>CM045767.1:123742664-124278861 GCA_025200525.1 Camellia lanceoleosa
TTTTTTTTATTAATTATGAAAAATATTTTTTGTTACTTTTTATTTTTATATCAAACACCAAAAAATATTTTATTTTTCACCCAAACAAATAAAGTATCAATCTCTCCACTTTTAGAGATATTTAAATTAAAAATTATAAAAATAAAATAAATTTTTATCTATTTCTTTCTACTTTACCATATTTATCTCGTCTTCATTTACCCAAAGAAATGAGATGAATGAAAAGAAATGTATTTTTATTTTTAAACTCTAAATCACGCAATCCAAACGAGGACTTGACTTTTAACGAGCGAAACAAAAAGGATCATTGAACTCCAGCTTCGTTGTTTTTATGTATTTGTTTTCACTGTATAATCACCTATATTAGGTAATGCTAGTAATTCAAATAAATAAAAATAAAATAAAATATCTATAATATAGTGTGCTAGTTAACTAGTCAAAATTTTATTTATTTAATATAAGTCTAAGGTTCAAGTCCTCTTTTCTCATCTATCTAATTTATTTATTTTTATTTTAAATAAAAAATAGACACGTGACAGTATAAGAAACTAAGGCTTCAGGACACCATAAGGGGTATTCACTTTATATATAATAATATAGACAGATATTATATATAAATCTATCTATATATTATACAAGAAAAATGGAGTTTCTAACCTATAAATTTTATAGGGGTTTCAATATTCTAATCTTAATTTTTTAATTTTAAAAAAAACCTCAACATTTATTGACTTCTCCTAATCCACAAGTATTTTTGTCTTCTCTTATACCTACTGCTAAATCATTTTCAATTTCTCTCATACACTATGATTAGTGATGGGATTATTAAATTATTTTTATAAAAAATCTAAAAAAAATAATTTGTATATTAAAAAAATATCTAAAACAAATATAATTTCTAACCCATAAGCTTTGTAGGAGCTCCAATATCCCAATATTAATTTTCTAATTTTTTTATTTAAAAAAAGAAAATCTCAGCATTTATTGACTTCTCCCAACCCATAAATCTTTTTGTCTTCTCTCACACCTACTGTTACACCATTTTCAATTTCTCCCATACACTATGGTTTGTGATGAGATTATTAAATTATTTTTATAAAAAATCAAAAAAAAATTGTATATTAAAAATATATCTAAAACAAATATAAATTCTTATTAAATCTATCTATCTAATCTAGATATTATATAAGTAAAAGGGGCTTTCTAACTACAAGTTTTGTGGAAGTTTCAATATTTCAAACTAAAATTTCTAATTTTTTGATTTTAATTAATTAAAAAAAATCCTCTATAACTCTCATTCAAGCCAAAAAAAAAAAAAAAAATTAAAAATTAATATCTCTTGATTCATGACTTTCAAATGGAAAGTATATCAAATATATAAAATAAAAAATAGAAAGTATAGGAATCCATTTCAAAATTCAAATTTGAGGGGCACTAAATATGAAAAGCATTCCATTAATTTAAATTTAAAATTATAATGATTTATCCCATAATATATAAGTTTTAAATAATAATCTATTCATGATTTATCTATATATCTATATACTATTATAATTGCAAAATATTATCATTTCATTAAAATTGAAAGTTGTAATTCTTTTTTCTTATTTTTTTATTATTTTGTTCAATTTTTTATTAATACGTGTTACAATATGATTGGTCTATGACTTAATTTTATATTCTTAAAATAAAATTTCAAATTTGGATTGTTACTTAAATTATGTTACTATAATTGGAATGAAATTAATATTCATTCTTTAAATTTTGCATCTTTTATTAAATTATAAAATAAAATTTCAAATTTAAATTCTTCTTCAAATTATATTACTACAATTAGAATGAGATCAGTATTCACATGTGTCATAATGATGTGTCATAATATTATTAGTCTAAACATAATTTGTTTTAAATACATGTATTCAAATTATTAATCGCTATTAATTTTTTTTGTCTTTTTTTGTTTTAAATTTTATACAAAAAATTATATCCTTCTAAACTATAAGGATTTGAACAATAATATTTTTTAATATATATTTTTTTTTAAATAAAAGAACAAAACATAACTTTTTTAGTACTTACCAAACATGGTGAATTTTGTTAGATTTTTTTAATTTTTTTAATCTCAATTGTCAATTAAAAAAAATTAAAATAAAGAATAAAGATATCTTTGGCTCAAATTGTTAGAAAGTTACTTTTGCTAAAATAAATCAGAAAGAAACATTAAATTTTTTTTTAATTAAAAGTGATAGTTCGTTAAACTTTTTTTTATTTTAAAAAAAGAGTTATGGGTGATAATTTATTGTTCATCCAGAATTATTTTCAGATTAAATGAAAGGAAAATGATTTGTGGCACTAAAACTGGGAGCACTAATGCCCCTAATTTCTATTCTGGGTAAGTTGTTTTTTTTTTTTTTTTTACCTGTTATGGAATTTCGGGGCTTTAGTGTCCCTTTTTTTCGGGGCACTAACCATGGTTGTAAATGAAAATACTATATTAAATTTTCTTTTTACCTTTTTTTATTCAAATACTTTTATTTTGTAGGAAATTTATTTTTATTCTATTTAATATTTTATTGTAATTTTTAAATTGAAAAGAATTTCTCAAAAATCATATTTAAATTATTTATGCCATTATAAAAAGTAAATTTTTTTAATGTCAACTTAGTGGTAGTTTGGAAAGTGCCAAATAAGGGCATCCACAATGGATGTGTTGAAGTTGTGTGTTAAAGTATGTTATATAACAAAAAGTGTTAAATGTGGGACCCAAAAATATATGTTAAGAATTTGTTAATTTAGTGAGTGAATAATGAGTGAATGGTAATACAATGGATGTGCTAAGTAGTGTGTTAAAGTTTGTGTTAAAATATATATATATATATATATAATAAATAAAGTAAATAAATAATTTAATTTAATCACAAATTTCAAGCCCAAAAAAAATCCCAACAAGTATAAAAAAAATTAAAAAAAAAAAAAAAAATCCCCAACCAAAATTTATATATATTTTTTCTCTTCTTGAAGGGTCCGGGCATCCGGGTGGACTTCTGGCAAGATGTCCGGGGACTTCGACTGCACATCCGCATAAACTTCCCTGTGCACACAACTCTTTCTCCCTCGCTGGCTAAACCACTCGCTGCAGTTAACATATATGGTAACAACTGACACTAACGTTGAATACTAACACACAACTTAGCAGTTCCATTGCAACCCCAAACAACACCATCAGCTAGCCAAAACTTGGCATCTGACACTAACATTCAACTTAGTGTGTCCATTGTGGATGCTCTAAGTATACTTTTTTTACTTTTTATGAAAATATGTACAGAAAAGTAAAGATGTGATGTGATTCAAAAAATATAATTAAGTATACTTTTTTACTTTTTATGAAAAGATGTGTAGAAAAGTGAAGATGTGATAAGACCCAAAAATGATAAAAAGATTAAAAAAAAAAAAGAAAAAAGAAAAAAAGAGTAAACTAAAATGACACTTCCCAAACAATCATTTATTCGATGATCCCTTTCTAAAAGGCGTATTTTTTAAATATTTTCAAGAAAAATTCTATTGAAAATCTTAAACATATTGCTTTTTCTTTTGTTCATTAATATTAAATTTTTAATTAATTTTATTTATTATTTAAAAAATAAATTATCAAATAATTTATATATTTATATATATAATTTTGTTTTGGTTGCTCAGGTTATTTGGTATTTCTGCTCAAGTCTACTCAAATTTAATTTGAATTTTTAAATTTCTGCATAAGTCCTCACTTAATTAAAAATTTTGTTGTTTAATCTTTAAAAAAAATTTCACCTAAGTTTGCAATTTTAGCAAAGGAGTTGAAAGTTACATGATTAAATTTGTGACAAATTAAAAAATAATAAATAAATTGTGATAAAATTATAGGACTTAAATTGTAAATTTTAATATTTTTTGTTTTTATAATTTATATACAAAAATTTAACTATTTATATTATTTTATATAAAAATATATTATTAACTTTTTTACATGTGGTATATAGCATGTGTAACCATTGGTAAAAAAATAAAATGAAAGGGGTCATTGAACCTCAACCTTGACTATGTCCGTATATATACGCAAAGTGAAAGGTGCAGGTAGGGGATAAAAAAGAAAAGGAAGAAAAAAAATTTAATACTGATTTAAAATTATTTTTGAAATTTTACATTGAATTGTAATTATTCTTAATAAAATGATGATTCAAACATTATTCGGTTTTAATGTGATTAGATATTAATGAGATTATTAAGATAACTTATAGCATAAAATTAGATGTAATAAAAGATTACAATTGTGATAGAAATCCCTATTCATACATAACTTTCACAATTCTCACTCTCATTCCAACTACTTATAATATGAAGTCTACACATACATTCAAAAGCCAAAATCAAATTAAAGATCATGAACCAAGGGTCCAAACATTTCGCATTTTGAAATGACCCTTGACTCTTTCATCACCTACCCACCCCTTTATTCTAATTTAATTTGGTCATCAAATGATAGGGCCTTAGATTTACTATGCACTATCTTTGAACCCTTTGAAGAAGACGACGGGATCAGATCAATACGTTTGTCCTTTTTACATCATGTTGAGAACTTTAACGAGGAAGGAAAGAAAATGATTATATAAATCATTTTGAGAATTTTTTTTTTTTTTTGAAAAGAAATTTTTTTTTTCATATTTTATTTAATTAAATTACATTAAAAAAGAAAAGAAAAAAATTATTTCATATTACAATACAAAAATAGCTTTTGATAAGTGTCACTTTTTTGATTTTATTTATGACATGGATAGGCCCACATGGGCCACAGCCCACCATGAGTAAACCCAGGCCTACCATTTAAACCCCATTGCATAACCCGGTTAGTAAAACCCAAAGATCACCGAAGCCAATCAAGGAAGGCCAATGATATTCGGACACACTACAGATGCAGATAAAGCACGCCGCCAACAGACAAAGATTCGCAGTTATTGCCACAGCACATCACCATTAATGCACCCATCACAGCATTTATTACGACAACACCTCTCAGCCGGAATGGCATTCCCTCACCCTGAACAAGACGAACCACGGCGTAAACTTTCGGCGGGGAGGTCAGAACGGCTGAGACAGCGAAATGATTACCAAAGGATATAAGCAAAACTTGAAGACAAGAAGAAGGTTAAGTTTCTCTATCTCCCTCTCTCTCTCTCTACATTTTTTTTTATCACCCTTTCTAATTCACACGCCGGAGGGTTCGCCGGGGGACTATCCCGTTCCCCGTTGAACTTGCTTGCAGGTTATCCAGTGGGCTTGAGGAGCTTGGATCGGTCTAGCCCATTCACCAGGACAAACTGTATCATCAGTTGGCGCCATCTGTGGGAATCGGTTTGTCCATGCGCCAGTTGTGTTCATTGTCGCCGGAGACCCTGTTCCAGTAACCTTTTCACCTCATCCGTCAAGTGTATGGTCACGACTAGATCCATGGCTTCCTACCATAATGCTACCGATCACCAAACCGACCCTCCCAATCCAAACAACCCACCACAGTACTTCATCGAGCTCACCAACAGCATCAACCGTATGGCCGAACAAAACCAGGCCTTAATCAATGCTCGCTTCCAAATGAACCTCCCTATTCCTCCACCACCTCCAGATATTCCACCCCATCCGTAACAAGTTCCGCCATACTGTCCCACAACCCAATCCTTCCCAACTCGGGGCTTGCAACCCTCACCGACATATACATCCACCTCCTCCACCTCGCCCATCGGTCATAGCTCCAGCCCCGAGGGAGAAGCTGGCGTCAACATCTGTCTCCTCGGCGGTGACAACATTCCCTTTTGGACGCTGAACTCCGAGCCATGAAACTCTAACTCCAATGGGTTATGCAGAATATCCAACATAAGCCCTCCACCACAGCAAACTCCCCATTTGTCGCCTCCATCCGAGACAAACCCCTACCCGTCAAGTTCAAAATGCCTACCATCGACCCTTTGACGAACGATCAACCTCGCCGACCACCGAGACCTACTGCATCCTCATGCTCCCCCATGCCTTCCCTGACGAAACCATGTGCCGGCCCTTTCCCGTGACACTGAAGGGGTCGGCTCGGCTATGGTTCAGCCAGTTACCACCAGATTCGGTCTCCACATTTCAGCATCTCAGTGACTCTTTCGTGAGCCACTTCATCGGGCCCAACGCCGGCGACATCTAACCGCCAACATCCGCCGCATCGAGGGGGAATCATCACAGCCTTTGTCACTCGCTTCAACACCGGCCTTGTAAGTTATCAAACGACGATAAAGTCATCCTTCATGACCTTCATGGCGGTCTGCGGTCATCCGATTTCTCTTCTCCTCTCTAAGAACCCCCCGACATCCATGGCAGCCCTGCTCTCCAAAGCCCAAAAGTACATGAACGCCGAGGATTCTCTAGCCGCTCGGCAGGACTCAACAACCAAATATCTGACCCTCAGAGAAAAGAGAAAAGACCAAGAACCCAGTAACACCCGGTATCATAACCAAACATCCCGCTATGCCGACCGATCTCTCGGCCAAGACCAGTAAGACCGCCCGGTCGGTTCGAGCGATATACACCCCTCAATTCTCCCATGGAACAAGTCCTTAACCAGATCCAACGGGACTACCCCCTCAAGTGGCCTCTTCCTCCACGGAACCCTTCCAACCGTAAAGACCAGTCCAAATATTGTCGTTTCCACCAGGACCACGGCCATAACACCGACGATTGCATCAACTTCATGGATCAAGTGGAGACCCTCATTCGCCAGGGGCGTCTAAGCCGGTTCACAGATACCCGCCCTCAACAGAGGCACAGATTCGAGCCCCACAGGGACAATCGCAGGCACACCCCTCCACGGCGACCACCTCAACCAGACCAGGGCCGCGATCGACCTCTCCAACAACCTCTGCCACAAGGTAATCCACCCCCGTCTGTCGGTGAAATCAGAGTCATCTCGAGCGGTCTTGCTTGCGGGGGACCGTCGCACTCGGCTCAAAGAGCAGAACTAAGAAAAATACGACAGGGCTCGGATAAGGCAGTCATCACGGTAGACCGACCCCCCAAGCAGCCCAAGCAGTGGACTGAGCCCATTACCTTCACAGACGCCGACTGTACAGGCATCCGTTATCCATATGATGATTCTCTCGTCATCTCTGCCGTCCTCTCCAATTACAAGGTCAGGCGAGTCCTCATTGACAATGGAAGCTCTTCAGACATCATATTCCTCGGCTGCTTCCGCCAGCTCAAGATCGGAAAGGGAAGTCTGTCTCCACTCCAAACCCCCCTGGTCGGTTTCACTGGCGACCGGGTGACCTCCATCGGCTCCATTGATCTCCCCATCACCATTGGGGAATACCCACGGCAGACCACGAAGCTGCTCACTTTCCTTGTAGTCGACTCTGCCTACAACATCATTATCGGCCGCACTGCCCTCAACGCCTTCCAAGCCATCACATCCACCTACCACCTTGCCCTCAAGTTCCCTACTGATCTCGGGGTCGGAACAGTCAGAGGAGAATAGACCGTCGCTAGAGAATGTTATGTGGCCTCACTTAAAGAAGTCAAATTGAAGGAGACAATGATCATTGAAGGACTTGACGTCCGAGATGAGGACGAACTGATCAGAGGCGAACCTGTGGAGGAACTCGTCAAAGTTAACATCGATCCCATCAACCCACTCAAAACTGCCAAAATCGGCAGTCAACTGCCTTCCCAAGCAAAGACCGACCTCACCGCCCTCCTGACCGAGCACAGAGATGTCTTTGCCTAGACCCATACAGACATGCCGGGCATTGACCCCTCTTTCATAACTCACCGCCTCAATATCGAGCCTCATTTCCGACCTTACCGACAGAAGCAACGTATCTTCCACCCAGAGCGCAATAACCTCATAGCCACAGAAGTCGACAAACTCCTTGAAGCTCAGTTCATCCGAAACGTAGACTATCCCAATTGGCTGTCCAATGTGGTTCTAGTCCGCAAGAACAATGGCAAGTGGCGTCTCTGCGTCGATTACTTTGACCTGAACCGAGCTTGCCCCAAAGATAGCTATCCACTCCCCCGCATAGATCTGCTGGTTGACGCCACGGCCGGTCACCAAATGCTCAGCTTCATGGATGCTTTCTCCGGGTACAACCAAATCATGATGCACTCGTCCGATCGGGAACACACGTCCTTCATCACCGATCGAGGTACCTACCACTATTGTGCAATGCCATTCGGACTAAAGAATGTTGGGGCCACCTACCAACGGTTAGTCAATGCAGTCTTCCACCATCAGATCGGACGGAACATGGAAGTGTATGTAGATGACATGCTAGTCAAGAGCAAACTCTCCACTGACCACCTCACCGACTCCACGAGACTTTTGCCACCCTTCGCAAATATCGATGAAGCTCAACCCAGAGAAGTGTGCCTTTGGTGTAGGATCCGGAAAGTTCTTGGGTTTTATGGTCAATAACGCTGCATCGAGGCCAACCCCGAGAAGATTAAGGCCTTGATTGAGATGCAATACCCAAAACGGTTAAAGAGGTTCAAAGACTCACTAGCAGTGGCGACCCTCAACCGTTTCATCTCCGCAACGGACAAGTGCCTACCATTTTTAAAGTTCTTCTACAGACTTTTGAATGGACGATCAATCCAAGAAGCCTTTCAACAGCTTAAAGCAAAGGCATGGCCAATCCTCCCTTCTCTCACAGCAATCACGGTGAGCCCTCTTCCTCTACTTAGCAAGATCAAGCACGCAATCAAGCAGCTCTCATCGAGAGACGGTTCCGGCCCAAATGTCGGCCTACTACATCACGGCTCTCAGGAGCGGAGCAGAACTACCCCTACTAGAAAAGTTGTCCTCGCCTTGGTCACCGCCTCCAGACGACTCGCCCCTACTTCCAAGCCCACTCCATAGTGGTCCTCACCGACCAGCCCTCAAGAAGGTTATGCAAAGAACCAGAGCTCTCAGAAGACTAATGCAAGGGTCAAGAGAGCCGAGCCAGCCGACATCTCTTATCGCCCGGGACAAAGAATCAAGGGCAAGTCCTTGACTTCATCTCGAATTCACTAATCCAATTTCAACCGCTAACCCTCCACCCCCACCACTCCATCAGAGTCAAGATCCTCATTCTGACACTCATGGACACTCAATGCGGCATTCCGGAAGGAAGCGGGGCTGGGCTCATCCTTACCTCCCCTGAGGGTGGTTATTTCAAATGTGCTCTCCGTCTCTTGTTTGCGGCCAGCAACAATGAGGCTGAATATGAAGCATTAATAGCAGGACTTCGTTTGGCCAAAGACATTGGTGTCAGCCACATCCGTGTGTTCAGTGACTCCCAACTCATCGTCGGACAGATCACAGGGGAATTCGACGCCAAAGATGGCACAATGCGGGCTTACAGGGACATGGCACTCCCCCTTGTTCGCCTCTTCAATACTTTCCAGATCAGACACATACCTCGGGCGGAAAACTCCAAAGTAGATGAGATGGCCCATTTTGCCTCTGCCGACCATTCCGACCTCAGCCATGGAGTTCGCCTCGAATACTTAGCCCACCCGGCCATCTCGCCCGACCTAACAGAAGTGCAATTCCTCCAGACGGAACCCATCCCTTGGGCATCCGACATCTTCCTCTTCTTGACCACTGGAGAACTCCCAGATGACCAACAAAGAAGTCGTCAAGGTCGAACTCGGCTCGGCTAACTACACCTCGTCGACGGCGCCTTACAAGCGCGTTTTTCACGCCAGCACTGCGATGCCTCAACCCCGCCTAAGCAACCTATGTGATGCAAGAAATCCATGAAGGATCTGTGGCAATCATTCGTGGCGTGTCTTCGCCACAAAATACTCAGACAGCTACCGCCGACTCTCAACCAAGATGCCACTGATTTTGTGCTAAAATGTGACAAGTGTCAGCGCTTCGCCAACATCCCCCATGCTCCTCCCACTAAGCTGATCACCCTCTGCAGCCCTTACCCGTTCGCCAAATGGGGGATCGACTTGATTGGCCCACTCCCCACTGGCCGAGGCCAAACCAAATTCGCGATTGTTGCTATTGATTACTTCACCAAATGGGTCAAAGCAGAACCCCTCGCCACTATCACCGAGCGGAACACCACCAAGTTTATCTGGCAATCGATCGTTTGCCGATTTGGCATCCCTCAGGCCATCGTCTCCGACAACGGTAAACAGTTCGACAACGCCAAATACAGGAAATTTTGTACAGATCTCCAGATTCAACCATGCTTCTCTTCCCCCGGTCATCCCCAAGCAAATGGCCAGGTTGAGGTCACCAACCGTTCTCTCCTAAAGATCATCAAAACTAAGTTCGAAGCTACTAAAGGCCTCTGGGCTGAGGAGCTACCAAATGTACTCTGGGCTTACCGGACCACTGCCCGGACTCCTACTGGGGAAACCCCTTTTCGCTTAACATATGGCGCTGAGGCGGTCATCCCGGTAGAAGTCGGTCTGCCCACCCCGAGGGTCTTACATCCAGATCTCGCCTCAACCGAAGAACTTCGTCGAGCAGACCTGGACCTCATCGAAGAGCTCAGAGAGACTGCCGCTGTCAGATCGGCTGCGTACCAGCAGAAAATGAGAACACACTACAACCGCAGAGTCCGACCACGGGAGTTCTCTGTAGGGGACCTTGTCTTGAGAGAAACAACTCTTGCCACAAGGAATCCGACCGAGGACAAACTAGCAGCCAGATGGGAGGGACCCTACGTTGTGAAGGCCCGCCCACGGCCAGGCACTTACCGACTTCAAGACATGGATGGCCGAGACCTTCCCCATCCCTGGAATGCTGAACATCTGAAGCATTACTATCAATGAATCCTTACTTTTGTATTGTCAAACTTGTTGTATTTTCCTTTTTCAATACATAATACAAATATCGACTGGAGTTCCAACCTTCCATAATTCAACTGTCTGAATGTCGCTTCCATGAAACTTTCATTTGCAGCACTTGAAGCCTCAGTCCAACCTGAGCACTCACAAAAGCCTCAACGCAACCTAAGCACTTTCAAAAGCCTCACTTAACCTCGAAAGCACTTACAAAAGCCTCACCGACCGAAAGACTTTCAAAGCACTTTCAAAAGCCTCACCAACCCGAAAGCACTTTCAAAAGCCTCACCGACTGAAAGACTTTCAAAGCCTCGGCCAGACCGAAAGACTTTCAAAAGCCTCGGCCCAACCTCGAAAGACTTTCAAAGCCTCATCCGACTGAGCACTTACAAAAGCCTCGGCCAGACCGAGCACTTTCAAAAGCCTCGGCCAGACCGAGCACTTTCAAAAGCCTCGGCCTAACCTCGAAAGACTTTCAAAAGCCTCACCATCTCGAAAGACTTTCAAAAGCCCTCGGTCGACTGAGCACTTACAAAAGCCTCGGCAGACCGAAAGCACTTTCAAAAGCCTCAGTCCGACCGAGCACTTTCGAACATCAGAAGACCCAGCGAAACAAGTACCAGCATAGCCTTGGGAGAACACTTAGTCACAAGTTGAGGTCACAAAATTTTACAGCATCTCTACTTAGTTAAATTCCAACGGTGTTCCCCAATTTCTCCCCTACAAGTTTACTATTGGCCCCTTTAGTTACAATTTAAAACCTACTTTCCTGCCATCATTCATTGAATTTTTACATAAGTCCAATCTCACTCTGCATGAAGGAATTTTATCACCACTTTACTCAGTGATGGAATTTTTAATTTAACAAGTTCGAATTCACAAGTTCAAATTCAAATTCAAATTCACAAGTTCATCCTCTTCAATTTATCAGTCCAATTTTATCAGTCCAATCTCACAAGTTCAAATTCACTTGGCTCACTTAGCTCAAGTTCACTCTGTCATGAAGTTGAATTTTTTCATAAGTTCATTACTCGTTTTTATTACAAGCACTTCTCCATTTCAAACCCACCAAACAAATAAACACAGTTAATTACAAGACATAAATGGAGTTTTATTCATTCGCAAAATGTGTACATCAGTTTATTACAATACTTCAAAAACAAAACAAAACAAAAATGTGTATACAAGGACGAACCAAAAATTCTTCAAGTACATTTATTTTCAGATCACTCCCCCTCCTCACTAGAGATGAGATCTGCCTCCTCTATATCCTCATCCAGGGGAGTCTGGGCCACATCATCCTCTTCAATCGCCACCCTGTTAAAGTCAAGCTCTGGGAATGTCTTCACTTATGCGTTTGAACATTTTCCACCACGTCCCAAGATTCGACATTTCATGCTTGTAGAAGTCCGACTGCGGGAAGCTTGCAATCACCTCAGACTCGCTTCTCCCAAAGAAGCTGCCTTCGATGGGCCACCAGCCTCCTCCTTGCTAAGTCATTGCAACCGCAGATCAATCGCCATCCTGAACTCGAAGACCCTTTGAATTGAGTAACAACAACATAAAGATCGGGTAGGCCGCTTTCCGAGGTCAGCCGCTTCTCTTCGCTCTCTTTTTGTAGGGCCTCCTTTTCAGCTGCAGCCTTGGCCCTCTCAGCCTCCAGCTCCCTCCTCCAGGCCTCCCCCCCAGCAATCAACTTTCCCCTCTCTGCTTCAAATTGCTTCTGCAGGGTCTCCCTCTCCACAGCCACCCTACTCCGCTCTGCCTCCAACTCCTTGCGCAGCTCTCCTCTCGCTTCCATCGCTCAAGGCCGTCCTCCACCTCTTTTTGCAGAGCCTTAGCCTTAGCATCCGTGATCATCCTCCGCCTCGACGAAGTTCTTCGTTATTGGTCATGGCCTCTCATGCCGCCGACCGCGATGGCACAGCCTTTGTGACTCCTCCAACTTTTTCTGCTCACCAGTCAACTGGAACTCGAGCGACACAACCCTGCGGCGCGTGTTCTCCAACTCCAACTTGATCGATGATGTTTCAGACATGGGCCTTCCATGCAACACTCTCCTTCTTCAGCTTGGTCAGATCTGCCTTGGCCTCTTTAGCTTTGATTTTGGCGCAGCTTTTTTCCTCAAATAGGCCCTGCCAGGGTAGTTACCACCATTTGGGCGGAGCATAACCCCCTGAACAGGTCGGCCTCATTAAATCCAGAGGCCGCGCGCAGACCTAACTCCTCCACCATCTTCACTAGGCGGCTGCCTCGCCTCTAGCCGGGCCTCCATCTCCTCCAGCCTCCCACCACAAGACGCTGGTAAATCGTGGCACCCAGGCCAACTCCTCTTTCCTGAGGCACAGGGCCCCTCTGGGTCTGCTCCCTCCCGCTTGGCTCAGCCCCAACCAACCCAGCTTCCACTTGCACCGCTGGGGTCTTCTCTAACCTCCCACTTGGCTTACCCCCAGCCAGCCCAGCTTCCACTTGTCCTACTGGGGTCTTCTCCACAACGTCCACCGTTGGACTGGCTATCACCACTTCTGGGGTGTCTTTTGTCACAAGGACCTCTGCCCCAGCTGAGACGCCCACCCCTTCTGGGGTCTGCTCCACCTCTTCCCCCTCTACTCGCTTGGCCAGACTGGCCTCTTCCATCCTCACCTCCTTTCTTTTTTTTTGGGCTGGCTCTTCTTCCCTCCGCCTCAACCTCTTCTTTTTCTTCCCTACGCCCAGCGCCTCCATCTCCTTCAACGACCTCTCCTTCAGAGGGTCTTTTGGGAGCAATCGTGGAACGAACTCGACCAAATTCTTCTCTCCCAAGGGTTTGGGACGAGGTCGGATCCTCTCCCTCGCCACTGGCTGAGGCGGTCGGTCGGCTTGGGACTCTTTGAATTTCTGGGCTTTCACCAGGACGGCTTGATCCTCTACCTCTTGCGCCCTTCTTCTTGCCTCCAGCTCTGATTGGTCGAGGTCTCCACCACTCGGTTGTGGGCCCAACCAAATTTGGTCCCACCTGACTTTTTCCCTCTCCTTCCACTCATTCACCTTCTTTATCCTCTCCTCCGCCGCCACCCCCAACTTTAGCTCCACAGACTTGGTTGGCACATTCCACACGGTGCGCACACCGGCCCCTCCAGAGGTGGACACATAGAACCACCGCGGCCTCCAACCTTTGATGGACGTTGGTAAACCAGCCACCAAACCCTTCCCTGCCGCCGCCTGAAGGGTGATCCAGGTCTCCTGCTGCCCTGAAGCCTTGTAGCAGCCAAAGAACTCCTCCACCGTCATGGCCACCCCTCCGTTCGCCTTCGACCAAGCACTTGCGCAAGCCAACAGGATTTTCCATGCATTGGGCATCAGTTGTCCTGGTGCTACCTCCAGGTGGTTGAGCACATCTACCACGATTTGCGGTAGAGACAACCTCAGTCCACCTTTTAGAGCTTCCTCGTAGAGGGAAAACTCTCTCCGCTCGACGCCGACGGTCTCTCCGTCGATTTTGGCACCAAAGAATTCCACCTCCACCGGACCGTACTTCTCGCGGATAGCCTCCAACTCCGCCATTGTAATAATGGATCTGTCGGCCTCGAGTGCCGAAAGCGTGGTCCGTTCCACTGGCCGATTGGTCGCTGCTTTATCACGGTGGAAACATGGGATCGCGCCACCGATTCCCCCGCCGTGTTGGACCTGTACTGAACCGCTAGTTCCTCTGCATCATCTTCCCCCAGTGGATCTACCCTGACAATTGCAGTCTCTTCCTGGGCCATTTCTAAGCTGTGTTTGCGAATAGCTTCTGATGCAGGTGCTAAAAATCAAGAAATGTTTCAATGGGGTATCGTGAGCAACGGCGAACCGACTTCAATGTTTTGAGTTTTTGTAAAGAAGTAGGTGAATCGTATGATGCCAAAAGCCCACGGTTTTCCCGTATTCCAAGGATCCAAATTAATGTTCGCCAGTTTGAAAACTTTTCAAATCATCCGCCAAAACTGTATCATCAATGCCCATAATAATGCCCTGACGTTTCACTCCTGATTTAACGCTTGACCTTTCCCCTCCCCCGAAATTCTGCCACGTGTATGGTCCCGATGCACTAACTTCTGCCCTTACCTTGTCTTTTCCACTTCAAATCATCACGTGACACACCGCCTCTTGAGCCGTGCCTCGCCTGCTTGGTCACCCTCACGGTCGCCCTCACCCGCTCGGCCTTCCTCACGCTGCCTCTCCGCCGGGTCACCCCTCACACTCGGCCCCGCCGATCACACTTCACTCGGCCTCCCCACTTCTCGGGCCTCACGCTCGGCCTCTCCCGCCCGGCCTCCCTCACGCTCGGCCGCCCTCACGCTCAGCCTCTCCCACTCGGTCACCCTCACGGTCGGTCTCCCCCTACCGTTCGAATTCATCTTCCTTATTATTATTCCCTTCGTTGGACTAAAGCTGCACTCGAGAATGGGGGACTACTGACATGGATAGGCCCACAAGGGCCACAGCCCACCATGAGTAAACCCAGGCCCACCATTTAAACCCCATTGCATAACCCGGTTAGTAAAACCCAACATCACTGGAAGCCAACTGGGCAGGGAAGACCAATGATATTCGGACACAGATGCAGATAAAGCCACGCCGCCAGACAAAGATCTGCAAAGTTATTGCCACAGCACATCACCATTAATGCACCCATCACAGCATTTATTGCGACAACACCTCTCAGCCAGAATGACATCCCCTCACCCTGAACAAGACGAACCACGGCGTAAACTTTCGGCGGGGAGGTCAGAACGGCTGAGACAGCGAAATGATTACCAAAGGATATAAGCAAAACTTGAAGACAAGAAGAAGGTTAAGTTTCTCTATCTCTCTCTCTCTCTCTACATTTTTGTCTATCACCCTTTCTAATTCACACGTCGGAGGGTTCGCCGGGGGACTACCCCGTTCCCCGTTGAACTTGCTTGCAGGTTATCCAGTGGGCTTGAGGAGCTTGGATCGGTCTAACCCATTCACCAGGACAAACTGTATCATCAATTTATAATTATATCCAGAAGGGCAATTTGAATAGGAATTATAGGAACATAGGAATTAGTTAGCTTATTTTTGAAGGGAGTGAGGGATTAGGGGGGTCACGTGTCCCTTGTATTTTGTGATTTTTTTTTATTTTATAAATATAAAGAAAATATTTTCAATAAAAATATTAGAAAAATATTATTAGAGTGAAATGTCAATGCTATTTTAAAAACTATGAGAACAATAATAGTTGTTTTGATTGAAAATGAAGAGACTACTATAAATCATATTATCTATGAAAATTTTATAAATTTTTTTGAATGTAACGGTGATGTCATTATTATTGACATGTAAGTATAATTAATCTCATCATAAAGATATGAAATATATTAGATTGTTAGTTATATTTGACATGTGAGATTCACCTTTATGTGTTTATCTATTAATAGTTGGTGATATCACATGTTAATGATAACGTGGTATTACCATATATTAAATTTTTAATCAAATTTTGTAAAAAAAAATAATTTATCATTATATAATTTATTTTAAGACTTATATTCATATATATTTTTTTTGTATCGTCCATGATACAGTAGTTACAAATAACATTAAATATTTTTGGGAGACTTATTTATAAGTCCTTTTTCAGAATCTTATGCTAGGCTAAGTCCGGTGTAATTTTTTATAGAGTCTCAAGTCCTATTTTCATAAGAATGTATTCCACAAGATCCTAATCTTTTTACCCCCATTTTCACACCACCTGATAAGGGCAGAGATATAACCGAATGCTCAACGAAACCGTAAGCCCCTCCCTTCCGAAACCAATTTCCAATCTCTCTCCTTCAATTTAAGCACGTGTTGTTGTCTCTCCATCCCTCTCTTTCATGGACTCTCTTATCTTTTGGTGAGAGCAAAATCTTTTTCATTTTAAGCACGTGTTGTTGTCTCTCCATCCCTCTCTTTCATGGACTCTCTTATCTTTTGGTGAGAGCAAAATCTTTTTCATGGAACCGAGTGGTGGCGTCGCCGCCATATTCCGGAATTGGATCAGACTCGCTCTGTTTTTAATTAATTTAAAATTATAATTTTTATTAATTAATTTAGATTTCACATATATTATTGATAATTTTTTAAATTTTACAATTAATAATACAAAATAAAAATATATTAAAATTATATATCTATTTCAAAACAAAACGGATTAAAAAAATAAAAACTTATTAAGTTTGCGAAACGTAACGTGACACATTACGTTACGTTTATGTAAATGTCACATTACGTTTATATAGGTGTCACGTTACGTTACGTTTCGTTTATGTAGGTGTCACGTTACGTTCATATTGGTCTCACGTTACGTTTATATAGGTGTCACGTTACGTTACTGTCACGACCCAAACCCGGCCCTATGGGTTTAGCACCGTAACTGGCCAGTAATCCGAGATTACCGAAGGCCTGCTGAACAATAATACAATTAAATAGAGTACAGGGCCTGGCAGAAGCCAATACAGCAAATAAATAACGTCCAATGAGCTGTGACAATCTGTATGCCAAAAGATTTTTATCCACAAATGCAAAGATAGTACCGTACAGAACAGTACATGTAGACATATATACATATCCATCAGTCAGTGGAACAGGGACCTAAGCCCTATATACAGTACAGTACCGTACAAACATTCCATTAATACAGTTTGGCAAAGCAGTACAGTAGGGGAAACACACTACGCCCCTAGCCTTAGCTTGGCAGGTTTGGAACCCCACAGCGAGGCACGGTGGTTGGCTTGACAAAATTGGGGTTTACCCTGACGCCTCTAGCTTTGACCCGATGCTTGATCACCTACATGTACATATGAGCAGTGAGCTAAAGCCCAGTGAATAACATAATGCATAAAGGGTTAAGAATGAATGTCTTTCCAGTCTTGGCAATAATCATTTCTATCTGCTCATCGATCATTTAATTTGTGACCCTCACTCGAGGCCATAATAGTCATTCATTAGTATAGCAGTACAGTAGTGGTTCCAACATGGAAACCGTACGCCATTCCACCCGTTTCATAGACCGTCGGTGGGGGCTATCCGTTCATAGACCGTCGATAGCACGCTTGGCAAATCCACCCGTTCATAGACCGTCGATAGCGAGGAAATGTCTCCTCAGTGGCAGTAACAATGTACAATAGTTGCTAAGGATGCCACATTACCATTCATGATATCAGATATACATTCATTCAGTAAACAGAGAACAGTTCAATAAACAGTTCAACGATAGCTCAATCAAGTAGACAGTTCAAGAGATAGTCATTTTTGAAACATATCTTTATGCAATTGTTACTCACAGTGTTTTGGGCTGTCAGTAGTTAGGGCGTCTCCTCGCAATGCCAACCCTATACAATTAACAGGTTGAACACACTAAGTTTCATAATTGGAAAAAAAATCACAACTTAATCCTTACATTTGCCTTGGTGTGTTCTACATCTCTATCCTCATTAAGATGTCTTAAACTAGGCCTAAGAATGCCTAGAATGGAACGAGGATGCAAAGATGCATTTAGAAAACATTTTACAAAATGTGCTGAAAATAGGCGCCTCGCTCGAGCGAGCCTTTCTTCGCTCGAGCGAGCTTCCAAAATCACTGGCTTCGCTTGAGCCAGGAACCCTTCGCTCGAGCGCTCTGATGAAACAGTAAAAGTACTGGTTGCTGGTTTTCCTCGCTCGATGCTCGCTCGATGCTCGCTCGAGCGAGCTTCGAAGATCAAAGGGTTCGCTCGAGCGAGCCTCCCTTCGCTCGAGCGGTCTGATGAAATGGAAAAGTACTGGTTACTGGATTTTTACGCGATGATGCTCATGATTGCTCGCCGAGCGAGCTTCAGAATCAAAGGGCTCGCTGAGCGAGGAATCCTTCGGCGAGAAGCCAAATCTGGAATTTCCAGATTTGTCTCCCAAGTTCGAACCAAGTATTCAACCATCCAAAACTCAACCTCTTGGCCCCAAATTCTGGAAAATACACTTAAACTCAATGTATAACAAGTCTCAAAAGCTAATTTGCACATGTAAGGGCCAAGGGTTGGTCAATCAAAGCCATTTTCAAACCTATTTTCAAGAAAATGAAGAACATGTAAACAAGTATGAAATTAAACTATTTCAAGCCTCAATTCTTGTTCAAATGAACTCATTTCTTTCAAAACCAATTGAAAACATGGACCATGCATGAATATGAGCTTGCATGTGAGGTTTTCATGAAATCAAACCTCCAAACTTAACTACATGAGCATGCATGCAACAATGGAGCTCTAATTCAACATTTAAGAGCAAAATCATGTCTTAGCTCTACAATGTGGCATGAAGCATGCAAGAATAAACCCTAAGGACAACAATAAGAGGTTCAATTACCTTTCTAAGTCTTGAATGCAAGATGAACAAGCTCAACTTTGCAATCTATGCTACAATCCTTCAATTCCCAAGCAAACCACAAGATGAATTCAATTTCCTCTACCTTCTCTCCCTCCCTCTCACTAAATTCGGCTGTAGCTATCAAACAAGGCTGAGGAAATGTTTTGTATAAGACCAAAGTGATGTATTAGGCTCAAATATTAGATTAGACAAAGGCCCACTCACAATGGCAATCCCGTAATTAAGTCAAACTTGACAATTAATTCGTTTTAATCTACTCTAATCATTCCTAATCAATTTTCAGGTAAGTATACCATTAAATCATAAAAATTACACTGGTCACAACACACTAAACGGTTCTCCGTTCGGCCGCCGATAAGGCCTTCAATTAGCAGTTGAACATATGCATTCGAACAGATAATCAAATAATCAAACAGATGCAATATGCAATTCAATAGGTAAACTTATTCGATTTCAGTTCCGATTCTAATCAGTCTATCCGTCATTTCAATTAATTCGATTATCAGTCATTACCAGATCCGTTTAGCGCTAATCAGTATGTAATTCAGTGGTTAAACGGTAGTCAATACGAGGGTTGTTACAGTTACGTTTATGTAGATATGTCACGTTACGTTTATATAGGTGTCACGTTACGTTTATGTAGGTGTCACGTTACGTTACGTTTATGTAGATGTCACGTTATGTGTAGGTGTCACGTTACGTTTATGTAGGTGTCACGTTACGTTACGTTTATATCAATTTCCCTATATATGGTTTTATTACTTATTTATGATATTAACAACTAATATTGAGGGTAAATATGTCAAGAAACTTCCCATAGGACTTATGGGAACATAAGTTTTTTAGTAGGACCAAATGTAGCACAAGTCTCCCTAATAGGACTTCTAAATAATTTTCCCAATATTTTTATATTTCTCGAAATCAATTGTAAAAAACTTGCGTGAAATATTTTTGTAAAAATTTTCGATATTGTAATTAATAAGTACCTCATCTAATTTAATTTTTTGGCTCCGCCATTGGTGACAGTGGCTGTGGTGATGATAGTAGAGATGAGAGTGACAATGATAATGTAAAGAAATTGGTATGATTTTAATCTAAAAAATGTTTTTTTTTTTTTAAAAGTGAAAAACATTTTTTGCCTTTGTCGGTTTGTTTTCTATTGATTATTACTTTTAATTTTTTATTGTATCAAACACTAAAAAATACAAAAAAATATTTTATTTTTCGCCCAAATAAATAGAGTATCAATCTCTCCACTTTTAGAGATATTTAAATTAAAAATAATAAAATAAAATAAATTTCTATCAATTTTTGTTTCTACTTTCTCATATTTCTCTTGTCGTTATTTATCCAAAGAAATGATATGAACGAAAAGAAATGTATTTTTATTTTTAAACTCTAATCAGGCCATCCAAACGAGGACTTTACTTTTAAGCAGTGAAGAAAAAGGATCACTGAACCCCAACCCCGTTGCTTTTATGCATTTGTATAAATAAAGTGAAAGGGGCCATTTTTTTTTTGATTCAAAAAAAAAAAAAAAAGTTTAGGAGGAGGAGAGGCTACCCCATTCCAGGGCCAGGGAAAGCGTTACGCAATATCGCTCCACCAACAAAGGACTGCCGGCAGTGGGACTCGAACCTAAGTCAAATGGGCGAAGGGGACGATCCTTACCAACTAAACCAACCCTTGTCGGTGAAAGGGGCCATTGAACCCCAACGTTGACGTCGTTTTTGTTAGTCATTATATATATGTATATATATGCAAAGTGAAAGGTGTAGGTACTAGGTAGGGGATAAAAAAGAAAAGAAAGAACAGAAAGTGAGGGGTTATTGGGGGTTAGGGATTGCATCGATAATATGTGGGAGGAAGAAGAGGAACAAATTCGGGAGTGCGGGGGGTTAGATTCCGTATGGGAGAAACTGAGGAACCAACCCATCTACTCACCACCACCGTCTCCCTCCTCCGGGAAAGTTTTCCTCATCTGTCCACAATTCTTCTTCTCACAACCACCGCCGCTCGCCCCCCAACTCCACTTCTCACCACCACCAACAACCGCCGTCCTCATGTCTCCATATCTCGACTTCTCACCACCACCACCACCACCACCAATTTTTCTCAGAAAACAATACTTTGTGATAGTTGGTGAGATCTCTCTCTCTCTCTCTCTGTTCACATTGCTTTCGCTTACATTTTGGTCAAATTTTTGGAATTTTTTTTTTCACCGGTAAAAATATAGAAAAGATTACTTTTTCTTTTTATACCTCGTTTGAGGGTAACATGATCATAGGGTCCGTTTGTTTGATGGATTATCTTGGATGTGATTTTGTTTAGTTGTTAATTATAAATTGTATTTGTTTATAAATTAGTGTAATATTTTTAGTTGATTGGAATTAAATTTATAAATTCACCGAAAAAAATCTCAAAATCTATAATGCGTTATTTTATTATTTTTGTAAAGTGGGGATAAATTAATAATTTCATGGGATTGGATTGTGAATCCTCAGAGCATCACAATCTTTCCTTTTTTTTTCTTTTCTTTTTTTCCCTTCAAATTTTAACTAAAAAGTGTATTTCCTATTTTAAAAAATTACTTTTTCAATTATCATCTTTAATAATACTCTACTTTTCCTCTATATTTTTTAAATATTTTTAAAAAATATATTTTTTTAATCTTTTTTTTATTAAAAATATTTTTCCAAACTTTCTTCTCCCTTCTCTACCATCTGAGAAAAGGACAAGGGACAAGAGGAAAAAATGTTTTTTAAATTATAGGTAAAGAAGGAGTTGAGTATGGCGATTATTGAAGAGAATAATTTTGTGTTTCACTCTTTAAAGTTGGGCAAAAGTGAGGATAAGAGACTATTGAGATGTCTAAACCTCCAATGGGATTGGTAGTCCTGCTATTGGATGGGATTAATAGTTCAGCCTAACAATGTTGTTGCCAATTAACCAGCCAAACATGCCATATGTATGGCTTATCTCAGTAATAATTCAATCTCCTACCCAGTCGGTCGGCCAAACAAACTGGGCATATTGTAACTTGACCAAAAATGAGGAGTTGACTTCTACAATTGAAAAATAAGGAACAAGTGATATTTGATGTAAGTTATGCAAAGTGTAATTACATTCTTTTAAGTGTTTATTTATAGTTTCTAATTTTCAAAAAAAAAAAAAAAAATTGAAATTGTTAATTTTGTTATGTTATGTTATTTGCGTGAGTTGGAACTTGAGGTTTTCCTGAATTCTAAAAGATTTTGTGTGCAAGTAATTAATGGTTTTACTTTCTTTCTTTGTTTTTTGGCTTAATAATTAATGGTTTTACTTACCTTGATTGGTAATCATGTATGTCTCAGGCTTTTTAACGTTTCCTGTACTGAATTTTGAATTTTGGTATTGGCTTATTTGATATTACAGAGATTCATTTAGTTGCTAAATTGCGTCAAATTTTCATCAATTACAGATATTTTGGCGTGGGTATTGATCAACAAGTTCTTTTTCCCCGGAAGAAAAGATACCAGATGCATAAGCGTGATCATTTCGGCAAGTCCTCTCTATTTATCAGTATATGATTCATTTCAAAGGGGCAAATAGTTTTGCTCTACCTTGTTTTCATTGTCACTCACGTATACTTTCATTTCTATTTGTCAATTATCTTGATAACAATAATTTTCTCACTAAATTTATTCGCATATGAATTGTGAAATCAAAATCAATTACATTGGCATAAGGCTTTTTATTCACTTTTTTTATTTTTTATTTTTTATATTTCTTTTTAAATTTTCTATTGTTTATTATAATTGTTATCAAAAGACAAATAATTCTCCAATTTTGCGTTTGGGTCTCATATTTGAGGGGAAAAAGATAAAATAATAATTATAATAAAAGAAAATGAAGTAAAAGAAGCTATTTTTATTTTTATTTTTGTAAATTTGGTTGGGTGAGGAAAATAGAAATAAGATTAATAGATATTAGTCAAAAATCCATTTTCCATTTAGTCAGAGTATATATATTTATGTAATTTCATTTCCCTTATATTTTTCATTGCCTAACGCTGTGTTTGGTTAGGGGATTTGGGAAGGGATTTAGAAACAGAAAGGGAAAAGGTAGGTGAAATATAAATAAAATATATTACATTTCACTTAGTTTCACACACCTTTTTTATTTCTTTTTCTAAATCCTTTCTTAAATCCCTTGAACAAGCACAGCGTTAGACAAATTGAAGATCCAAGCATTTAAAATTGTGAATTGATTGTATTCACATATGTGTTTTAAATTACTCAAAATTATGTGAGAACAAAAACTAGGAAGGCTTTCTTTTACCAAGCTTCCGGCTCTTGTAATAGACATCTCAAGAACTAATAGCTAGTATTGATGTCCTCTCTCCCTCTCTCTCTCTTTTATTTTTTTTCTTTCGCCTTTTTAGTTCTAGCTAGTAATTATTTGTGCATAATATAAAATCAGCCATGCAGTAGGTATGAAGGGAACTATGAAGCATATATGAGTACTTCAAAAATATTATCATTCGAGTATTGAGTACTTATCCGGTATGGGTACACGTGTTGGGCATGTGAAACATGTGTCGAGTATGCGAGATACTTTAGGCTTGGCATGGGTATGACACAAAGATGACTTGGGTACTTTTGTTGGTACTATAAATGTAATTTTAATTTTTTAAAAAAAGGAATAGTAAAATAATTATATAGTGTGTTTTCAAAACTTTAAAAATATAGGATATTTTTTACAATTATCAAAATATAAAAAATACTTTGAATTCTTTTTTGACCATTAAAAAAATACTTTAATTATTTTTTACATTTAATTTTTAATTATTATATGTTATGTACTAGCACAAATTATAATTATATATATATATATATATATATATTTATTGACATATTGAACCGTATCCTTATCTTATTTTTTTTTTTAAATTTCATCATATCAACATATCCATAATATATCCCGCACTCGTGTTTCCTAGGAAGGGAACTTAATGCACATGTCTGCTCGAGACAGTGGCTTTAGTATAAAAGGGACCTTTATAAAATCTTACATTTGTCTAATTTAGTGACCATTTTAACAAATATGAAATTATAGCTAGGTTCTCAAACATTACCCATGTCAGATATTGTAACTTTCCCTTCATCAAATATTCGTTGGAATTTGCCCTACAGAAAGTAGCCGTTGATGTTAGCCATGTCAACTTGATTTGTGGGTTCAACTATATCCAAAGACCCAGCTTGTTAGATCTTTACCTGGGCGTATAGTCCCAACAGATATAGGAGAGATGGGGCAATGCCATTCATCAAAACCATTAAAGAGAAATTTAGAGGATCAATAATGCTAGGTATCATAAAAGAAGTATAATGAAAACTCTTCATGAAGATTCTTTACTCTTGGATTAGTTTATAGTATTTGTAGTGTTTTATTGTATGTTATGTAATTACCTTTGGATTAGTTTCATGAAACTTTTTATGATATTCTTTTCATTTTTTTTGATCGGCTTATCATATGATGCGTAGTTTTATACCCCACAAGATTATTGCGGTGTACTTGGCGGTATTCTGAAGTACCTTGATGGTAAGCTTCTACACTTTCATAAAGTCCTGCTACCAATTTAATGGAAGCAACATAAAAAGTAAGGCCTATTTGCATTTTGCACTCCTTTTTTCATAATTACATTTCGTATTTTCATTTTAGCATTTAAAGTGACGCATAATATAATTTTCAATGCATACTAAAATGCTTAAATTTTGACTGCAATTATCAAAAAAATAACGTGAATAACAATCCTCTATGAAATTTTTTTAAATTTTTTTTTAATATTATATAGATATAGATATATTTTTTGCTCATGCAATTAACATATCCACAGTGAAGCACATTTGTAGAAAGCATGGGATCCATCGTTGGCTATTTAAGTAACACACTTATATTTTTATTTTTAGTTATTATCTCTTTTTCTTTTATTATTATTTATTTTTTGAAGTTGCAAGTACTATAAAAAGACCACTAATTGACCTAAAGAAGTGCACTTTTTCTCTTTTTACGAAAAGATGTGCAGAAAAATAGAGAGGTAGTGTGATGGAAAAAAGATAAAAAGATGGATTATTTCTAACTTTCCAAACTTGGCCTAAATCTGTACTACTATAAAAGAGTGAGTGTTAAAAGTGTTTTCTACATTTTGTATTCAATGGCTTATTTACACACAAATTACAACGTAGAGTGAACCATTATACCTACTGCAAAAGACTTCTCACACGGGAAGTTATTTTATGATTCTAGAATTTGATTCAAATTCAAACACCAATAGCCACAACTCTTTGTATCTTTTCTAATCATACGAAGTTGTGACTAATTGGCCAAAGGGTGCCCTAGCATCTATAAAGAGTTCGGGACATATAATATAACACAGTTTTTTGTTAATTTCTTCTCCTCAACCATTTGAAACACACTAAACTATATTTTTTCCTTTGTTTAAAAAAAAATTTTATGCCCTGATTTCACAATAGAAATATTTTTTAATCGCAATTGACAGCATGTGAAAAATTATGAATTCCCATTTTTTAGTGTCTAATGCCATAAAGTCTAAGGCGAAGATTTTGCTATCCTCAATAGTAGGCCAAGTTTGGGAAGACTAAATAAGTGTACTTTTTGACTTTTTTTGTATTATGTGTAGAAAAAGTAGAGTGGAGATGTTGATTGATGTGACCCAAAAAGATAAAAAGATGAAATAAGTGTACTTTTTTAGTTTAGCCAAACTTAACCTAAATATGCAAGATGTTGACCGATAGTGCTGCCATAAAATAAACCACTAAAAAATTTATTGATTTGTGTTGAACTTTAAGATGTTTTGATCTAACTTTTTTGTTTTTTGTTTTTTTGGTTGTGATTTTGAAATTTTTTTTTGTCTTCTGTCATTTTTATTTTATTTAATTTTATATTTGAGTCAATTTTTTTTAGATGCACCTAAATGATAAAATATATGTGAAGACATCTTAAAAAAATGACCCTCCAAAAAGTGTGCATAATTTTTATTATTTATTATTTTTCTTTAGTATCTTTTTTTTTTCCAGATTTGTTCACATATATTTAATTTTGTATCTATATTTATATTAGATGTATTTAAAAAGTAGAATAAAAATTCACTAAAATATGAAGGGAAAAAAAAATTAACTAAACACCAAAAAAAAAAATACAAAATACAAAATGTAAGAAGCCTAAAACAAATTTTGAAAACTAAACCAAGAAATTTATAGCACAATTCCTGAGGTAGCAAACTAATGACAATGTATTTTATAAAATGTTTCTATAAAGTTCAATTATACGTAATGATGAATTTCAATCTGATTTTACCTTCTTGATTTAATATGAATAATAATTTTATAAAAATTTTAATTTATTTATACTTATATTTTTTAATTATACAAATTATGAATATTATATCAACCAAAGTCATAAATCACAATTAGATCAAAAGAGCTATAGTATAAAATTCATCATTTTCTATTATTTGAAATTATGATTTATTTTATTTTATAAAAAATATGTTAACAATTCAAAAGACAAAATTTTAGTATAATTCCATCAATACAGTTCTGAAAATTAATATTGCGATGGATTCATACATTTCTCAATGCACTTTTAATGAGAGGGGGGGGGGGGGGTTTAAATTTTTTAGGAACAATTTATAGAAAATAGAACAATTTATAGAAAATAGAATTTAGTTATCCATATTCGAATTTCATAGGATTCAATGGTAATTGTCAAAACAAAATAAAACATAATAATTTTTTCAATTTGGTTGCTAAAATAATCTCTCTGGTAAGGTGCGGCAAACAATTAATATAACCATGTGGCAAGCAATTGAATTTGAAGACATTATTAAAAGTTGACAAAGAGATTATTACCAGATTTGTTCATATAAAAGGATTTGCTAATTGTTTGCACACGTCACGTGCATCGAATGTGCACATTTAAGATGTGTCCTTTTATAACGTGCACTAGGAAAATCTTATAGGTTGCATCTCATTAGAGGTGCATATCATATCCATCATATTACAAATTAATGTAATTGTACTACAAAATTTTGTAGCATTAGTCACAAAATGCGTAGCATCAGCATTAGCGTAACAAAATATATCGTAATCAAGTTATGAATTTTTGTTACATGAACCAAAAAATTTAAAACATTTTATTATATTAATTTATAACAAAATTACACATTTTATAGTTGGTATTACAAAATTTTCTAATAAAATAGACTTTCTCCGTGCACTATCATAAATTTCTCCGAACCCAATAATATTATGTTGACTACATTTTTATGAAATTTAAAAAGTGTTGATAATTTTTTAGTTTTTTTTTTAATTTTTTAATTATGGGCAAAATCTATCAAATACCCATAATTCTCCATCCCTCCCAAACCCACCCATGCCCCTATCGGGTTTGAATCCCTAACCTTCGAAGGAAAAATTATACAATAATTTTGAAATATTGCATGATCATACTCTCTTATTAATCACTATTCAATATATTCCCTCATATTCCTCAATCATACAACACAAAGAGTCAATATTTCATCTTTTTTACTAATCATATTATTATGAAACACCATGTGGTCATACTCTGGATGAAAGTGATGCCACTGGACCATGGTTTTTGTTTAATAAAGATCTCTCCTTACATTTGAAAAATTATATTCTCCTTTATGAGATTTATAATCTCATTACAAATTGCCTCATGGGTTGTTAATGTCATGTCCAATTTTTTTTAAATGACCATCTTACCCTTTTTATAATATTTTTTGTATAAATTTTTATATAAGAATATAATTTTTTATTTTTATTTCCACCATTATATATATTTAAAAAGTATAAAATTTGTACAAAATTTTTTTAAAAAATTCATGAAATACAACAAAATAAGATAATGTATTGAATTTTTGTATTTGGTTTAAAAAAAAAAATACAAAATTTTATATATTTCTTAAGTATATCTGGATCAGGTGTATCTAAAAAAATTTTTAAAAAAATGCTTAAAATATTTTAAAAATTCAGTAAAAATAATAATAAAAAAAAAACTCAATTTTTTTGTGTGGGTTAAATCAAAGAAGATGATTGTTATTTCTCTTGAAATGATATGAACTAAATAGCTATATTATTTTATTATTTTATATGTATAAAAACTAATGGACAAATATGGCATTTAAATCTGACAGGGGTAAGTGTAATTTTTCAAATGTGAGGGAGATTTATATTAAACAGAAATCTCAAGAGGTGTCAGGGTAATTTATGCTGAATTTACTGATTCGATTACTCATATTTATTTCTTTTTTTGATCGGAACTCATATTTATTTCTGATATTAAAAAAAATTAAAAAATATAATTATTATAGCATTATTGATTTAAAAAATAATAAATGGTGCATCTCATCTCAATTGACAAGCATGTATGCCTGAACCATTCTTTGATTTTCCTGCAGAAATTCCGTGGTGGTGGCGGCAGCGTTTGAAACTGAAATCTGGTATGGCTTATTTATGCCAGTCGAAATTCATTAGTTGCTATTAATGGCTTCAAAATTTCGTCAATTATTTTTATGATCCGAGAGATTTCACGTGCGAGATCGTCTTAGCTCATTGTGCATAACAATAGAATTTGAAGAAGAACCAGACGATTTTGAAGAAACGACACGAACATTCGTGCTAGAATCTATTCCATCGGAGCTTTTCCTTCCGCCAAAAAGTCCAAAAATGGTATCAATCTGGAGTTGTTTATCAGTAGTGAAAATATCACGCAAGATTCCAATTCGACTATTACAAGTGCTTCCGTCAGTCCAACTACCACAAACTCCGCATATTGTTATAGTTGAAGAGAAAATGACACAGTTGCTTAGCTGCTCAGGGGAATTCATTTCTCAGGTTTGTCCTCTATATTCAGTATCACGTTATGTTATGTTGTACCTTCATTTTTCTCTCCCTTGTTTTTTATTTATTTTTCCCACCACTAGCTCACTTATATTTTCATTTCTATATCACTGTCTGGGATAAAAGCACAGAGCCTGTATCCTTCCATATTTGTGGATTGGACAGTCCAGCTGGGCTCTTGGAGCCCACCACAAGCCCCATCTGGATGATCTACTTCATTCATTTTGTAGAAAAGTTTATATATAAGTAAAAAAAAAAAAAAAAAAAAAAATTAACAGTTTATTTTAAAAATCATTCTTACCCTTCATTTTTATTTTTATTTTTAATATGTCCATTGTCCAGCTTTCCTTCTCATTGGGCATAGAAGAAAATATATCCACAAGGGACAATTTATAAAATTTTGCATTTTGTCTGAATTTGTGGCCATTTTAACAAATATTTTATTGTAGCTAAGTTCTCAAACATTAGCTATATGATCCACATTGATGAAATTTCAATTTTTAACAGACTTTTTAACTTTGATTTGAGGTCAGAAACATTATGCGAACTTATATTCAGCTGCACTTTGAACTAAGCATTAGTTTTCAAGTAGTATGACAAAATGAATGTGATTGATAACGACAGTAGCATCTAAGGTTTGGGTTATAAACAAGACTCATCAATGATTAGTAACTCAAATTTACTAATCTTCTCATTGAACTTCAAATTGGTTACACGAAGGATTCTTCTTTAGTTGAGGAAAGATCAGTTGAAATTACGGTGGAAGTTGATGCTACAAACAATGGAGCACATGGTGTCAAGGCATATGAAAACTTCCCTATTGTTTCTCATTCAGAGAAGAAAAATACGAGAGACAAATCAAAGAGAAATTACCAAAGCTTTAGCGTACTTACTCTGGAGGATCTCCAACAACATTTTGGCAGTAGACGTGAAGATGTTGCAAAGAGTTTTGGAGGTAAGATTCTACACTTGATAAAGTGAAGCTGCAAATCTTGTGTGTTTTTTTGGTTTTGTTTTTGAAACTTTGTAATTCTTATTGTTTTCTTTGTGGAAGTAATATAAGAATGTGATTCCAATATCTTAGATTCTTGCTCGTGCAGTTAGTGTATCTACAATGAAGCGCATATGCAGGAAGCATGGGATCTCTCGGTGGCCATTTCAACCAGTAACTTATATTTTTATTTCTATTTGTCAATGCATTTTATTAGTCATAATTATTATGGAAAGCAATAATTTTCTCACTAGTAAGGCTATTTTTTTCTTCTTCTCAATGAACTTCTGTTTCGTAAACTAGGAGAGAAAAAAGGGAAGATTAATGGAAGTCATCAGTCCATCTATGCATGAGAAACATGATTCGAGGCTTCGATGCATCCAAACACCCGTACATACTAGATCTTCACCTCAAACAATAGCCTTACTAGATGGAGGAGAGATGGTGCAACTTGATTCATCAAAACAACAATCATTGGTGGAATTTGATATTACAAACAACAATGCTCATCTTGTCAGGGCAAGTCAGAGCTGCTCTACCGTATCTCATTTAGATGAGACAAATTCAAGAGAGACATTAAAGAGAAAATGCACAACAGGGAGTGTACTTAGTTTTGAGGATCTCCAACAACATTTTGGTTGTAAACGTGACAATGCTGCTAAGGCCCTTGGTGGTAAGCTCGTACAATTAAATAAAGTGTTGCTTTGAATCAATATAGAATCAGTCATCTTATCTAAAGTCTTGTTCATGCAGTTAGCGTATCCACAGTGAAGCGCATCTGCAGGCAACATGGGATCTCTCGGTGGCCATCTCAGAAGAAAAAAAAAGGTAATTGGTCTCTCCTTAAGCTAAAGCTTGTAACTAAATCTGTCCAAACTGTAGAGGAACCATTCAGTCCTCCATGCTCACTTCTAGTTGCACTGGATTCAATTATCAAAACTCATCACGGTATGAAAAATAAAAATAAAAACAAATAATAAAAAAGCTCTGTCCTCCTTAAAAAACTTTTGAATTGTTTAAGAGGAAAGAAATGAGGAGCAATGATAATTCTCCATAATTCACTTTTTGAATCTATCTGCAAGTCAAGGGATTTGAAGAGAAAGGGGATGGGAGTTAGCGATTTTACAAAAAATGGTTTCCATTTTTACCTGTTCACATTATAGGAAAATTATTAGGTAGTCCTAAAGTACCATGTGACATTGTTCACATGGTGCTCCCAACCAATGAAAAACTGCAAAACAAATTAGGTGGGTCATCCCGTATCTACCAACTAATAATTATTCTTTGTTAAACTATAACCGTTTTTCATTTCTTTTCTCTCCTATTATCTTTTTTGTGCAAGAGAGGGGGTATAAAATTCTTATTTCCATACTTTTCTTTCCTAAACTATCCAAATAAGAAAAAAAGATATCTTTGTTTTTCTGTTCTTCTCATTTATTTATCTCTTATCTAACCACTTCTTTTCTTTTCTTTCTCAGTTTCCAAAACGGACTGTATACTCCTTGAACCACAGGGAGAAAAGGATGTGTCACCCATCTGCAGCAATATGCCAACTGATGGGCAAACAGAGAGAGGGAATGAAATAGTTGGACACCTTCAGGACCAAAATGAAGGCCCGAACTTGTCGAATACAGAGAATTGTTCAAGCGAAGAGAGCATAACAACCCTTATTTTTCAGGATTCTGTCCCTGGTAATTATCCTGCCATGAATTTGTCTATTTCATCTACACACACACAAAGTGGAGAAGCTGGGGTTTTCTCTGAATTGACATTTTGACTGAAAGGATTGACTTCATTGAAGAGTATAACACATTATCCCACGTTAGACTATAATTGTCTTCCGTTTCTTTTCTATCCTCTTTATTCTTTTTCATCCAATTGAGGAGGATAACACTCTATTTTCCATACATTTCTCTTCTAAACTATCCAAATCAACAATAAAATATCATTGTTTTTCTCATCATCTCATTTATTTCTCTCTTATCTAACCAATTCTTTTCTTCTCTCTTTTAGTTTCCGAAATGGACTGTATACCCCTTGAACCAGAGAGAGAAAAGAATGTGTCACCCACCTGCAAGACACCAACTGTTGGGATTGTGCCAAAGTTTATAGAAGGCCCAAACTTGTCGAATATAGAGAATCATTCAAACGAAGAGAGCATAACAGCTCCTACTTTTCAAGATTATGTCCCTGGTAATTATCCTGCCATGAACTTGTCTATTTCATCTACTTACGGGGAACGTGCAAGAGCAGGGGCTTTTTCTGAATTGACTTTCAACCAAAAGAATCAACTCCATCAAAGAGGATCCCACATTATACTATAACCGTCTTTCGCTTCTTTTTCTCTCCTCTTATCTTTTTGTACAATAGAGGAGGATAACACTCTATTTTCCATACTTTTCTCTCCTAAACTATCCAAATAAGAAGAAACAATATCATTATTTTTCTCTTCTTATTTCTCTATTATCTAACCATTCCTTTTCTTTTCTCTTTCAGTTTTCGAAAGAGACTGTATACTCCTTGAATCACAAGGAGAAAAAAATGCGTCACCCACCCACAAGACACCAACTAATGGGCAAACAGAGGTAGGGAATGGAATGGTTGGCCACATTCAGGACCAAAATGGGATTGTGCCAGAATTTATAGAAGGTCCAGACTTGTCGAATACAGAGAATCGTTCAAATGAAAAGAGCTTAACAACCACTAATTTTCAAGATTCTGTCCCCGATAATTATCCTGCCATGGATTTTTCTATTTCATCTACCTACAGAGAAAGTGGTGAAGCAGGGGGTTCATTTGAATTGGCATTTCAACAGAAAGAATTGACTCCATCAACAGTTTATCCGAATCCCAACGCTTGTGTGTTTACACAGCCGCATATATCATTGAGAGAGATGCTGATTGAGAATGTGGGGAGTTCAAAAGATTCAAGAAATTTCTCTACTTCAGCAGTGGGGGCTTTTATGGGAGGACATGTCTCTGAGTCTAGTAGGACAGTGCATTTGTGTTCTGATCCAGTTCCAATGCAAACCATGACTACTATTCACCACACAATGCCACGTCTCACAGAAAAGCAAGATATAAAGACTGTGACATTTAAGGCACGATATGGAGATGACATAATAAAATTTCGTCTCTCTCTACAATCAGGAATTGTTGAATTGAAGAAAGAAGTGACAAATAGACTAGGAGAGCTTGGCAGCTTCAAGGTCGATTATCAAGATAATGATAATGAGTGGATTTTAATAGGCTGTGATACAGACGTATGGGATTGTTTCGAACTTTCAAGTTCATCGGGGGATGCAGTAGTCAAACTACGGGTTCGTGATTAGGTTGCCAATTCCAAGATACATTACTACGTCGTCTATATTTCAAAGCTCGTTTGTGGTTTTGGAGAGATTTTGGCCTATGATTTTGTGCGTTGATTTGCTGTTTTTATGTTTTAGTTGGTTTTTAGAAAACTAGTTTTTATTTATTTACTTGTTTTTTGTGTTCTTTCTTTCTGTTGGAGCTTGATGGTTGTCTGTGGGCTGGGTAACATTTACTGATGTTTGTGTTCTCAAATAGGATGCAATTTTTTTTTTTTTTTGTATGGTTAGTTTGGGTGCTATGTTTGGATCATGTATATATATATATGTACACATGTAAGAGGTTTTGATTGTAGAAAGAATTTAGGGCAAATTATAAAATAAAATAAAATCTCAAGTTTTGCATATTTTTTAAATTAAACTTTAAATTTTAATTGTATCAAGTTAAAATAATTTGAACCTTTCGTCTATATTAGTTATCTATTTCCGTTAATAAATTTAACAGATAAATTATTCTACAATACATATAGAAATATTTCATTGGTTTTTTATTTATTTATATTTATTTATATATTAATATCAACCTTCAACTTGACCACACTATATCACATCCATTTATCCATTACATGATGACATCATAATAACCGTCCATCATCAACACAATTATAAACCTAACTACACAGGATCATAACCATTTGTTGGATGCCCAGCCCAACAACAATCCTCAATCTCATATTGTTTATCTAGTAATCTTTGAATGTTTTTGGTCTAATCAATGGCCAAATCAACACACAAAGTCTTCAACAACTCCAATCTTGTAGTCTGAACAACATCATTATATAGTCTTCAACAACTTCAGCCATTGTGGGTGAAGTTGTACAATGTTCCTTTGGAACTTTGGAGTAAAGAGGGTTTGGGTTACATAGCTAGCATCTTGGGAACTCCTCTTTATTTGGATGAGCCAACTTTCAAGAGAAGCAGACTTACATTTGCGAGAATTTGTATTGAAATGCCAGCAAATAAAGAGATCCCTAAGTCTTTCAAAATAAATCTTGGTTATGGTGACCCATATGAGATTAATGTTGAGGTTCCATGGAAGCCTCAAACGTGTGATGGTTGTAAAACTTTTGGCCATACCACTAATTTGTGCCCTCAAAAGCCAAAGCCTTTGAACCCTCCCTTCTTCAAACATGAGTGGAGAGTCAATGACACTAAAACACAAATTCCGACTAAATGGGAAGTGGTGAAGAAAAAGGGGAGAGATGGTGGGCAAGGTTCAACACCATTGATCAACAAAGAGAGAGAGACGCAGTCTTCTGTCCCCTCAACATCTAATGCCTTTGATGTCCTTAAATCGTGTGATATGGACGAGTTAGGAAATGGAGATTCAAGTCAAAAGTTGAAAAATAGAGGGAGTCCATCTCTAAGTGATCCTAGTTATGGGGAGACTTCAAAAGAGGATAATAGAAGAAAACTTAAAGCGAAACTTCATGACTTGAAGAATACTAGAAGGAAATTCTGAATCCTTGTTTTGTTGGGAATTTGTGCTTGTTTTCTATAAGCTCAGTTTGTCTTTTGATGGAGTAGTTTATTTTGTTTATTTTTGTGCTCCCATCAAAAGCTGTGTATTGAATTTCATTGTATATCTTTCTTTTTTGGTTATAATATGACTTACTTATCCAAAAAAAAAAAAATCTTTGCATCAGGTCTAGGGTTTTATTTTTTATTTTTTTTTATTTTTTAAATTTGCCCAAGAATTTATGTTTTTGATTTTCAGTTGGTTGTGAGAACTTTTATATTAATTGTTTGTACGTAAATTGGAATATTATTGGTGCCAAAAATTACTTATGCTGTGTTTGGTTGGAAGATTTGAGGAGGGATTTGGAAAGAGAAAGGGAAAAGGTGTGTGAAATTATGTGAAATTTAGATATATTTTATTTTCATTTCACCTACCTTTTCTATTTCCCTTTCCAAATCCTTCTTCAAATCCCCCAACCAAACACAGCATTAGTGTTTCCAAATAATTTCGTGTCAGGTGCATATAGTATTCTTGGTGAATGGGCAGCACAAAAAATGATGAATGAAGCAAATATTTTGTCTCCCACCCAACCAATCAAATCAGCTCCATTGATCCCATTAGAAGTGATTTTATTGTTTCGTAGCAGTAGCCAACTGGTTGCCTCACCCATGGCACCGATACCCCACCCACTCTCATGCCTTTTCCTTCTGTTTCCCCTTTTGGCCCGCCTGTCCTACCCATGGCCTCACCATGCTTGTCCCTCACCCTCGCCTTCCTACGACTCCCAATCCATCTCTTTTCCTCCCTCCTCTCCCCCGTGGGCTTGCCCTATCCATGACCTTTCACCACCATATTAAATTTCTTCAATTAAGAGCTTGTATGCTATAGATTGAAAGATTTCAACATTTAAAGAAGGTCTCCAATTCTTGAGTCAATGTATGGTGTGCTATATCGATGGCCCCCATGCATTTTTTTTTTTTTTGATAACTCAGGGTGTTCAGGTCAGCTTGCGTGCATTTTGACTAATCCTTGGGGACCAATCCCACCGTCCATTAGTGGGGGCCCATTTAAAGGTAGAGCAAAGCTCTGTATAGACTAACCTAACATAATGATTGATGGCCCCCATGCGTTATGGTATACTTTCTCTTTAGTTTTTATTTTTATTTTTATTTTTATATGTATTGTTTCTTGTGATATGGTTAAATATGAATTTGATTTGGCCATTAAAGTGGGGTTGGAGATTTATATGTAATTTTAGAGTGTAGGACAGAAAGTGAATTTTTGATTATTTGTTGTTTGTTGAGAAACTGTTTTATTTAAGTTTTTGTTATCTTCGTAGTTTTCTTCTTTGAACTTAGAAAGTTTTTGGTTTGAGTTGTGTATCCCTCTGGAGACAAGTCTCTCTTGAGTGACAATATTGTTTGAGTTTAGAGACCTCATTACAGGTCTCACTTTGACAAGAATGGACCTAGAGGAGGGTAACAAGGAGCGATCACCCTTACGATTTGTAAAACCTCTATTATTATAATAGTATTAATTATAATTATCTCTAAAATATAGAAGTTCACCCCCTTCTAAGTATTTTTTTTAAGGGGTCATCCCCACTTGATTTTTAATTTTTTTTTCAAATTTAAATGGTTGTTTTTCTATATCTATAAAACATTGGATTAAAGTATAAAATTAAAAAATATAATTAATAACATTTTATAACAATTATTGATAACAAGCCCTATTTCTAGATAATAAAATAAGGTATTAGCTAATTATTTGATCGTGTTTATTGAGGAAAACATTATGCAAATTTTAAAGTTGATTCTATCATATATGTTTTTAATGACATGAAAGAGAATCAAGCACAACTCAAGATACCTTAGTTTAGTAAATAGATTGTTTTTACAATTACAATATTTTTCAATATGGATAAAAAAATTTAAAAAAAATTAAAAAAAGGAGCTTATTTGTATATGTTTTCATCTTATTTTCACTTTATATGTAGGTAAAAAATTGATATTGCAATCGATATTGTTTATTTAAATTTTTTGTTAATATGTATATTTTTGCCCTCATATATGGAAATCATGGGTTCGTTTCTACACTTTGATAATTTGAATCATTTATTTTTTAAAAACTAAATCATCAATTTTTCAGGAGACAAATACAATAAACTAATGTAACTACGGTTATCGAATCGACATGATTATTTTACATAGATGATCTACATGTTGTGATGTAAAAAATAAACGGTTTGAATTATCGATTTGAGACCCACGGACCTAAACAGCATGGTCCAGTCCAAAGATAATTTGCTCTTGTGATGGAGACAAGTTTCTCTCCAGTTCAGTGGGCTAGACATGCTGTTTGGGCCCCGTAAGACCTGTTATTGGTTTTATTTCGATGATCCAAATCATTTAATTTTTAAGCCATATTGTTGAACTATAAAAGAAAATATAAGGACAATGTAATACATGCAACAATTTCAGTCATGAAAAATATGGATGTAATTGACTCGTCATACAATAATCAAACTGCAATTATGATAATTTAGTTTGATTTAATCAAATAAAAAATATAAATATCGTTCATTGTCCAGTGCAATTCTTGAAAGGGGTAGTAGATATGCATCATCACCTGATGAGCTATCCTTGATGGTGCCACTTAACCATTTTGTATAACAAATTGATGCTTCTTTTGCTCTTATCCTGTTGTGTTTGTTGCACATAGATTTCCAAGGCTGCAAATAATACTAAGATCTCCTTTGGAAAGACACAATTTTAAGACCACCAAAAAAAAAAAAAAAAAACCAAACAAACAAACTATTTTAGCCTTGGTTAAAAAGTCTGGTTTGGGAAGGGTTTTTGACTTTTTAGTTTTTTTTTGTGAAAGAAGAGTGTAATGATTATGGGTTAAATGTGATGTTTTGTTTTTTGTGACTAAAATGACCTATTTTGTCTTTTGTGGCTAAAATAATCAAAAAAAATCCCAAATCCATCTTCCCAAACGGAGCCTATATAAAGTTAATCCATTCTTTCAATTTTTTTGTAAATTATTTTGTAAAAAACTAAAAAATCACACACACAAAAAAAAGAAAAAAGAAAAGAAAAAGAAAAAAAAAAGAGTCAAATCTCACACGAATCATAAGTTGAACCGCCAGAGTGCGCGACACCAACAGCCCCTTTCTCATGTTCTCTTTACCGAACACCCAACACAATGTTGCACACAATTTATGCTTACAAAATGTTATATATTCAAATATATATATACATATATTTAGAACAATATTTAAAAATAAAATGTATATATGGATTTAAGGGTGAATTATACTCGTTGTAGTTATAGTTTGTCTTTTATATCAATTTGATTATAATTGCACTTATTTTGCCTTTGAATATTTCATATTATGTTAATTAGGTTTGGCTTCTCTCAAGTTGTGATCTTAATTTGAGAGAGCGTTTTGGTTTGATAAGCCCATTTTGATACCGATTTTAGTGATTCGAACTGTTCACTTATTAGGATTTGTTGAGTAAAATATTAATGAAAAAATCAAGATGATTGAATATTGGTAGCTATTTATTTGAATGATATTTGTTTTTAAAAAATAGATGACAAATATAATTTTAAGAATAGCCATTAATTTTTTATAATACAAATTTGATTCAAACATATAACTATTGATGTCCGATCATCTTAATTTTTTACATAAATATTCTATTCAACAAATCTTTAAAAGTGAATAGTTTGAATCACCAAAATCGGTCCTAAAATGAGTTTACCAAGCTCAAATGCTCTCTCAAGTTAAGATGACCAACTTAAAAAAAGTCAAACCTATGTTAACAGTCTAATTGATAATGTTGCTTTGAAAATTTAACTAAAATATTTCTTTCGCTCTCCTAAACGTCTAATTTAAAATAGCCCATTCCCCTCTTTTCATATGATTTCTATCAAATTTCTTAACAAATATTATCAATCTAATTATATTGATATAATTTGAAAAAATATAAGACAAAATTATTATAATTTGAAGCCACATAGACTAAATTGATATAAAAGACAAATCACAGGATCAAATGTATAATTTGCTATAAATTTAAATTTATTATAGTGTCAGTCATATTCAAATTCAGTGTAAAATTTTCTTTCTTCTTTTTAAATGACTGTAGACGTCCCCGAATGCCCCGGGAGGATGAGTCCCGTTCGGTTCGTCTAGTGGGTCTACTACAGTTCGGACTCAAATTGTCACGGTTCTTAATCTGAACCAAAGAGTCCAAATCCGGCAAATCGTTTTGAGAAAACAGATTTGTGAAAGAAGTGCCAAACATAGACTGCTTTGCCAGATACAGAGTCGCCACCTAAATATATTTTTTTAATGGGGAAATTTAGGAAACCCTGACTCGGTGCCAAAGGCCACGTGTCCGTCATCACCAAAGTTGCCTCGACTCGGGAGCTTGGGTACGATTGGGGAAGGTCAGCTATGAGCACCCCCTCTCGCCCGATCAAAGATCGGCCTCTACTAACCATGATATCCGATTTTGAAAACGTTATATGTCCTTATTCCGGTTATTAGCCTAGAATTACTATGTTATGGCACAGCAAACAAGTATAGACCAAATCGCCTAAATTGGAACAAAACATTTCATATTTGTTTTGAAAATGGTTTGCTACTCGCAAGTAGGCTAAAATGCAGATTTTGCCACCCTTAAGTGGGCTTTAGAAAAGATGGTTTTTGCCACTATCTAGTGGGCTTAAAACTCACAGTTTTAATGCATTATTCCAATTTAGGTAATTCAACCTCCATCCACAGGTATTCAAGCAGTTATATCACATAAGCAACTAGCCTCATGGTAATCATGCTATTATGGCAACATTCACACGCATGCGATATGCTAAAGCATAAAAGCTTACCTAGTACTCCAAGCCAAAACAAAAGCTAGTTAGTAATCGATGCGTGATCCTAGCTCATGTTAAGATGGCTAATGCAACATATACAAGATGCAACTACAATAGGCTCGGCTATTCTAAGATGGCATATGATGGTGCTACAACTAACATGTATTCAACTTTGGAATTGAAATACAAATGCAGTTAATATGATGCGCCGAGCCCGGTGCATGCAAGACAAATATATGGATGCACGCATGCGTTGCATAAGGTATGCTAATTTAAATATGCCCTAATCTAACCACTGAAAGCTAGTAAATAAAAGTGAAGAAAGACGTGGGGTTGGAAGACATACACACACTCACGCACACACACTTATTACACAATTACCCTCGCTCGGAGGGTCCGAATAATAATACAAACCGAATAAATAATTAACTACCCTAGCTAATTAAATATTACAAACCCTTAACTAATTAACAAATTAATTAAGCTATTGAAAACAGTAAAAGGCCTCGGGAAGAGGGATGAATGCATGCATGCTTGCCTTTGCTCGGAAATCTAATACAATGCACAAGTTTGCCTCTGTTTTCCCTGCTCTACTCCTCTGAAAATTGTACAAGTCCCAGGGATGCTTCCATGAACACTGTGGAGTGCCACCGGCTGAGAGGAATGACCATCGGCCATGGGGAATACTCACCGGCCACTTATTAATCCATCGGCCACCAATGATTGGCCGGTCGGCACTGTAGGTGGCCGGCCGGCCAAAGCTTCCTGCAGAAACCTGTTTGACAGCAGCAGAGGGCAGACAAGGCATGGCAATGCATTTCCAAAGCAATGTTTGCACCACCACCCTCCTTATCATATTCATGACTCAAAGGAGGATGGTCCTTGGCTCTCAGGCCACCAATTACGCATTTCCATGCATGATGGCCAAAGAGTCAAGATGTGCAATTTCAATATGGAATGAAATGCACAAAACAAATAATAGGCCCCAACCTCTATCATAATCAATTCAAGAGGCAAGAGATGCATGCTATGATATGCAACCTAAACATGCAAGCTAAGCATGCAACATGAGCATGTGAACATGCAATATGTAAACATGTGTCAACACGTGAGAATAGACAAGCATGTAACAACATGTAACCTAACTAGCATGCAACAACATGCAAAAATGGACTTAAACTAACATGAGTAGCTCTCAAGCATGCCAAAATCAGTGGCCATAATGATGCAAACGAGGCAACAAAATACATGGAATGCATGCACAATGCGTTAACCAAGCTTAAGGCATAAAAATGCAACTCTACCAAAGCATGGCAAGGAGGAAATATGGGATACAATAGTGCATGTTCCAGATCTGAAATGGCATGCCAAATGACTCCAAAATGACTCCAAAGCATGCAAACACTCATGTAATGCATTGTTAAGGACTCAAGCACTAAAGCTAGTGAAATGCAATACACTATAAACATGTAAAGCGATGCTCGAACGATGAAGCCAGCCCCAAACAGTCCCTATGCAGCCCAAAATAATGCTAAAACATGTAGGGGATGTAGCCAAAATAAGCTAGCATGCTTGGCCAAAACAACATGCAACATAGGCTAGTAAGCATGAGTTGTATGGCATGTATGTGAAGCATATGAAATCTCACCAAACCAGCCAAAATCAGTGAATAAAACATGCCAAAATATGCCCAAATAATCACTGAAATGCAGCTAATGCATGCAAAAATGATGAGCTCCTTTAGAGGGTCATACAAGGGGTTATTCAACACACATATGATGGACACTCAACAAAGCCAAACCAACTTTGGAAATGGCCTATAGGGGTCCTAAAACCCACTGAAAAATGCCTGAACTGAGCTCGAGAAGTGTGCAAATATAGGCCCCTTTGTAAGGTCAAAAATGCAAGCAAACAAGACAACAAGGAGAGGGGATGGCCCTCACCACCCCCACCACTGAAATCCAGAGGGATTTCAGTGGTGAGAGGGCCAATACAAGGTGGTCCCGAAACTCACAAAAAATGCACAAAAATGAGGCCAAACAAGGCCTAAGAGGGGTCAAACAACCCCAAACACCAAAGTGGTCTTAATGAAGTATCTTAAACACAAAAAAAAAAAAGAACTTTTTTATGTTATACACAAGCTCAAATCAGTAAGCAAGACATGCTAAAAGTGTATGCAAAAATAGGGAATAAAGAGGGAAAAGTGTTACCCTTGAAGAACACCTCAAGAACAGCAAGTGCAGCCCTCCTCTTCTGATCAAAATCACCTCAAAACCTCAAGAACAAACCCTCAAGACCTCCCAAGTCAAAGTATGGTGTAATGGTGCGTGTCTTAGTGCAAAACTAAGAAGAAATCACACTTTTAGGTCACAAAACACACACAAAAGAGGAGAGAGAGGGAAATATAGAGAGAGAGGATATATATATCAGATATGTATGTATTAGGGCTGATTTTTTTACTGAACCAAAACAATGAAGAAGGAGGCTTCCTTATATAGGCCATGCAAAGGCTCTAAGCTTATAAGACAAGCTTAAGAGAAAGGGTCAAGGGGGGCAAGAGGGCCAAGGCTTCTCAAGGAAGCTAGGACAGCTGGTAAGCTTCTTGAGGAACCCAAGACAAGGGGTCAAGGCTTCCTCAAGAAGCCTTGAGCAAAGGGTGCAAAAAAAGGGGTCAAGGGCTCAAAACAACCACTTATATGCACGAGGGAGTGGGTTGGTGCATTTTATCTGGCACAGCTGGCATGCACCATGCTTGAAGGGTGCAAAAGGGTCATATCGGCCACGAAAGGAGGTCATCGGCCAAATAAATGGCCGGTCGGCACAATATTTGGCCGACCTTCTATTTTCTCTGGCCGGTCAGCTAAATGGATGGCCGGTAGGTGGCCGGTAAGGTCAAAAAATGTCCGGTAGATGTCCAGAATGAAGCCCCAGAAGTTAGCTTTCCAATGCCGCAAACCTTGCATTAAAATTCCTCCTGTGCAAAAAGTTATGCCCTTTTTGGTGAAGCCGCGCAGATTCGATCCAACCGGGATGATGCCCAACTTCAACCAATCATATCTCCCCCTCCCGGATTTGGCTCTAGGAGATTCTTGAGTGAAAAATGAAGCCCCGGAGGTAAGATTTCCAATGGTGGTGGCCTCATAGCTAAAATCCAAGTATGAAGATGAATAAGCCCGATTCAGCGAGGGCTGCTCGACCCTCTTCTACCCGGATTCATGCCGAACTTCTTCCAAACTTGGTTTCTTCTCTTCTTTCCCCTTTTCTTCAACTTCATACCCCTAAGCAAGGTGTTTTGAAAGATTTTTTGAAGATTTCATCTCTCTTTCATTCATTTCCACTTTGTTCTTGCTCGGTTTACCGAAAAGCGCAACGTTTGACAAAATGTGAGCCTCGGAACATCGCAGAAACTTTATTTCAAAAATGTTTTGAAAGAGAGGGTTTTAAGGTCTAAAAACCATTCAAAATAGCTTTGGTCCAAAATAGGGTGTGAAGTTGAGATTTGTCTCCCTCCCATTGCCGAAGAAATTGAACATTTGCCCTGCACACCTTTTAATACCAAGTAAACCATCAGTCGCGCCCAAGTCTTAAGGGCGGTCAAAAATGGGGTGTCTACAGTTGCCCTTCTTTGACAGAACTCGTAAGTCATAACAATGATGGGAGTGAGTGTCAAAGCCCGGAGACGACCCATTTTTGACAAGACCGAAGACTTGGACAAACAGGCAATATAATCAAAAGAAATGTGCCCGCAGGCAGGGGCAAAATGCAACTAACAATGCAAGAAGCCGAACATAACTTATGATCATGCAAAGAAAGCTATAACGAACCACAACAATGCAACAGTTTTAAGCAAGCAAAAACCAAACTACATTACAATGCAGAAAGGGTGCAAGGGAATTATTGCAATTCTCACTGCGAATACAGTGTGCATGTGTGATAGATACACAAAGCGAGCGTGTGTGATTGATACACAAAGTAGGCATAGTGTGATAGATACAAAGTGAGCGTGTGTGATTGATACACTATATGAACAAAGTGTGATTGATACACTAAATGAACAAAGTGTGATCGATATCAATGTTTTCAAAAGTGAGCGATTAATAAACCCAACTCCACCATTTTACAATATAATGAGCCAATTTCATTATTTCCAACTCAATTCCATATAATCACAATTTTTTCAAATTAATTATACCAATTAATTTATACAACAATTTAGGATTTTCTACCCCGTTTCCCAATATTGACCCAATGGTCTATATATCAACAACCAACAACAACATCTTTATTTTGAAATCCAAAATACACATTTTAGAATCAAAATAACAAAACCCTTTTTCAACATTTTCAAACCCTAACTTCCCAAAATCAACCATTTAACAAAATGTCCAAAAATATAGGTCAAAACCTATAGTAGTGAGTAGGAATCCCTACCTCAAAAGTTGACACCCAACGAAGAAGATGAAGAAAACGGAAATGCTTCAAATCCTGAGATTCTCGGATCAAAAGATGGCCCTCGACGATCAACACAACTTTTACAAAGCCCCAAGGTGAGGAAACCACTCCTACTAGATCAATACCTAGAGAGAAGTTGAGGTTCTAGTAAGAGAAGCTCTCTAATGGAGGTTTGGAAAAGTAAGAGAGAGAAATGGAGTTGAAAAAGTGATCCAAAAAGTCGAATCTCGGATTAAAATACCAGTCGCCCCGCTCGAGCGTGGAAACCCCCGCTCGAGCATCACTCACAGACTCCTGCTCAAGTGGCCAAACCCCCGCTCGAGCGGCGGATGTACACTTCCAGAACTTTTGCAGAACCAGGTCTCCGCTCGAGCGTCACACACAAACTCCTGCTCGAGCATCCAAACTCCCGCGCGAGTGTCCAACACTGCAGAGAAAATACTGGGAGCGTGATTTTCCCGCTAGAGCGCCAAAACCCCCGCTCGAGCGTCAAAAGCTCCGCTTGAGCGGACAGGCCAAAATCTGGGCAACTAGTTTTGGTTTCTAAGCTTAACCAACCTGTTTCCAACCTGCCCAACACAACCCAAGACTCAAATACAAAGAGTAAAGGATGTAAACAAGATATACACAACACCCAACTCCACGGAACCTAAGTCCGGATACAACAATTAAAGAAAAGGGAAACCGGGATCGCTATAATATCTAAAAGGGCAATTTGAATAAGAATTATAGAAAATAGTTATTGGTTAGCTTATTTTTTCTTTCAAGCTTTGTTTGTTTAGGTGAAAAATTTTTTGGGGAAAAACATAGATGGTGGTGGTACAAAGGTGGATGTGGATGTGAAGATGGTGGGACATGGCAACGATGACAACAATGGTGACGATGACAGTGGCCGTGGTGGTGGTGGCAAAGATGACAGTGATAGTGGTAATGTGATGTGCTTAGTATGATTTTAGCCTGAAAAATATTTTCTTTTAAAAATGGAAAATATTTTTTGCCCATGTAGGTTTTTATTTATTTATTAATTATGAAAAATATTTTTTGTTGATTTTAATTTTTATATCAAACACCAAAAAAGATTTTATTTTTCACCCAAATAAATAGAGTATCAATCTCTCCACTTTTAGAGACATTTAAATTAAAAATTATAAAAATAAAATAAATTTCTATCTATTTCTTTCTACTTTACCATATTTCTCTCGTCATTATTTATCCAAAGAAATGAGATGAATAAAAAGAAATGTATTTTTGTTTTTAAACTCTAAATTACGCAATCCAAACGAGGACTTGACTATTAACGAGTGAAGAAAAAGGATCATTGAACCCCAGTTACGTTGTTTTTATGCATTTGTTTTCATTGTATAATGCACATATATTATATTATATTATATTATCTTATATCCAGGGGCAGAGGGACTTGGGGCTTAGGGGGTCACGTGCCCCCTGACTTTTGAATATATATTTTTTTTTAAAGTGGGGTCGGCTTTCACACCGTGCAGTACTAGTAGTGCCCCACCTAACACTAATACATACCCCTTCCAATTATGTCAAACCCACTGACACATATGCATCCAAGTTTGGTTTTTATTTTTTATTTTTTTATTTATGAATCCCAATTCCAATTAAATATTGACACATAATTTTTTTTTTGATAAGTACACACAACTCCAATTACAATAAGGTAAAAATTCTAAAATCCTAAAAGTGTATAAAATTCTTTGCTTTTTTTACTTACTCACAGTAATTGTTAAGTATTTTCGTATTTTCTCTGTCTTCTTTGCCTTTCTTTGTTGCTTTGTAATTTGCCAACTCGAGATTCACCAAATTAGGATCACACAACAAAGATTTGGGACCACATTACAACCTTGGTATCTTCTCTTCATTGTTTACAAGTAACTTTATTTATTTATTTTTTACTTTTAAATAAAAATTATGAGTATTAATTTATAGTTATTTGTTAAGTTTTGATTTGTAAAATTTTTTGATTTGTTATTATTTATGTTAAAATAAGAGATTTTGATATGCTAAAAGTATGGATCTTAATTGGTGGTGATCTATATTAAAATTAGAGATTTTGGTTTGTTGTTGTTTGTGCTAAAATTAGGGATTTGATTTGGGCTAAAATTACAAATATTTATTTGTAGTGATTAATATTTAAATTAGGGATTTTGATTTGTTATAATTTGTGCTAAAATTAGAAATTTTGATTTGTTGTGATTTGTGCTAATTTAAATTTTTTTATTTGTGTTAACATTGGAGATTTTGATTTGTGGGGGTTTGTGATTTTGATTATGAATTTTTATTTTGATTTTTAGTTTTTTCAAACAGTCATGGAGAAATATTTCAAACGAAAATCAAAGTTGGAATCATCTCTTCCTCAAGAAGAAGATAATAATTATTAGTCGCATAGAAATCAACTTAGTAGACCTTCCTGTAGATCCGTGACTACGGCCTCGGATTATGGACTATAATGCTAATGACCGAGACCGAATTCATAGGGCATATCTACAAAAAGGTCCTTGTCAACCTCGTGATCATAATTTTTCACAAAAATCATTTGGACAAAAACTTCGGCGATTTAATCAGACATGGTTTAGTGAATTTCCTAATGGTACTTAATGATCAACTTGACACATATATTATCGACATGCTATCCAGTAGCAAGCTCTCAATGTTGAATGAAATTGCCGATCTTGTTAAGAAAATGACGGAGACTGGAAGAGACAAAGTATATCCATTGGTGTATTTGCTCTTGATTTTAGCATTAATGTTATCTGTTGCAACTGCTATTGTTGAGAGGGTATTTTCAGCTATGACTATTGTGAAGAATCGGTTGCGGAACCGAATGGGTGATAAATAGATGAATGATAGCTTAGTTGTCTACATTGAGAGAGATATTTTTTATGGCATAAACAATGATACTATTATGGAAAGATTTCAAAAGATGAAAACTTGTCGGGGTCAATTGTAAAAATTTAAAATTAAAAACTATTTGTAATGAATATTAATTTTTAATGTTTAACATTAGCTCGAAAAATTATTATTATGTTATTGTTATTGATTGGGGAAGAAAAATTTTGAGATTCTAATTAATAGGTGCCCCCTCTATATTAAATTCCTAACTCTGCCACTGTTTATATCTATAACATCTATAAAAAGCAAGTAAGAGTGGTATAACAGATGGTGTCACGTTTGTGCTTCTACCTCTGTTGTAAGTGTATTCCTTCTTTGTTTCCAAAAACGCCTGGCTACGTGGCGTTGAGCTTGGCCACACACAGAAACAAACAAATTCCTTCATTCCTTTGTGCTACTACTTCATTTCCAAGACTATTAATCGTAGAAATTCCCCAAAACGGTGATCTTCGGTGTGCTATTTCCCAAAGCCCCTTCCTGCCACATTTGGTTGCAGATTTGGGTTTACCCACGTGGAATTAAGCTCAGCGACAACGACAAGGAAGAAGAAAACAAATCTTGTCCCTTCCAGGATGGGCGTTCTCACAGGAGACATATATATATAATATAAATATATATATATATATATATATATCTTTTGTGCTAAAATTATAAGAATGATATTATTCTTTGAGTTATTTATTGGATTTGGATTTCTGCTCTGTTTGTTGAATAGTTTAGTTTCCTGGAGCTATTGATTTATTTAAAACTTTTTTTTAACATAGTTTTGTCTTCCACAATATTCATAAATAGTAACTGATCTTTGGTTCCTAGACACTCTTATCCAGCATCCACAATCCCTATTCTTGTTTGAAGATTCAGCTATAACTATTTAAACTAACCTATGTTCATAAACTAACATATTGTCATCTTTGTTTCACATTAAAAACTGAGGCCAAGTTTGGCATCTCTGAAAAAATCCAAAAAGTCAAAAAATTATTAAAAAAGTTAAAAAGTTATCACTATTCACAAATTAAAAATATAAAAAATTAATTTATTACATATTTTAATAGAAAGACGCGACTGGTACTGAGAAAGAGATGGAAAGGCTGTCAAACAGGAAAAAAAAATTAGGTATATATATTTATTAAATTAGAGGGTAATGTTGGGCTAGTGGGGGCCCACCACGGGTCCCATTTTGATAATTCGAACCGTTTAATGTGTCGAACTCGTCGAGTACTATATGCCTGTAAAAAATCACGTTAATCGGATATAGATAGCTTTATGATTCAATCATTTTTGTATAAACAATAGATGGTGTTATAGTTAACGGTTGAAAAAAAACTAACGATCAAATAGCTATCAATATCCGATCAACATAATTTTTTACAAGCATATATTACTTGACGAGTTCTATATATTGACGGTTCTGCTTAACAAAACGGGACCTGTGGTGGGCCCTCATGGGCCGAACAACAACGTCCAATTCAAGCTCGAAAAAGAGACAACCTTTTTCCAACTCCTAGCAGCCGACTACACTGCCTTAGGTACCATACGGCTACTCAATCACTTCTCCTATATACTTATTTATATAATTTTTTAATACACATTTTTTCATAAAAAGTCAAAAAGTTAACCCAAACATCTACGACCTGTTTGGTAACGTTTACGTTTTCAGTTTATATTTACAAAAATTTTATAAACCGATTTTTGTTTATTTTTTGTTTATTTTTAGAAAAATATAAACTACAAACGTGTTTGGTTTAGACAAAATGTTTAAAAAATTTTAAAAATATAAAAAAGAGTGAGAAACGGCAAGTGGTGGCGGGTGGTGGGTGGAGACGAGTGGTGGCGGCGAAAGACGGTGGTAGAAAATGATGGCGGGTGATGGTGAGTGATGGTGGCAGAAGACGGTGGTGGAAAGTGGTTGCAAGTGGTGGGTAGTAGCGGTGGAAGACGGTGGTGGAAAGCGGTGACGGGTGGGTGGATGGTGGTGGCAGGTGGGAAGTAGATGGCGGGTGGTGGCGAATGGGTGGTAATGGCGGTGGGTGGGTGACGGTGGCGGGTGGTAGGTGGTGGCGAGTGGGTGGTGGGTAGTGGTGGCGGCAGTGGTGGTGGTGGCGGATGGGTGGCTGGTGGTGGATGGTGGTGGCAGGTGGGTGGTGGCGGGTGGTGGTGCGCAGGCGGATGGATGGTAGTGGCAGGTGGGTGGTGGTGGCTGGTGGTGGCGGGTGGTGGATGGTGGTGGCGGTGGTGGTGGCAGGTGGTATGGCGGATGGATGGTAGTGGTGGGTAGCGGGTGGGTGGCAGGTGGGTAGTGATGGTAATGGTGGTGGTGGTGGGTGGGTGGGTGGCAGGTGGGTGGGTGGTAGTGAATGGTGGTGGCAAGTGGGTGGTGAGTGGTGGTGGCAGGTAGGTGGCGGGTGGTGGTGGCGGATGGGTGGGTGGTGGGTGGTGGCGGGGGGTGGGTGGTGTTGGCTATATATTTTGTAAAAGCTAATCACCATTCGACACGTGGCAGAGTAAGGGTAATATAGGAAGACTATTCAAGTCTTCGATCTTGATCGTACACGTGGCAGCTAATATTGGTTCTCACGTGATTTGAATAGCATTGGATCAATAAAGAGATGCAAGGTGACGTGACTTCAACGGTTACTCACATTCAAATTCAAATATAGGAGAGAAGCCCAACTGCAAGTGATGGCGTAGTGGAACTACTTTTAAGTTAGTATGATCTGCGATCATGGAGGAGCAGTTCGACGATTTGAAGTGCAGTTCGATGGTCATCCTTGAGAAGTATAAATAGCAGGGAAGGTTCCAGAAAAAAGCCTCAGACTCAGATCCAACAAACCAGTCATTTACTTCATATTTTTCTTTTCCAGTTTTACATTTCCAGTCTTTACATTTCCTGTTCTTTAAATTCATGTTCTTTACATTCCTGCACTTTAAATTCCTGCACTGCACTTCGTTCATAAGAGTAGTTTCAAGTAGATTGTTGCTGTAAACCTCTACGAGGCTGAGTTTGGATCATTGTAAGTTTTCATTCTAATGAAATACTTTGATTGTTCTTCATTTAACTGTTATTTCGCTTAATTTCTCCTAAGTCAAGCCACCAGTAAAAGTCCTATTCATTGAGGCTGAAAGAACTAAAACACAATCGTCTGATAATTGGTTGGTAATTACAATTTCTGTAAGGACTGATTGATCCTTACTGGCACGCTCGCATTTACAAAAATACCCTTCGAAAGCCAAAAAGCCAACATATATTTTTGGCACGCCCAGTGGGACTAATTAAAATGGCTAGAAGAAGACGATAAGGAAAAAATGAACGCTTGGAAGAAGGCATAGAAGGAGAGGTAGAAATACCTAATCCAGACGATAATGTGATAACACATCCTGTGGAAACTCCTATGTTATCAGAACCTATGGTCGAACAGACCAGTACTTCAGGACAAGAACCACATGTTCATAGTATTGGACGAAACCAAGGAATTGCACCATCCACTGTTCCATTTACTCAGCCAATAAATCCATAGGATGGCCTAGTAGATGCTATGGGACAACAATTAATGAACACAATGGAAAGGTTGGCAACATCCTTTTTGGATCGAATGAATAACCACCAACCAACAAACACAAAACACACGGAGGAAGTTTTTAATGTCCCTCAGCGAAGATTGGCTAAAGATAAACAGGCTATGCAAGTTAATGGACATGCTAATGGTCAAACCAGTAATCAAAACTATGAAAGACCATCACCTCAGTCTTTGTATGAACCCATTTCGAGGCCTATAGTAGGCCAAAATGCCTCAGTACTTAACAATGAGACCATGCAAGTTGGTGGATCTGGCCTAGTACAAGAAAATGGCATATGAATGGGCACAAATCCCATGTTCGAAGCCATACCTAGCACTAGGGTATATAATAATCCCTTATTCGAATTTATACCCGGGGGGTTGGAAGGTTTTCCCACAAATGGAAGGGACACAACACCTGTTCCAGCACCTTTTGCAGGACAGGCTCAAAGGGGTTACCCACACCCCCAACAGCAACCTGCACCACAGGGAAAACCAGTCCCAAATGTACCACCTTATGGACCAAGACGACCACAGGCACAAGTTTGTCCACCAAACCCTGTGTTTGTTCCTCCAGTAATGGTTCAGCAGGCACAAAATATGGTCCATAGGGACTAAATTGCTGATATTGTTAGGGAGATCTGTGGACCGATGGCTCGGGAGGTCCAGACTCCTGTGTACAGAAAACCATACCCAGAATGGGTAGATAGGGTATATGAATATCCAAGGAAGTTCAGGATACCAGATTTTACCTTTTTCTACGGGAGTGGAAATCAATCAACAGTAGAGCATATTGCTAGGTTTACTGCTCAATGTGGTGAATTTACTAATCATGACTATATGAAACTGAAATTATTCCCAAATTCTCTGACTGGGGGAGCATTTGTATGGTACATCAACCTTACACCCGGCTCCATTCAAACTTTGCAACAAATGGAAGAGGCATTTCATGCCCAATTCTTCCAATCGGAGCCAGATGTTTCCATGGCAGACTTGGCAAGATTAAGTTAAAGGCCTGAAGAAAAGGCTACTCAGTTTATTGCCAGATTTAAAAGGGCTCGAAATAAATGTAGAGTCATCCTGCCAGAGCCAGAATTTGTAAGATTGGCTCAAAATGGCTTAGAGTTCAGGCGTCGAAAGAAGTTTGACTCAACTGAATTCAGAGATTTGGTGGAACTAACCTATAAGGTGTCTAGGTATGAAGCATTACTAGAGGAGGAATAAGATCGAAATAATACATCGTACAAGACATATTATAGAGATCCTAATTATGAGATTGATGTAGCAGAGATTGTGGGTAAAGAACCTGTAATCTGTGGAGCATTAATTCATAAGGATACAACAATTGACCAGTAGTTTAAAAAGAAAGACCTTCACAGGAAGTACTCTTTCAATTTAACAAAGGCAGATGACATTTTTGATCATTTGCTTGCGGCTAACTTCCTTAAGTTACCAAAAGGAGTGAAACTTCCATCTCCAGATGAACTTAAAGGAAAAGTATACTGTAAATGGCATAACTCTTAGCCTCACTCGACTAAAAACTGTATTGTTTTTCGAGACAGGATCCAAGAACAAATTTGGAAAGGAAGTTTGAAATTCCCAGCCAAAGCAGAAAAGGCCATGGGGATTGACAGTAACCCATTTCCAGAAGTTGGAGAGGTGGCAGTCAATGTCATTATGTCAGATTTCCAAAACTTGTCCTTGACAGAATTAGAAGAAGTCAATGTGCAGATGCATGTTGCCAACCAGACAACCATCAAGAAGGACACTAGAAACCCACCAGCTATTGGACAAGGTTTCTCACACCAAAGGGAACACTCTGATGAAGAATCACTGGATGATGATTCCTTAGAGGCAGCAGTAATGCAAAGGATGTGTCCCAGGTGCAGACTGAGTTATAAGTGGTTGAAAGGGCTTCCAACTGATGGGAAGCAATATTACAGGGATGTGCAGAGACGCCCTAAACTAACCAATGCTTATAACAAAAGGCCGTATCCGGCTAGTGTTAGGCAGCAGCCATTGGTAGTTAAACCAGCAGTCGATAGAATGCATGCTAAAGGCAAGGAGCCCTTGTATGAGTCCAGGCCACCTAACTATTACAGAATGAAGAGCACTCATTTTGAAAGAAGATTGGAGAAGAGTTCAGGTTATGGGATTAGAGCCAGAGATTGGCCCCCTAGACCAACCTCACGCAGGACAGAAAGTGGCCACCTCCATCGAAGGCCTGAATCAGGCTTGAAACATGAGGTCAGGGCCAAGCAATTACCTTCACAGCCAACTTTGAAGATGGCTTCGAAAGTAGAAAAAAGCAGTTCAACATCTGAGTCAGTAAGTTCGTGGGTACCTGGAGTTCCAGATTGGTTTGTGATGCAAAACAAATCTAGGGAAGTGCCTACCCAGAGAGATGTTGGAAACCAAGGAAGAATGGTTAAACCTCCTTTGGTGGCTCCAAACAATTAGGTATTGCTTAAACACCCAAAGACAAAGGAACCAGATATGGTCCCAGTCATTCCGAGATCACAAAGGAGAAAAATTCAGCGTAGGTACACTCAATACCCGCAAGATATGAAAGAAAATGGAGAGAACTCTTCATTGATCCAGACAGAAGGAAAGAAGGCTCCAAAGTCAGACCATACTCCAAAGCCAACTCTACAAAGAAAAGTAGGTTGCAGCAAAGAACAGTTAGCCAAGGTTCATTCTGAACTAAAAGCCAGAGAGAAGTCTAGTTTAGCAGGATTGGAGAAAGCTCTGATGGAGAGTGATAGTGAGACAGAAGAAGAAATTGGCATAAGCCAAAAGAAAGAAATGGCGGAGGAAGAAATGTTCGAAGCCTTCATGGCTGAGCAAACATTTCTGGTTGAAAAACCAGTCGAGAAAAACCATTCGAAGGAACTTGTTAGCAATGAAGTGCCAGAATGCAGCATGGAAGATGCTTCTGAGGTAACTGATCAAGGTAGCCAAGAGGGGAAACAGGCACAGCCAGCCATCTAGTTTGGCTCATTTCCTCCAGTATCAGTCAATATGGTACATATACTACCTCATGAGTTCCAAGCTGGGGATGAGGACCAAGATGGTCAAGAAATTGATCCAATTCCAGTCTCTAGTGAAGACTTACAAGTGACTATGGTGCAGGATGACTCCGGAATGGCTACCCCAATGGAAACTGAATATGAGAGCGAAGAAGAGGTGAGCATCAACCTCTCATATCCTTTTGAATATCTCTCAAATTCTATGACACAATATGTCAAGCCTTTGTACATCAAGGCTTTCTTCGATGGGATACAATTGAACCAAGTCCTGATAGATAATGGGACAGCAGTGAACTTACTACTGAAATCTTCTTTGAAGAAACTAGGGAAAAAGAATCCCAGGTTGATCCCAACCAGCACAACCATTGCTGGCTTCGCTGGAGACAAACAGATGGCTCAAGAAATTCTATCCATCAACCTGAGTGTGGGAACCAGGGACTGTATGACAACATTCTTCGTAATCGATAGTAATGCTAAATACAATGCTTTACTTGGGAGAGATTGGATTCACACTAACAAATGTGTGCCTTCCTCTTTGCATAAGAAAATAATGATGGCTTTAGGCAATGGAGAGACAGAGGAAATTGATGTAGATCCTCAACCCTTCATTGCCTGTGCAGACTTCGCAGAGGCCAAATTATATATTGAAGGAGTGACACCACTCAGCATACTAAGAAAACCTAATGGCTCAGTCGAAGTGACGCCTGATGAGGAAGTGACACACCTGAAGCACTTAGTCCAGGAGAGTGCTGATGAAGAGGTTATTGCTAAGGATGACAATGATGCCTGGTTGTAAGCAAAGAGATAAAGCACAAGAAGCCAAGTCTTTGGCTCTAATTCAATTCTCAACATTGGTTGTAAAAGCAATAGTCCAGAAAGTACAGGAGCAAGATAGAGAAGCCATGATAGTTGGCTGCAAATAGGGACAGCAACAGGTCAGAGTTTTGACCCTTGATAAATACTGTGCATTGGACATTGAGGCAAAAGTCCAGGAAATACAGGAAGAAGAAGCCCTATGGACAGACTTTATCTATGAGGAGGAGGGCAAAGATGTTGAATTAAAGAACCTGGGAGCAGAACAAAGTAAAGAAATTGCTTCGAAGGTAGAAGAAACCAATGAAAAAGCTTCAATAAGTTCTCAGACACAAGACTCCTTAAAAGAAGTAAATTTAGGGGAAGGTTCTATACAACAGCCCACCTATATAAGTGCTTGTTTGAATGATCTGGACAGGGACCAATTGTTGGTTGTTCTAAAGAAATATAAAGATTGTTTTGCATGGTCTTCTAATGAACTACCAGGATTGGACAGGTCATTAGTGGAACATAGGCTCCCTATGAAGCCTAATTTCAAGCCATATAAGCAGAAACCAAGAAGAATGAGTCCAGAAGTAATTCAAAAAGTCAATGATGAGATTCTCAGACTACTCAAGGCAGGCTTTATTAGGACAGCTAGGTATGTTGAATCGCTATCTAATATTGTGCCTGTAGTTAAGAAGAATGGTAAAATGAGGGTATGCATTGATTTCAGAAACTTGATTCTAGCAACTCCGAAAGATGAGTACCCTATGCCTATAGTAGATTTGCTGGTAGACAGTTCAGCAGGGCATCAAATTTTATCAATGATGGATGGGCACTCTGGTTATAACCAAATCTGCATTGTAGAGGAGGATATCTACAAGACAGCATTCAGATGTCCTGGAAATATTGGCACCTTCGAATGGGTTAAAATGCCATTTGGCCTGAAGAATGCTGTGGCTACATATCAGAGGGCTATGAACACTATCTTTCATGACCTCATTGGAGGGTATTTAGAGTTATATTGATGACATTGTAGTGAAATCCCAGTCCATGGAGGAGCATTTGTTTAATTTAGAAGCAGCTTTTGAAAGAATAAGGATGTTCAAGTTGAAACTCAATCCTCTTAAATGCACTTTTGGTGTATCATCTGGAAACTTCTTGGGTTATGTAGTGCACAAGAAAGGAATACAGATTGATCAGAATAAAGCCAAAGCCATCATTGAAGCTAGGCCTCCATCAAGCTGAAAGATGAAGAGGAATTTTTGTGGACAGCAGAGCATCAAATTGCTTTTGAATGTATCAAAGCTTACTTGGCCAACCCTCCAGTGCTGATGTCACCAAAGGGTAATAAGCCCTTGAAGTTGTACATAGCTGCAGCAGAAGATTTATTAGGAGCTTTTTTGGCCCAAGACAATAAAGAAGGCAAGGAGCAAGCTGTTTATTACCTTAGTAGGTTTCTAAATTCTTGTGAATGTAAATATTCAGTTGTTGAAAAGCTGTGTCTTACTTTGTATTTTGCTGCAATGAAATTAAGATACTATCTTTTACCTACAACTGTCTTGGTAATTGTAACCACAGATTTGGTTAAGTATATGTTATCTAGATCTATGTTGAGAGGAAGAATTGGCAAGTGGATACTAGCCTTATTAGAATTTCATCTAGAATATGTCCCTCAAAGGACAGTAAAAGGGCAAGTTTTAGCCAATTTTTTGGCAGACCATCCATCTCAAACAGAGAGCCAAGAGATAATGGAACTTGGTATGGCCAGTGTTGAGCCATGGCAACTGTGGTTCGATGGATCGAAAGCCGATGGTTTAACTGGAATTGGTATGATGATTAAGTCTCCACAAGGGGTAGAGACCACACATGGTTTCATAGTGGATGAAGCTACCTGTTCCAATACCCAAGCTGAATATGAAGCCTTAATAGTGGGACTAGAAATTCTTATTGGATTACAAGTTCATGCAGTTGACATATTTGGAGATTCTCAATTGGTGGTTAACCAAGTGAAAGGGATTTTCAAGTGTCAAAGCATAAGTATTTTGCCATACTATGTTGTTGCATTACATTTGCTTTCTCAATTTCAGATAGCAAATATAACTCATGTCCCAAGATTCTTGAATAATAAAGCCAATGATGTGGCTCAGAAAGCTTCGAATTTCAAGAGAAAGGATAACACCCAAAGGGACATAAGCCAAACAACATATCAGAGATTAATACCACCTTTGAATAAAAGGAATGTGGTCTTGGAAGTCAATCATAATGACTTACAAGAACAAGATTGGAGGCATCCAATAATGCAGTATTTGGCTGGTCCATCTTCGAAGGCCAGCAGGAAAATTAAATTGCAGTCTATGCAATATATGATATATGGTAATGCTCTCTACAAAAGGGGTGGGAGATGGCTTATTGCTGGAATGTTTAAGCCCAAAAGAAGCTTTAACAGCTATGGTTGAGGTTCATGAAGGCATCTGTGGTGCTTATCAGCTTGGTGTAAAAATGAGGTGGTTGCTTCAAAGGCATTCCTACTATTGGCCAACTATCCTCACAGACTGCATAGAATATGCAAAGGGTTGCCAACCATGCCAAAAGCATGACACAATAAGGCATGTGCCCATAATTGACCTATATGCAGTAGTGAAGCCTTGGCCATTCAGAGGATGGGCCATGGATATGATAGAAAAAAATACACCCACCTTCTTCGAAGCATCATTGTTTCATTCTAGTGGCCACTGATTACTTCACTAAGTGGGTCGAAGCTAAGCCATACAAGGCTGTAGACCAGACGGAGGTTATTGGATTTATTAAAGATTTGATTCATAGATTTGGCATCCCATAAACCATAACTGTTGATAATGGGACTGTGTTTGATGGGAAAATTGTGAAGTCTTTTGTGGCAGAGTTTGGGATTAGCCTTGTTAATTCCACCCCATATTATGTACAAGCCAATGGTCAAGTTGAATCATCCAATAAGTCCTTGAAGAAAGGAATACAAAAGGTTGTGGAGGACAATCCTAGGGATTGACATAACCTATTGTTGGATCTTTTGTGGGCTTACAGAACTTCCCCAAGGTCAAGCACAGGAGTCACTCCTTATGCCTTTGTATATGGACATGATGCAGTGTTACTTGTGAAGATTAATGTTAAATCTTTGAGGGTAAGATGCCAAGATCAGTTAGATCCTGAGCAATACCATCAAAGTATATGCTTGGAGTTAGAAGGCATAGATGAAGCCAGAATTTTGGCATTAAATAGCATTCTTTTCCAAAAGAAGAAAATAACCAAGAATTATAATAAGAAAGTCAAACACATTGGCTTTGATGAAGGTGATTTGGTATGGAAAACAATACTCCCAATAGGAATTAAAAGCCATAAGTTTGACAAATGGCCACCTAACTGGGAAGGACCATATCAAGTTCATAGGGTTCTACCTTTTGGAGCATACCATTTGAGAAATTTGAATGGTTATGTACATCCCAAAAAGATTAATGACAGATATTTGAAGCCTTATTTTCCAACCATTTGGGAAACACAAGGAATAAAATAAACACTAAGTACAAAAACACAAGATTACTCAGATGATAGACAAGAATTTGTTTTTTCATAAAGAATCAAATACATTGTGCCACTAATTGGCCCAAAAATCATTACAATATTTTAATTGTTTTTGTACAACATATTTCCTATTTGTAAATGATGAAAATAGTTGAATAGCTGTAGTCATTTCTCCCTTTCGATCGGCCAGTCCTTGGTTGGTGATTTGCAATTTGGTGTCAGTTCGGACCAAGGCCTGGTTTACTGCAGTTAGCTCCTCCTCAAGTTGAGCTTTTTTCTCCAGCAGCTGAATTCGAAACTGGGAGGCAGATGAGTGTTGTTCCTTGAGATCTGACACTTCAGTATGCACTTGGGAAACAAAACTCTGGTTCCTAGCCAGTTTCTCATCCGCAGCATTGGCAGCATGATAAATGCTGATGTAGAAGTCAATAGTAGCTGCAGCCTGGGATAGATGACTTGAGACATTCATGCCGGACTGCTCAGCAATTTTGCAGCACTGGAGGAACCCATTTATGATAATAGGCCTTTGTAGAGCCTCGAAAGGAATCCTCGAAAAGGAGATTAACAGTTCCAGGCAGAGGTCTAAGTCTATCAAAGGTACAAAAGGCTTGCTGCTGGAGGAAGAAAAGCTCTAAAAAATTTCCAGCAAAGAGTCAGCCAAAACTAATGGCTCAACTTCCTCATTGAATGTTGGAGAGGTAGAGGGTATGTCGAAGAGACTAGCTAGTCTTGCTTCGAAGACATCAACCTCATCCATAGACATAAGGGGTGCAGAAAGAGTTGTGGTGGATGACACAGAAGACTACATAGGGATGGGAGAAATGGGTGAAGCATCCTAGCAGTCTCCGTGGTCCTAGCCACCAATGAATCAAATGAAGAACGGCTGGAGCTAGGTAAAGATAGTAAACTACGGGTTGGAGAGCTGCCAGCACCCTCTGTAGGAGCATCAACTGCCATCAGAGATGGGGTAACAGTTGGAATTTCCTTGGAAGGAGGAGGAGGAGCAAGGCTTAAAAGAGAAGTAAATTGAGGGAGGTCAAAAGTCAAGAAGGGAAGGTATGGCTTTAAGCCAAGAAAAAGAGATGCAGGGATGTTTGGCCTTAGGGAAGGTACAGAAAGTGTAGGCTTGGGAAGTGGAAGTAATATCTGAATGGCCCTCACCTTCTCCATCTGATCAACCTCAACTGAAATTGAGGGAGTCCTCATTTGAAGGATAGGCTCAGTGGATGTTGCTGCAAAAGAAAGAAGTGTAAAGTAATGTCAAACTTCAGTATCAAAAGTTGACAAAGGAAAAAACAGTAGAAGTATGAAAGAAATTACTTGCTCCAGAAGTATTGGCACCGATGGGAGAGCTACGAAGGGAATAATGTTCGGCAGTTTGTTGCCTTCTTGCAGCTTCTCTTTGTAGTGCATTAGCAGTAGCAGCTTCATCTCTCAGAAACTGTTGTTGCCGTCTCTTTTCAGCCCTCTCGAAGACAATTATTGCCTTGGAATGTTCCTGCTCTACTGCCTTGGCAGATGCTTCATGAATGGGGTCTTCAACCAAGTCAGTAGCAGGAACAGTCACTTTCTTTCTCTTCCTTCTTGGCAATGATACTACCGGCTCCTTTTCGACCTTCCTCTCTTTAACTTGGGGTTCAAATTCTTCAGAGGTAAGTTCTTTCTCCACTATTATGGTAGTTGCCTCGTGAGTAGGATTTTCGATTATAGCAGAAGGGGAGACAGCCACATTTTGTCTCTTTGTTCTTTACAGAGGTACTTCTTGCTCGTGCTCAACCTCTCTCTTTTCTGCCTGAGATTCAGATTCCTCGGAAGGGAGGATTAGCTTCCTTTTCTTTTTCTATTGTTGTCTCTCTTTGAGAGTAGTTAAAGTTTCAGCTCTCTCAGGAGATTTTTCTTGTGGGGACCCTGCACCAAAAAATATGAGTGTAAAGGAAACGAACAAAAAATTTAAAAGGAAAAAGGAACTTGAAAATACTAACCCTTTTTTGAGGCAGCTCTAGTGACTCTAGATGGAAGGGGTGAAGTTACGGGAGCAGTTTTGGCAGCTTCGGGAAGAGGGGGAATGTTCTCAACTATTGCTGAATTAGCCTTCGAAAGCACTCCTAACCCTATTACCAAGTCATGAGGGTGTATAGATAGGCGCACTTCCATATTGGCTGTCTACCAGTTCTGGAATCTTTTCAAAACTAAGCCAGATGGAAGAAATGGTACAAATTGGAATTCATTCAATTCCTTCAACAGTTTGAATATTGCCGCCTCTAGCTTGAATTTCGATATTCTCAAGTCTCTAGCCATAAGGTGGACATTCTATAGACTGCAAAGTGGAACAGGTATCCCTTGAGTGAGCCCAAATTGTCTGGCAAACTGAGAAGGGCAATACACCTCAGATATGCATTTATAAGCTCGAGGGTTTAAAGTGCCAATGAACAACTCCCTTGGTAGCAGTATAGAGGCCCACATATCTTTATGAGGTGTGGTGGAGCACTCTTTATCAGCCAGAAAAGTTTACAGCCAGGCCGGTCCTTTATTGGCATCGAAAGGACAAAAGAAGGAGGCAGATGGAGAAATAGGAAGTTGGTGAAAGAAAGCAAGGTAATAAGCAAAGGAAGCAGGATAAAGAACAATCCTAGCATACTTCTCCCCATAGGTGCTAGGATACTGAACAAGGAATTTTAGGTATTTAGAATGCAGATCAGTGAAATAGGCGAAGAGCCAGAGCTGGAGCATCCAGAGGGGACCTCCTTGGTTAACATCAAGAGGTCTTTCACAGAATTGGGAGCAAGCTTTGTAAACATGACCTAAAAGATAAGGAGCAAGAGCTATACGTTTTTTCAAGACAAGTGCCTTCGCGAGTGGAGTGAACTCAGGCATAATCCTCTGAGATGATGTGTAAAAGAGAAATTTGCATAACCAGTATAAAATGAAGGAAAAAAGTTCTCTGTCTTTCACGGGGCCTTCCCTTTTATTTTTAGCCTTTACGAAGTCACTGTAAGAGGAGTTTAAGGCTGGAAGGGAAAATTTGATAGGGAGGTCTGGGTAGTTTGGAGTGAAAGGAGAGCCAAGGGGTGAAAGCCCTAAGAGATGGCAAATATCGAGAATGGTGGGGGCCATCATGCCGCACCGAAATTGGAAGAAATTAAAAGCCATATTCCAAAAATATAGAGCAGCAGGAATTAAAAAGGGATATTCAGGAATGATGAACCTGGAAAGACGAAGGGCGTCGAGGATACAGAGCTCCTGTAGGTCATCTTCTCTCACAGGTACAACTCTGTCATACCATTCCTCCCATTCAGTTCTTAATGTCGGCCAGCAACGATGAGGCCGGATCATTCTCCAATTGCTCCAGTCAAGTCCTCCTTTGTAGAGAAGAAAGTGGTCCTCCAAACGGGGGTATAAAGCTGGAAGTTGGTCAGGGGCTTCCCGAAAGATGGGACCTAGGACGTACTCTTGTTGGTTGCTGTGGCGAGAAACAAAGAGATGTCCATCTTTAGCGTTTGGCCCACTAGTTGTTAGCTTGGCAATTTCTTCATCAATACATTGTTTCAAAGCCATGGTAGGACTGATACGGTCGCCAGCAAGCACTTTCAGCGAGGAAGGATCCATTGGTAGCAAGCAAGGAAGAGAGGGTTAACAGAAGATCGGTAGAAAGAAGGGTTTGTGTGTTAAAAGAGCAAGTGATTTCAGAGCACGAAACATAAGGGGTTTTAAAGAAAAGCCTTTGTGCTTGAAAAATATGTCGCGTAAGTCGTTAAATACTAAAAATACGAATACGAAGAGTTTTCCTTCAATATTGAGAGTTTTTTGAGGAAAAACACGTCCCGGGTAATGATGCCAGCTTCGAAGTGAAAAATTTGGCTTCGAAACCAGGTTCTGGCGCCAAAAGTCAAGTAACAACGGCTTCGAAGCACATTTCCATACTTAAAGATGCAAGAATGCTCGAGTATTGGTCTACTTCAAAGGGATTAAAGACCTGTTTGAGGTTTCTTAATGAAAGTAACGACCTTCGAAGCAAAACTTAGGATTTTTTAAGGATGAGAATTGGTGTTCGAAACATCAAAACCAATCGTTGGTTTCTATATATACAAAAGGAGATTGTCTTTTGAACTAAAACAACATGAACTGCCCTTCGAAGCAAAAGTGGTCAATTTAATATTGGTTGACTATATTAACCATGGCCATATACTGGTTATGATTAAAACAAGCTTTAAGGAGTAAGATTGTTAAATTCGAAGCACTAATTCTAAATGATATCAGCCAAAACTGTCAACTTTATTCCATAAATTGGAAAAGTCATGTTGGTTTCTTTTAGTGTTTCATTAACATCAATTGAGTCCAGGTTCGAAGGATGAGGTTGTTAAATTCGAAACACTAATTCTAAATGATATCAGCCAGAATTGTCAACTTTATTCCATAAATTGGAAAAGTCATGTTGGTTCCTTTTAGTGTTTCATTAAAAACGATTGAGTCCAGATTCGAAGGATGGGATTATTCAGTTCGAAGCCCTGAATTCGCTTTCAAAGACAAATGGGGACAAAATCAAACAATGCCAAACAAAGAGAAAAGACTTAGATGTATCAGAATAAAACGATTACATTAAAAGCTCCTTTTTTGGTACAAATTCCAGTTCATAGAAGTAAGGAATAGAATAAATGACAAGATCATGAAATTTGGTCTAACTATGATTGATGAATTTCTGTTCTTTCTTTATTTTGTCTTCTATTTCCTCTAGAAGTGGTTGTTGAAGTTGGTGTACCCTCACTTCGTAAAAGAGCTCTTCGGCCTTTAGTTCAAACGCCGTTTCTCTCAGTCCTTGTTCCAACTCATCCATTTCCAAATCATCCAAATACGCAAAGTCCTTATTTTGAAAGTCATTGTATTCTTCGACGAGATTCTCCGCTTCGTATTGGGTGTGAATTCGGAATGATGAAAGTTGATCCAAGGATTGAGTGGTAGCCAAAGAAATGCGGTGCCAATGGAGAAGCGATGGAAGTTGGTCCAAAAACACGTGAAATTCTGCTTGAGCAATGGGGTTGAGAACATGGCCCTAAATTAGAATATTACAAGCCCATCGAAGGTTCTTGAAGGGAACATCATCCTCAAGAACATTGAAGGGTAGGTGAGAAAAGGCTGCAAGCAGGAGTTGGGCTTGTTTTTGTTAAGTTAAAGTAGGAGGAGGTGGAAGCTCGTAAGGAGGAAAAACTTTCTCCTCAGAAAGAGTAAGCTTCAACCTCTCTATCCAGGAAAGTTTTTTCAGAGGAGGAGGTATGAAAGCCCCCATTTCGAAAGAAAGAGGAAACTGAGGAACATTGACGCAATCGAGCCAGTCAGAAGGATGAAGCTTCGCTTTCTTGGCCAAAAATGATGGATTATACCCTTGTGCCTCTTCGAGGCGTCGAGCGGCATGCACTATTTTTGTAAGCATGGAGGATGTGTGCTATGCCTCAAGCAAATTCTCCTCTAAACTGCGTCGATGGTCAATGGGCACGTAGGGATAGACCACCGAATTTCGTACATAGGAAGGAAACTCAAAGGGTCAATACACTCGATAAAGTGATGATTGATTCGTTCCCTCAAATCACAGGTTTCAGGTTCGGACCAGCTTGTCCAGTCAGAAGCCCCAGAAGAGGAAGAAGTTGCAGCCTTATCCCATGCAGAGGGTTGTGAAGAAGAACTGCCCATGTCCATAGTGGCGAATCTCTGAACCAAAGGAGTAAGAGCAGTTTGTTTGTAGTCCAAGGATGAGTCAGAAAAAGAACTTCCTATGTCCATATTTGTAAGTTTCTGAATCGAAGGATTAAGAGCAGTATGTTCGAAATCCAAAGGATGGTAATTTGCAAAGGCATCCATGACCTGAATATAGAAAGGTGGGTAAAGGTGGCTAATTAATACATGGAGGTTCTTTCGAGGAGGAACAGCATCATCATATGACTCCTCATGTGCTCGATCAATGAAGGAGAAGACTGATTCGGCCATAAAATGTATCAGCCTATTCGAATACTAAGGTAGTGGGGGTGTTCGAAGGGTTGAAGGAGAGTTTAATGCCGATCATAAATGGCAGTTGCATTTCTGGGAGAATGCAAAGCCCATACACGTTCTAAGACGTGGGAAAAAGCCTGTGATCCACTAATGTCACCAAGTATTGGGTATATTAGTGCGGGGGGTAATGTCGGCTATATATTTTGTAAAAGCCAATCACCATTCGACACGTGGCAGAGTAAGGGTAATATAGGAAGACTATTCAAGTCTTTGATCCTGATCGTACACGTGGCAGCTAATATTGGTTCTCGCGTGATCTGAGTAGCATTGGATCAATAAAGAGATGCAAGGTGACGTGGCTTCAACGGTTACTCACATTCAAATTCAAATACAGGAGGGAAGCCCAACTGCAAGTGATGTCGTAGTGGAACTACTTTTAAGTCAGCATGATCTGTGATCATGGAGGAGCAGTTCGATGGTTTGAAGTGCAGTTCGATGGTCATCCTTGAGAAGTATAAATAGCAGAGAAGGTCCCAGAAAAAAGCCCCAGACTCAGATCCAACAAACCAGTCATTTACTTCATATTTTCTTTTCCAGTTTTACATTTTTAGTCTTTACATTTCCTGTTCTTCAAATTCCTGTTCTTTACATTCCAGCACTGCACTTCGTTCATAGAAGTAGTTTCAAGTAGATTGTTGCTGTAAACCTCTACGAGGTTGAGTTTGGATCATTGTAAGTTTTCATTCTAATGAAATACTTCGATTGTTTTTCATTTAACTGTTATTTCGCTTAATTTCTCCTAAGTCAAGCCACCAGTAAAAGTCATTTTCATTGAGGCTGAAAGAACTAAAACACAATCGTCTGATAATTGGTTGGCAATTACAATTTCTGTAAGGACTGATTGATCCTTGTTGGCACGCTCGCATTTACAAAAATACCCTTTGAAAGCCAAAAAGCCAACAGGTGGCGAGTTGGTGGCAGGTGGGTGGTGGGTGGTGGTGGTGGCAGGTGGGTGGTGAGTGGTGGTGGGGAGTGGGTGGTGGTGGCGGAAGACGGTGGTAGAAAATGGTGGCAGGTGGTGGTGGCAGGTGGGTGGTGAGTGGTGGCGGCAGGTGGTGGTGGGGAGTGGGTGGTGGTGGTGGAAGACGGTGGTGGAAAGTGGTGGCGGGTGGTGGCTAGTGTTGGGTGGTAAAAAAAAAAAAAACTCAAAACTCAAAACGGAAATATATTTTTTGAGTTTACATTTTTTGGCCAAATTTATAAACTGGGACCACTGATTTATAAATCAAAAATTTACCAAACAAGTATTTATTTGAGTTTTTTTAAAATTTTTGTAAATATAAACTGAAAACTGAAAACGTAAGTGTTACCAAACGACACCCTATCTTTTTTTCCTTAACTTTTTAGTCCAAAAAGACAAAAAAAATATACTTATTTAGGACACCCCAAACAACCCTGACCATATTCCCTCATTGATTGCCCTCTCTCTTTTTTTAGGTAAGTCTTCGGTGATGATGATGTTCATGTTCTTGCTGTCGATGACAGTCTCGTCGATTGAAAAGTCATCGAACGATTGCCCAAAATCTCCTCTTGTAAAGGTAATAAACAAATTCGTATTTTTTTGGCATCCATTTTCATGCACATCAAGTAATTGATTAAATGTGTCAACGGGTTTGTTTTGTTTGTGTTGATAGTCACCGCAGTGGATAGTGGAAAGGAGAGCTCTGCCACTATGGATTGAACAAAATTTGAGTCTACGAAATGGACCATATTTTGGTACACACATATATTTGATGGACAGTTTTTATGTTAAGCATAAAAATTGTCATGGTATATTTGACCCCGCATCACTAAATTATGTTGAGGTGGGCTGTGGTCATCGTGGATATTAATTTGGGATTTTTATTGATAAGTCCAATTTAGAAGTGTATTAACCCAAGAAATCCATGAAAGAATTTTTTAACCCATTTAGTCCCATGTATGTATAGTTTTATTCCATAAAGTCCATTTTCTTGATTTACACTATTTTCTTGAACACTTATGCCCTTATATTTAATTTTGATACCCTTATAAATATTTTTTGAACGATTAGCAATTTAATGATGTGAACATTTATATTTTAAAATTCACATTGGTAGGAATGTAAAATTAGCCCGTGGGCGGCCTGAAACCCACCCGCGAGCCGGGGCGGGCTCGGCCCGTTGACAATGTGAATATTCACATTGACATGTTAACATTCACATTAATAGGAGTGTAAAATTGGCCCGCGTCCCGTGGCGGCGCGAAACCCGCCCGCAGCCCATGGGCGGCCCGGGGCGGGCCCGGTCCGGCCCGTTGACAATGTGAATATTCACATTGACATGTTAACATTCACATTGATAAGAGTATAAAATTGGCTCGCTGCCCGGGGCGGGCCTGACCCGGCCCGTTGACAATGTGAATATTCACATTGACATGTTAACATTCACATTGATAGGAGTGTGAAATTAGCCCGCGTCTCGTGGTTGTCCGAAACCATTGACGCGAACTGGCCCGGCCTGTTGACAATGTGAATATTCACATTGACATGTTAACATTTACATTGATAAGAGTATAAAATTGGCCAGAAGTCCAGGGCGAGCCCGACCCGGGCCGACTCATTGACAATGTGAATATTCACATTGACATGTTAACATTCACATTAATAGGAGTGTAAAATTGGCCCCCTCCCCGCAAAGGCGAACTCTCGCTCGGCCATGGACGGCCGGCGACGCTGTCCGCTCGTTGACAATATGAATATTCACATTGACATGTTAACATTCACATTGATAAGAGTATAAAATTTGCTGCCCATGGGCGACCAATGCCCGCCTGACATGTTGACAAAGGCGATGTGAATATTCACATTGACATGTTAACATTCACATTGATAAGAGCGTAAAATTGGCCCACAGCCCGACCGATGTCAATGTGAATATTCACATTGACATGTTAACATTCACATTGATAGGAGTGTGAAATTAGCCCGCGCCCCGTGTGTCACGACCCAAACCCGCCCTTATGGGTTTAGCACCGTTACCGGCCAGTAGTCCGAGATCACCGAAGGCCTGCTTAACAGTAATACAGTAATACAGAGTACAAGGGCTTGGCGGAAGCCAATACAGTAAATAAACAATGTCCAATGAGCTATGACAGTCTGTATGCCAAAAGATTTTTCATATATATTTACATAGACAGTACAGAATAGTATATATACATACATATCATTCAGGAAACAGGGACCAAATCCCTATTAACAGTACAGTACGGTGCAAAACATTAAGTCTATACAGTATTACAAAAACAGTACAGGGACAGACGGGGAAATAAAAACACCCCTGAGCCATAGCTTGGCAGGCTCGGAACCTCGCAGTGAGGCACAATAGTTGGCTTGACAAAAAGGGGAGTCTAACTCACGCTCCTAGCTCCGATTTGGTGGCTGAGCACCTACATATATATATAAACAGTGAGCTAAAGCCCAGTGAATAACATAATGCATAAAGAGGTTAAGAATGAAATGTCCTTAAGTAATGAAAATAGTTCATTGATTCAGTATATCAGTCATTCAGTCATATGTGGTACATCCACTAGCATAACAGTACAATAAACAGTAGGTCATAAAAGACCGAGCAGTAATAATGGCCATCAATCGATGAAATGAGTGGTTCCAACGAGGAACCGATAACGATAAAGAAATGAGGTGTTAAGGATGCCACAAAGATGCTGTCGATATAGGACATACATTCATTCAAGAACAATATTAGTTCAAGAAATGCCTGATTCAAGATTCGTAAGATAATCATTTTGAACATATCTTTACACAATTGTTACTCACAAAGTTCTGGGCTATAAGCAGCTAGAGCGCGTCCCCGAGAGCCAACCCTAAATAGTTAACAAATAGAACACACACTAAGTTTCACAGTTGAGAAGGATGATAACTTAATCCCTAAATTGCCTCGGTGTGGTTCTACATCTATATCCTCATTAAGATGTCTTAAAATAGGCCTAAGAATGCTTAGAATGAGATGAGGATGTAAAGATGCACTCAGAAAATATTTTACAAAACTTGCTGAAAACAGGGGTCTCGCTCGAGCGAGGCTTTCTTCGCTCGAGCGAGCTTGCCAAAACAAAGGGTTCGCTCAAGCGAGGAATCCTTCGCTCGAGCGGTCTGTAAAAATGCAAAAAGTCTTGGATCTTTGAGTTTTTACGCCGATGCTCGCCGGCGTGAGACCAACTCCTCGCCGAAGCGTAGGTCTCTTCGCTCGGCGTCACGCGTATCAAGATTCTGAGAGCTTGAAATTTACGCTCGAGCCACCATTCCTTCGCTCGAGCGTAGCTCAGAGTAAACGATGGTCGCTCGAGCGTAGAATCCTTCGCTCGAGCGAAGAAGCCAAATCTGGAATTTCCAAGTTTGCCTCCCAAGCTCAAACCAAGCATTCTACAGCTCTAAACTCGGCCTCTTGGGCCCAAATTCTGGGAAACACATCTAAACTCAATATACAACAAGTTTCAAAGCTCAATTTGTGAATTTAAAGCCCAAGGGTGAGTCAATTAAACCCATTTTCAAACCCAATTTCATGAACATGAAGAACATGCAAACATGCATGAATTGAAATCATTTCAAAGCTTCAATTTGATGCTCTAGTGAGCCAATTGTTCCAAAACCAAGTTGAAAACATGGACTTAAGCTTAATTATGAACATGCATGTGACAATATGCCATGAAAACAACTTAAAATTCATTACTACAACATGCATGCATGAAATGAACTACAATTCAACATGCTAGACCCAATTCATGACTTGGCTCTTCAATTTGACATAAACCAAGCAACAAAATGACTAGAATTCACAATTAAGAAGATAAGTGCCCTACCTTAAGCCTTCAATGCAAGACTAGAAGCTCAAACTAGGCAAGTCTCCTACAATTATTCAAGTTGACAAGCCAATTCACAAGAAGGAGCTCAAATCTCTCTTAATTCTCTCCCTCACTCTCTATTTCGGTGGGAGCAAGAAATGGGCTGAGCAAAAGTGTTTTGATCTAATGTAATAAGGCTCAAGAGGGCATAGATAATGGCCACTAAGTGGTCTAATTGTAAATAAGTCAAACTTCGCATTTTATCAATATTTAATCTAATTTAATCATACCTAATTAGTTTTCGGGTAATTACACCATAAAATCACATAAATTATGATGATCATAAAACACTAGTCGGTTTCGGATTCGGCCGCCGATAAGGCCTTCAATTCGCGATTTAAACATAAACATACAAACAGATAATCAAATAGTCAAACAGATAGAATGCAAAATAACATATATACTAAGTCAATTCAGTTCCGGTTTCCAGTCAATCAGTGCAGTATTTCAGTTAATCCAATTATCAGTCATAATCAGTCATAGTTTAGCAGTAATCGGTAGTAAATCGGTAAACAGTGGCGAGGGTTATTACCGTGGTCGCCGAAACCCGCTACGCGGCGAAAGGCGGCTTGTTGACAATGTGAATATTTACATTGACATGTTAACATTCACATTAATAAGAGTGTAAAATTGGCCCGTGACCCGTGGGCAGCCCGAAGCTCGACCTCGGATCGGGGCAGGCCTGGCCTGTTGGCAATGTGAATATTCACATTGACATGTTAACATTCACATTGATAGGAGTGTAAAATTAGCCCGCGTTGACATGTTAACATTAACATTGATAGGTGTAAAATTTGTCCGCCGGCTTCGCTGCACGGTAGGTGACGGACCCAAACCCCGCATACTGGGCGCCCATGACGCGAGTCAATTTTACACTCTTATCAATGTGAATGTTAACATGTCAATGTGAATATTTATATTGTCAACAGGCCGGGCCCGCCTCGGGCCGTCCACGGGCCGTGGGCGGGTTTCGGGCAGCCACGGGGCACGGGCTGATGTTACACTCTTATCAATGTGAATGTTAACATGTCAATATGAATATTCACGTTGTCAACGGGCCGAGCCCGTCCCGGCCCGGGGCCGGGCTTTGGGTTACCCACGGGTCACGGGCCAATTTATCAATGCTAATGTTAATATGTCAATGTGAATATTCACATTGTCAACAGTCGCCGTCCTTAGGCGCAATGCGGGCCCACGCCCGGACCAATTTACACTCTATCAATGTGAATGTTAATATGTCAATGTGAATATTCACATTGTCAACATGGCCGGTCGCCGGCTTCGCCATTATGGGACGCGAGTCAATTTTACATTCTTATCAATGTGAATGTTAACATGTCAATGTGAATATTCACATTGTCAACAACCGGCCGCTCGCTCGAGTCGCCCATGGGTCGTTTTCGGCAAACCCATGGGCTAATTTTATACTCTTATCAATGTGAATGTTAACATGTCAATGTGAATATTCACATTATCAACGGGTCGGACCGGGCCCACCCAGGGCAACCCACGAGCTGCGGGCGGGTTTTGGGCCGGCCACAGGCCGCGGGCTAATTTTACACTCTTATCAATGTGAATGTTAATATGTCAATGTGAATATTCACATTGTCAACGGGCCAGGCCCGCCCCGACCGGGGCTCGGGCTGCGGGCTGCCCACGGGTCACATGCCAATTTTACACTCTTATCAATGTTAATGTTAATATATCAATGTGAATATTCACATTGTGAACGGGCCGTCTGCTCGCCGGCAAGGCAAAGGGCTTTGCCACCACCGGTCAATTTACAATTCTATCAATGTGAATGTTAACTTGTAAATGTGAATATTCACATTATCAACGGACTGAGCCGGACCTATTTTTTTGGCCTGTGGGCTGGCCCGGCCCAACTCGAATTTTTCCGGGCACCCACGAGGATCGACATGGGTCGGGGTCCTACACATTGACGATATGAACATTCACATTGATGGTATGAACATTCACATTATGAATATTTTGGTAATTATGTCACCCATAGGACTTATTGAAACATAAGAAAATAATGTGAACTAAATGGAACATAAGTAGATGAAAAGGGTATTTTGGTCTTTTTATCTTAAATTAGACCTAATGGAATAGTCAAAAAGAATATGAGTTGGATGGAATAAAGGTCTTAAAAAATGGATTTATCAAAAAAGTTCCCTATTAATTTATTACTCATTTTGTTGTTTTCCAAGCATAATCCACTTCTTTATTTCTTTCTTTTGTTAGGAAAGGGTTAGAGTAGAAGGGTTGGCGAGGACGGCGTACTTTTAACAGGATTAACTTATTTCGAATGACATGGGAAACTAAATGGAATGGAGAAGAACTTCTTTGAACAGTAAAGAGGGAAACAAATGAAAATAGGTCGGGTCTCCCTTATTGTCCATCCAGTTTGTTTCTCCATGTTTTCAAAATGATATTTTGAGCATGATGATGCCATTGCGTGTTAGCGATATGTAGCTATAATTTTGAGGCTTCATGTTGCGACCGTTGGGTGCATTAACATGACCATGTCTACATTAAAAAAAAAAATAAATGCACAGAATTCTATTGTGTTCATCATGTAGCATAGGCATATTTACTCTTCAATAGAACAGTCAACATGTTCTTATTGGTCATAATAACATAAAATAATCCAACCTTTTCAGTAAACCTTTGCTTTTTATGATCCACAGGTATTGATGGTTCGTTTGGAATCTGATCTGGCACAAGTTTTCCTAGCAGCTTGTAAAGGTGAACTGAGTGGAGTGTCTCTGAACTGGTCTCCGGGCTCTGCCATGGTGGTGGTGATGGCAAGCAATGGCTACCCTGGGAGCTATGTGAAGGGAGGCGTGATTCAAAACCTCGAAGAAACAGAGCAGGCCGCTCCGTTTGTTAAGATATTTCATGCCGGTACTGCACTTGATTCAGATGGCAACTTCATTGCCACCAGAGGAAGTGTTCTTGGAGTCACTGCCAAGGAAATGAGTTGCTCAAAAAGATCAAGGTTAGTTTATTAAACTTTTTTTTTCTTCATTTCATGTTTTTTGAATATTCATGTTTCATTTATTTTGAAGCAAATAAAACAAAGATTTGATAATGTTTGTTTGTTTTTTTTAATTATTTTATTTTGTTATGTTTGGGCAGGAATCATCTACTTTTATACCGTGTTTGGTTAGAGGATTTGAGGAGAAATTTGGAAAGGGAAATGAAAAAGGTAAGTAAAATGTGAATAAAATATGTCTATTTCACCTAATTTCACACACTTTTTTCCTTTCCCATTCCAAATCCTCCAACCAAACACAACATTAAAAAAATTCCAATTGTAATTATGTCATCCAAACACGTTTTGGCCCGAATTGACAGGTGCATAAATATATAATCTTATTCATTGCCACATTTGTCGGACACGTCATCATTGCTGTCACCGCCTTCGCCATGTTATCCAACATCGCTTAGAATCTCAAACAATGGCCCTGTTTGTTAGAGTTTTTTTTCAGCTTTCAGCTTAATTTAAACTGTTTTGATATGTTTGGTTTAGCTTATGCTTATAGCTTAGAGCTTTGTGGAAGTCAGAAATCAGCTTATTCTTTAAGTGGGATAGGAGATGCTTTGAGAATAAGCTGGAAATCAGCTTAAGCTGAAAGTTATAAGCTATAAGCTGTTTGGGCATAAGCTATAAGCTATTTCACACAGCTCTACCAAACAGGGCCAATGCGACTTCAAATAAAGCAACTTTCTCTGAAATATGGATTTTTTGTTGCCTTGTCTTATATTAGCTTCGTTTTATTTTTTTATTTTTTTCTTGGCCTTGTTTTTGTTTAATTGTACTCCTAATTACAAGAATTATAGTTTTAATGGTTGAGCTGGTTTATCATCTAAGTCCTTTGATTAGAGGTGCTTTCTTTCATATTTTATCATAATTCAGAACAGAATTAAATAACGTAAACGCAATACTGGACAGAAGTAAAAATAGTTAGTTTTTGTTTTTTTTTTTGAATTTTTTAAGTTTGTTTACTCAAGATGGACTAAAAAATAGAAAAAAAAAAAAAAAAAAATTGACAATTTTTTTTTTAATTTTAAAAAAACACTAAAAAAAAGAGAGATTTTTTGGGTTTGTCCCCAAACACCCCCTAGATTTCCGTCCTCGTACGTGATGTGTTTCTGAAAAAGGCCCAAGAGATTGAACTGTATAACCCCAGAAAAATAATGCAAAAATCTTGCTCATAAAATCCTATATTATTATTTATAATAGAAGGTACTATGTAATTGTACGTACAATTAATTTAATATTTAAACAAAGTATACATGCTTTATTTTTGCTATCAAGTATTTTCATTAACTGCATTCACATTTCACAAATTGATTATAATCTTTCACTATTCGTTGAAAAAAATTAAACTCTAAACTTTAAAAAAAAAATGTATAAAAAGTTGAACACGAGGCCATCCTGTATTGAATAAGACATACAAGTATATGTTAAATTAAGATGGTTGACATACAAAAAATAAACTTTAAATACAATCAAAGGTGTTTGAAAATTACCAAGGTCTGGATAACCTCTGGGTCATCTGCTCTACGTGTCATAAGCCAAACATTCATCTTATTTGTAGACTCCCCCTTATTGTTCATCTACATTTTTTTTAGAAATATGAAAATTAGAATCCAAATAATTTGCAAATATACAATGTTTATTTATATACAAAAATAAAACAATAAAATGTAAACCTCATGCCGTATCTGAGAGAAAGTAGTACGCCCTGTGGTATGAGCTATGCCATGAGCTCGCTGATTTTTAGCGTTCGTACTTGCAATTTTCTATAACAGGTTCAACAAATGTAAGTATGTAAATATGATTTGTATGTTTACATATCATAAATATAACTTATTTGTATACCTCAGCATCGGAAGTACGCCAATACTCTATAGGTTCTTCCCACTGGCTTGGCACAATGTGTAAAGGAACATAATTCTTCAGATTAGGATCAGAACTTCTAGGCTTGAAATACCTAGCCTTAATCTTATTCTTGTGATCCTTCCATATGTTGTTGTAGTTTTTCATGCAGATTGGCTTGTACTCCTCTGAACATATATTCAAATTGTCCTATAAAATACAATTTTAAAGTTTAAATAATAATAACACAATTTTGAAATTCGAATTTGTGGACAAAAATATACTTTTACCTTCACATCCTTCCAGATAGTATCAATAATATCATCAGGCACATTGTTCCAGTCAAGAAAAGTAAGAGGAACAATGTTACCATTTCGCACAATAATGCCAAGTTGAGTAGTTAACTTAGCCACGTTATCCCCTATTGGGCAGTAATTTTTATCAAATTGTATGTCCAGCTTTTTACCAGTACCCTACTCTTTAATGCCCTTGGCACATCCTCTACCACGCCTAGTCGAGGTTGATGAAGAACTAATATGACCTGCGAGATACAATAACAATAAACAATATGCAATGATAATAAACAAATGCAAATTTAAATAATGTGAATACAAATCGAATTCTTATACTTGAGGTGGGCTGTGAAGAAGTCAAAGGATCTGCAACATACAATGAGAATAAACAAGTTATATATAATGAGCATAAATAAATGTATGTTTAAATAATTTTCATACAAATCAAAGCAAATTTATATACATGCGGATGGCTCATAAGTTGATGATTCTAGTCGGGATGATAGCTGTTGTGGTGCCACTGATGGTGGATGCATCGATAGTAGGCGTGGAGGCTGAGTACATGGTAGCTGCTGTGGTGCCACTGATGGTGGTCAATGCAGTGGTACTAATGGCTCCTCAGATTGTGGTGGCACTAATGGCCCCTCCGATGGTGGCCGATGTGATGCCTCCTCTGATGGTGGTGCTACTGATGTCCTGTTATGTAGCACATCAGACATCATGCGCCGGGGATGATCAGGCTTCCTTTTCCTTCCAATAATAATCTACAAGCAATATAACATTAATTGACATTAGAAACATAGACAATGGTTTGTCATCAACTATAATATCACATTAATTAAACTAATACAATTACAAAGACAAAGTAAATTAAGAAATTGATGATTAACTACAACATTGGCCTTAATTGAATTATAGCATGTGGATTTCCCATAGCCTCTTGTATCATTCCAATCATATCATCCCCCATGTCTAAATTAGCTAATGTTTCATTCTCTCGATTACCATGCAGAGATACGTAAGATTCCCCATGATTAATCCAATGTTTGTATTTTTTTTAAAAACAATTCAAAATCAGATGCTCCCGTACACCCTCTCATACAAAATAATATCAATTCTCACACTTCCTACACGGACAACTAATCATCGAACCTTCAACCCTATTGGTGTAGGCAAACACAAGGAATTCATCAATCCCATTAATGTATTCGCTCAACATCCTATTTGGCAAATCAATCCAATTCTTATCCATTATCTGTACACATCCACAAAAATATCTCATCAAAGTAACTTTAAATATAATACCTATGCAAACCAAGTAAATGAATCATTCCTCTTCGCAAACCAATAAAGAGGGAAGACAATAAACCAAAATCAAATTCCTACATTAAACAGTGCTTAAATGGATTAACCCTTTCTTTTTACTTCTTTATTCGAGGTGGGAAGAGAATACTACTCTCCAACTTAAAGCTTTGTTGATGAATACAATAAGCATCTCCAAAACTACTCTTTATTTCAACTTGCAAAAATATATTTAAAAAAAAAATTAAAATCATTCAAAATCAAAGTTGAATTAAATAAAGGAGAATGTAAATAAAATAAAATAAAAATTTAAGTGAAATTATGAATCTTGATTGTCGAGAATGGCAAAATAAGATTAATATAGTTGATAACAAGTAGCTGGGACAAGGCTTCGTTTGAGTATCTAGCTTGCCCATGTACTTCACCTCTCTTCAATTTTCCTACTTCAGTGCAAATATCACTATGTAGATTGAGATAAGATCTGTACCTTGACGAAGGAAGGTCACTGCGGTATTCAGTACTTTAGACAGTGCAAATCAAGCTTGGTAACATAAGTAGTAATGGAGATATGTTATGAATGAGGGTTGCAATCAGAGGAGGGTGAGCCGTTTAAATTTGGACTCTCACACTCTATCTAAGACTACATTGTTTTGTCTTTTAATTCAATTTCTGTCCTTTTCTTTGTGGTTTTCGTGTTTCAATTACTCTTATCCAGATGTGGGATATGGAAAATGGACCTCAAAATTTTCATCTAAATGACTGAACCAGAGAGAGAGAGAAAGCCCTCTAATTTGCTCAATTTTTTCATGTATTCTTGAATTTCAACAGCTTATATCTTCTGGGATTAAAATTATTTGATCCATTTTTTACTAGCTTTTCAAATATTTGGTTTCAAGTATGATGAATATGAAATTTGTTGATGATGTAAAAACTTTATCAAATTTTACTTTCAAATGTTTTCATTCTTGATTTATCTAGTATTTAATTTTGTTTTTCTGCTAACTTTATGCATAATCAATATGTTGTATGAATCTATAAAATTGGACACCGTTATTGTCCCAATTAAGCTATTACGATTCGACCCACAGGTTTCCTCTGCTAATTTTTAGCTTCCACATGTTTCAAACCAGATTTTATTTGCTTGAACATTAAAAGAAGTAACCCAAAAAAAAAAAAAAAAAAGATCTAAATAAATAAATAAAGGAGAATGTAAAAAATGCAAAGATACAGATTTATTTTAACTTCATCTACAGATTTATCAATATACATTCATCTATATATATATAGAGAGAGAGAGAGCATACGCAGAGCGAGAGAGACTCGTCGTCGGACCACCAGATTACACTGTAAATGCCGTCGTGCTGCCGCCAAGACCACCGCTTAGCCTCATTGTAGCTCGTTTGAGGAATTTGGGGGAAAAAAATGTTTCAAACATTTAGGGATTTGGATGAAATGATCGAGCGGCAAGATGAAAGGGAAGAGGGGGGGAATTTTTTTTTACTTTTTGCGACGGTAAGTTTTACACCATCGCAAATGGTAACTAATTAGTTCATAAAACGGCGCCGTTTTAATATGTTTTTTTTGCGACGGAAATTTGCCGTCGCAAATGGGCCACTTTTTGCGACAGCAAACATATGCCGTCTCAAAATAACTTTTTTTTTGCGACAGTAAAAAACGCCGTCGCTAATACTTCCTCATTTACTACCCTATCCGCGTAGTTTTATTACCGACGGAAAAACGTTGTCACTAATACCTTTATTTGCGACGATTTAAGTTGCCATCGCAAAAAACCAATTTTTGCAACGGGAGGGCGCCGTCGCTAATGCTTCCGTCTTTTTTGCTCCCTTTTCTTGTAGTGTGTATACCTACTATAATATAATGTTATGAAAAAAAATGCTATATGGACTCATAATAGTGTTGAATAATTACAAATATTTACTTTTGTACGACTCATAGTAATTACCTTTTTATTATGAGTATAGTAAGGTTTGATTATAACCTATAATAGTGTTAAATATGCATCAATTCAATAGTTTAAATTTTGGGCCCCCTTTCAACCTAACAACAAAAAACTAAGATACACATTTCTTTTCTTGCAAGGCCAATTGGCCATGTCAATGTTGGGTGTGTCATAATTTATCCCCATCATTTTAGAAGAGTCTTAAACAATATCCTCTTTCCACACACTTCAGCATCAACGATCTTCCATCTTTATTTCAACAAATTCTCTACAATATTGGTACTTACTCCTTTACTACTTTATCAATTACACTAAGTAATTTTTCTTTTTTCTTTTTTATTTTGTATGCTATAATCATACCGTTTGGTTTGAGTTTTCTGAATTAAGTTTTTTAAAAACTGAATTTTTTGGTTTTCGTATTTTTTTGTTTTTAGTGAACACCATCACTCCTACGAATTCTACGCCACTCCGAATGTAAGACTTCTCTCTCTCTCTCTCTATCTCTCTCTCTCTCTCTCACTCAGTTCACATTGCTTTCGCTTTTTTGGAAAAATAGGATCCACTTTACAACTTTTTATATCGAATTTCACTTTAATATTTGTTTTCAATTGTAACCTCTTATATTTTCGGTCAAATTATAATAGAAAATATTATAAGTTATAATTTTTTTACTAAATGAATTATAGTTATTTGAGATATTTGATCATTTAGTTGATAATTTTTTTTATATCCCTAACATTACCCAATTATAATGTCCTTAGGAGGAGCTCAGAAAAGCGAGAAGAGGACAGGGGGAGAGAGAGTGAGGCGAAAACCGAGAGAGAGAGAGAGAGAGAGAGATTTGTTGTAGAGAGCGTCAGCCGGTGACGTGTGGGTTAACCGGTGCTATAAAGATAAACGGACGGTGTGACGGAGATGTATGGGTGATGGAGTGACAGAGAGAGATATCTATGATTCAATTTTATTTTTTATTGATTTTAAGCATTTGGTGACGAAATTTGGTTTTCCTCTCTAAAAATAATACATTTGGAGACGAAATTATTTCCTCTCTAAATTTTTTTACAATGGTGACGAAAAATTTCGTCTCCAAAATGGCACCAAATCTTCCGCCAAATTTTCCAAGGGCAGGAAATTATTTTGTGACGAAAAATAAAATTTAGAGACGAATAAAATTTTCGTCACCTATTGTTTTATTTGATTTTAAGCATTTTGTGATGAAATTTAGTTTTCGTCTCTAAAAATAGTACAATTGGAGACGAAATCTTATTTTCATCACTAAAACATGCATATTTGGAGACGAAATATTTTTTCATCACGAGTTTTCGTCACCATAGACCTTTTTTGTTGTAGTGATATTTTTAAAATTTTAAACATTTTTTTTACTTTTTTACATACACCTTACTTAGATATATCTAAAAAGTAAAAAATTTGTGAAAAAATATTTTAAAAAATTAATAAATATATAAAAATATAAAAAATGTACTGAATTCTTGTATTTTTTTTTATATTTTTGATATTTAGTGAATTTTTAAAAGATTTTTTTTACAATTTTTTTACTTTTTAGGTGTAGTTATGTTAATTGTGTCTTAAAAGTAAAAAAATTACTTAAAATACTAAAAAAATTCAGCAAAAACAAAAAAATACGAAAATTAAGAAAGTAAAATTTTCTGAAAAGTATTTTTGAAAAATTAAAACCAAGCAAGCTGATTGTTTTCTTTTCAAAATTTTATGTTTCACATACCATTGCCAGTTACATTGTTGATTATGGTCACAGGTTAGGTTTGGATCAGGTTTATAGAAATATGCCCGTCCCATATCGTCAGTCCTTCTATGTTGCAATTTAGCCTCAATACCTCGGTAAATGAAAAATAAAATATAATTATATTTTATTTTTTAAATTCATAAATCCAATACAATTTTAAAAATATTTGTATTTAAACTGTTAAACGACCCGTGCAACGCACACGGGGCCAACTGGTATAAATAAATAAATAGAGGGAAAGGAGTCATTGAACCCCAACCTTGACTCTGTGTGTATATATATATATGCAAAGTGAAAGGTGTAGGTAAGGGGTAAAAAAGAAAAAGTGAGGGGTTTTGGGGATTACTATTGGGGGTTAGGGATTGCATCGATAATATGTCGTGGTGGGAGGAAGAAGAGGAACAAATTTGGGAGTCAGATTCCGTATGGGAGAGACTGAGGAACCAACCCATCTACTCACCACCACAATCTCCACAACTCTTCTTCTCACAACCGCCGCCACTCACCCCACCACCAACTACCTCCGTCCTCATGTCTCCATATCTTGACTTCTCACCACCACCACACCATCACTCCTACGAATTCTACGCCACTCCGAATGTGAGACTTCTCTCTCTCTCTCTCTCTCTCTCTCTCTCTCTCTCAGTTCACATTGCTTTCGCTTTTTTGGAAAAAAAGGATCCACTTTACAACTTTTTACATCGAATTTCACTTTAATATTTGTTTTCAATTGTAACCTCTTATATTTTCGGTCAAATTATAATAGAAAATATTATAAGTTATATTTTTTTTACTAAATGAATTATAGTTATTTGAGATATTTGATCATTTAGTTGATAAATTTTTTTATATCCCTAACATTACCCAATTATAATGTCCTTAGGAATTTTTTCTCACCGGTAAAAATATAGAAAAGATTAACGTTTTTTTTTTTTTTATACCTAATGTGAGGGTAACATCACAAATGATCATAGGGCCGTTTGTTTCATGGATTATCTTGGATGTGATTATGTTTAGTTGTTATTTAGGTCAGATATATATATTTGATTATAAATTAGGGTAATATTTTTAGTTGATTGAAATTAAATTTATAAATTTACATAAAAAAATCTTAAAATATATAATGCGTTATTTTATTACTTTTGTAAAGAGGGGATAAATTAGTAATTTCATGGGATTAGATTATGAATCCTCAAAGCATCTCTAACAATCTTTTTTTTTTGTTCAAATTTTAGTTAAAAAGTGTATTTCCTAGTTTAGAAAATTACTTTTTGCAATTATCATCTTTATTAATACTCTCTACTTTTCCTCTATATATTTTAAATTTTTTAAAAATATTTTTTTTTAAATCTTTTTTTATTAAAAATATTTTTCTAAACTTTCTTCTCCCTTCTCTACCATTTGAGAAAAAGTTAAGGGACGAGGAAAAAATGTTTTTCAAATTATAGGTAAATAAGGAGTTTAGTATTTTGTGTTTCACTTTTTATAGTTGGAAAAAAGCGAGGACAAGAGACTATTGGGGTGCTCTAACCCTCCGATGGGATTGATAGTCCTGCTATTGGGTTGGATTAATAGTTCAGCCTAACAATGTTGTTGTCAATTAACTAGCCAAACATGCCATATGCAAGGCTTATCTAGGAATGGCAACGGGACAGGGTGGGGTCGGGGATCACACTTCCCGTCCCCAATCCCTAATTGTGAAAATCTCCCCGGCCCCGATCCCGATACCCGACAGGGAATCTACCACCGTCTCCATCCCCGCCAACTAACGAGGATCGAGTTTTCCCGACTTCAAAAATTCTCGTCCTCCAAATCTGTTTCAACACCATCAACAACAACAACAACAACAACATTATCATCATCATCAACATCATCAACAGAATCATCAACATCAACATATCATTTTCAACATTATTAACAAAATTATCAATAGATCATAAACCGGGAAAAAAAAAATGGACAGATATACACAAACATACATGTATACATAAATACACAAACAGATCTGAGATCTGTGTCATAGAGAGATAGAGAGAGAGTGAACGATCGACATCATCAACACATACAGATCTGTGTATTTGTGTCACAGAGAGAGAGAGAGTGGACGATCGGCGGCAATGGACGACAAAGGAGATCGGAGGGGGCGATGCTGGACGAAGGAGGGCGATCAGAGATTCGGAGGCGATGGGTGGCTGTAACTGCGACGACGGAGGCGATGAACGATGGAGGAGGCCGATCGGCGTCGCGGACAGTGACGATCAGCGTCGCGAACAGTGCGAGAGTGAGAGAGAAAGAGTAGAGGGAAGAGAGAAAGAGAGAGACATAGAGGAAGACACAACTGAGATATGAGGACGAGGGTTTGGTTACCATATGTGTATATATATAGGGGTAAACTAGTAATTTCACTTTGGGGACAAATGGGGACGGGGACCGGCCAAGTATGGGACTGGGACACTTATCCCCGTCCCTAGCCTGAATCTAATCGGGGATTGATTTTTAAATACCATCCCCATCCCGTTGGGGATATTTTTCAAGGAAAAACCGCTCAAATCAGGGTTGAGGAATTGGGTCCTCGTCGGGTCAGGTTCAAATTGCCATCCCTAGGCTTATCTCACTAATAATTCAATCCCCTACCTAGTCGGTTGGCCAAACCGGTATATTGTAACTTGACCGAAAATGAGGAGTTGTCTTCTACAATTGAAAAATAAGAAACCAAGTGATATTTGATGAAAGTTATGCAAAGTGTAATTACATTCTTTTTATGTGTTTATTTATACCTTCTAATTTTTTTAAAAAAAAAAAAAAAAAAGAAATTGGTAATTTTGTTATGTTATGTTATTTGCGTGAGTTGGAACTTGAGGTTTTCCTGAATTCTAACGCTGTGTTTAGTTGGGGGATTTGAAGAGGGATTTGGAAAGGGAAAGGGAAAGTAAGGTGAAATATGAATAAAATATACCTACATTTCATATAGTTTCACGTACCTTTTCACTTTTTCTTTTTAAATCCCTCTCCAAATTCCCCAACCAAACATGAAAGATTTTGTTTGCAAGTAATTAATGGTTTTACTTTCTTTGTTTTTTGGCTTAATAATTAATGGTTTTACTTACCTTGATTGGTAGTAAAGGCTTTTTAACGTTTCCTGCAAAATTAATTCGGGTTCCTGTACTGAATTTTGAATTTTGGTATTGGCTTAATGGTTCTTGCTTAATTGCGGCAAATTTTCATCAATTGCAGATATTTATGATCCGACTACCCCCTGGACAAGTGCCCCCTATCCTGGAGACCTTGAATTAGTAGCATTCTGGCAAGTCCTCTCCGCTCTGCATATATTATCAGTATATGAGCTTCATTTCAAAGGGGCAAACAGTTTTGCTCTACCTTGTTTGCATTGCCAGTCACTTATATTTTCATTTCCTTTTGTCAATTATCTTGAGAACAATAATTTTCTCACTAAATTTATTCGCGTATGAATTGTGAAATCAAAATCAAATACATTGGCATGAGGCTTTTAATTCACTTTTTTTAATTTTTATTTCTTTTTTAAATTTTCTATTATTTATTATAATTGTTATCAAAAGACAAAATAATTCTCTAATTTTGCGTTTGGGTCTCATAGAAAAAAAATAAAATAAATAATAATAATAATAATAAAAGAAAATGAAGTAAAAGAAGCTACTTTTTATTTTTAATTCTGTATTTTTATTTTTGTAAATTTGGTTGGGTCAGGAAAATAAAAAGAAGATTAATATATATTAGTCAAAAATTCAATTTTCATTTACTCAGAGTATATATGTTTATGTAATTTCATTTCCATTATACTTTTCATTGCCTTAGACAAATTGAAGATCCAAGCATTTAAAATTATGAATTGATTCATATGTGTTTTAAATTACTCAAAATTATGTGAGCACAAGAACTAAGAAGGCTTTCTTCTACCAAGTTTCCTACTCTTTTAATAGACATCTCAAGAACTAATAGCTAATATAATATTGATGTCCTCTCTCTCTCTCTCTCTCCTTTTTAGTTTGAGCTAGTAATTATTTGTGCATAGTATAAAATTAGCCAAGTAGTAGGTATGAAGGGAACTGTGAAGCATATGAGTACTTCAAAAATACTATTATTTGACTATCAAGTACTTATTCAGTATGTATACATATATTCGGTATGTGAAACACGTGTCCGATATATATGCGAGATACTTTAAGCTTGGCATGGGTATGATGCAAGTATGACTTGGGTACTTTTGTTGGTACTTTGGGGAAAAAAAGGGCTAGTAAAATAATTATATAGTGTATTTTCTAAACTTTAAAAATATAGGATATTTTTACAATTATCAAAATATAAAAAATACTTTGAATTCTTTTTTGATTACTACAAAAATACTTTAATTATTTTCTACATTTGATTTTTAATTATTATATGTTATGTACTAGCACAAATTATATGTATATATATATATATATTTATGAACATATTGAACCGTACTCATATCTTTTTTTTTTTATTTTTTTATTTAAGTTTTACTATATCGGCATATTCATAACACACCCGCACCCGTACTTCCTAGGGAGGGAAGTTCACAGAGAATGTATGTATCTGCTCTCGAGAGTGACTTTAGTATACAAGGAGACCTTTATAAAATCTTACATTTGTCTAATTTAGTGGCCATTTTAACAAGTATGTAATTGTAGCTAGGTTCTCAAACATTACCCATATCAGATATTGTAATTTTCCCTTCATCAAATATTCGTTGGAATTTTCCCTACAGAAAGCAGACGAGGGGACGCGTATTTTGACGGAAAAAATTTTGAGGCTTTACACGCTTATAGTTGCTCTGCCGTGCCTTAATTTTAAGCTTCTACACTTCCATAAAGTCTTGCTAGCAATTTAATGGAAGCAACATAAAAAGCAAGGGCTATTTGCATTTTGCACTCCTCTTTTCATAATTACATTTCATATTTTCATTTTAGCATTTAAAATGATGCATAATATAATTTTCAATGCATACTAAAATACTTAAATTTTGAGTGCAATTATCAAAAAAATAATGTGAATAACAATCCTCTATAAAAAATTTAAAAAATGCAGCTTTATATATATATGTGTGTGTGTGTCTTGCTCATGCAATAAACATATCCACAGTGAAGCGTATTTGTACAAAGCATGGGATCCACCGCTGGCTATTTTGACAAGTAACTCACTTATATTTTCATTTTTAGTTATTATCTCTTTTTCTTTTTACTTTTTTTAAGTTGCAAGTATTATACTAATTTTCTCACTAAATCTATATTACTATTACTATAAAAAGAGTGAGCGTTAAAAGTGTTTTCTACATTTTTTATTCAATGGCATATTTACAAATGAATTACAATTTAAAGTGAGCCATCACACCTACCGCAAAAGACTTCTCATGCTGGAAGTTATTTTGTGATTTTAAAATTTGATTCAAATTCAAATTCAAACTTCAACAGCCACAAATCATATGAAGTTGTGACTAATTGGCCAAAGGGTGTCCCAGCATCTATAAAGAGTTCGGGCCATATAATATAACACAGTTTTTTTTGTTAATTTCTTCTCCTCAACCATTTGAAACACAAAACTATATTTTTTCCTTCTTTTTTTATTTATTTATTTTTTTTATGCCCTAATTCACAATAGAAATCTTTGTATCGCAATTGACGACACGTGAAAATTATGAATTCTCAATTTTTAGAGTCTAATACCATAAAGGCTAAGGTGAAGGTTCTATCCTTAATAGCAAATATGCAAATAAATCACTAAAAAATTATTATTTTGTGTTGAACTTTAAGATGTTTTGATCTAACTTTTTCTTTTCTTTTTTTCTTTTTGCGTGATTTTGGAAAAAAAAAAATGATCTTCTGTCATTTTTATTTTATTTAATTTTATAGTTGAGTTAATTTTTTTTAAATGCACCTAAATTAGAAAAAAATATTACATTAATTTATGATAAAATTACACATTTTATAATTGATATTAAGAAATTCTCTAATAAAATAGGTTTTCCCCGTGCAGTATCATAAATTTCTCCAAAGCCAATAATATTATGTTTTGACTATATTTTTATGAAATTTAAAAAGTGTTAATAAAATAGGTTTTCCCCGTGCAGTACCCGAGGGATTTCACGTGCCAGATCGTCTTCGCTCATTCTGGAGTTGGTTATCAGTAGTGAAAATATCACGCAAGATTTCAATTCGACTATTACAAGTGCTTCCGTCAGTCCAACTACCACAAACTTTGCAAATTGTTATAGTTGAAGAGAAAATGACACAGTTGCTTAGCTGCTCAGGGGAATTCATTTCTCAGGTTTGTCCTCTATACTCATACCAGTTTATTTTCAGAGATAAAATAAAAGGGATTCATAATGAGAAGATTGTTAATGAGGAAATTAAGTAAAATTGTATTTATTTTGATGATATTTGTTAATGTATGAATTGTTAAATTATTTTTATATAAAACAATAAAATAAATAAAACAATACAAAAATTTAAACATTAATGTTCCAAAAAAAATTTCCAATATGTAAAAAATAAAAAAATTTCTAATCCCCTCACTATTTTTCTAATGCCACCTCCACCTCCTCCTCCTCCTCCGTTCCAATCCCCCTTCCAACATCTCCATCCTAATCCCATTTTATCCTTTACACCCCAAAACAAACAGGCCTCAGTATCATGTTATGTTGGACCTTCATTTCTAAGGGTAGTTGTTTTCCTCTCCCTTGTTTTTTATTTATTTTTTCCATTTCTATATCACTGTCTGGGATAAAAGTACAGAGCTTGTCTCCATTCCATATTTGTGGATTGGACAGTCCACAGTTGGAGCCCACCACAAGCCCCATCTGGATGATCTGCTCATTCATGTTGTAACAGAGAGTGTACTTAGTTTTGAGGATATCCAACAACATTTTGGTTGTAAACGTGATGATGCTGCTAAGGCCCTTGGTGGTAAGCTCATACAATTAAATAAAGTGTCGCTTTGAATCAACATAAAAGCAGTCATCTTATCTGAATTCTTGCTCATGCAGTTTGTGTCTCCACAGTAAAGCGCACCTGCAGGCAACATGGGATCCCTCGGTGGCCACCTCGGAAGAAAAGAAAAGGTAATTGATCTCTCCTTAAGCTAAAGCTTGTAATTAAATCTGTCGAAACTGTAGAGGGCTGTTCATAGATCAGAATCACCTGAAAGATCCGACTCGAACTACCTGACCCGAATGCAATACGGACGGTTTCGACCATTAGTTCGGTCGGCTGCGGTTCAGATGTTGAAATTTCTATGGTGTCGGTCAAGTGTCAGTCTTGATGAAGAAAAAATCGTTAAACCGGTACGAATTAATTTTATATAATAAATATAAATCTATCAGGTTTCATATATAATTCCAACAGAGACCCGCACCTTCTCAGGAATCTTTTTGTCTTCCTAAGAATCAAGATTATCTTCCCAATATGCCTATATCCTTATAATAACTTCAAATTTGTTATATTACCAATACAATTTTTTCCTATATCCTTATAATAACTTCAAATTTGTTATATTACCAATACAATTTCTTACTAAAAAATTATTTAGAATGATTTAAATAAATATATTTTTTAATTTTTTATAAAAAAAATATAAAAAAGTAAAGAAGTGGTATAATTTTAAAAAATAAAAAGTATCCTTTTTTGGTAAATCCCATACCAACCCTAATGTTAATGTTATATCTCCTTAATTTTCACCTCTAAATAATTTTTAATGATGTTACATTAAAGTTAAATTTTACATAATAAAATATTTGACAAATCAAAATTTAATATTTATTAAATACATCATTAAAAATAATAAATTAATATATTTTAAATATTTTTCTTTTCTTATTTTTCCATCCTCACTCTCTAACTCTCTCCACTGTCCCTCCATATCCCAAGAATATGGGATATTTTTCAAATACATTATTAAAAATGATAAATTAATATATTTCCAATATTTTTCTTTTCTTATTTTTTTCCATCCTCTCTCTAGCACTCTTCTCTCCACTGTCGCTCCATATCCCCAGAATATCTTTATAACTTTATTCATTACCAATGCACCTGACCAATTTCTCTCTCTCCCTCTCTCTCTCGTCTACCTTTTCCTTCTCAACCCTTTCTTTGACCGTTTCATCTCTCTCTCTCTCACTAAAAACCTCTCGTCTGCCTCTCCCTTTTTATTTGACCGTTTCGTCTCTTCTCTCTCTCAATTTTCTTTTTTTCTTTCGCAAAACTAATGGATACCTAAGCTCTATCAAAGTCCTTTAGTGAAGTGCAAGCTTTGGATTGTTAAAAATTGATGGCGATAATTGATCAATTGTAGTTATAACTCTCTCACCCTCTCTCTCTCTCACTCACTCTTAATTTCTGAACACTCTTGCTTGGCGATGGTGTCAAGTGACGATGATAATTGTGCGATGATGCGTGAGTATAGCCTCGCTATTATCATTTTTTTTTTTCAATATCCCTTTTCCAGAACTGGTCTAGATCAGTATTTATATATTTGGATTGTATATATTTTTTATTTTGAGCTTTGTTTGAACGTGAAAAAAAAAAATGTTTTGTGACATGTTTTGTTTGAAATTGTATTTTTTGTTTTTTTTTACTTTTCTTTTATTTTTAATGAATATTTTTAAAATTGTAAGTAATTTTTAATTTTTTAAATTCACCTTATTTAAATATTTTTAAATAGTAAAATATTTATAAAAAAATATTTTTAAAAATTAATAAATATACAAAAATATGAAAAATATACTGTATTTTTATATTTTTGATATTTAGTAAAAATTTTAATGATTTTTAAGTATAAATTTTTTTTAAGTACTATAAATTTAAAAAAAAAAGTTATTTAAGATATTAAAAAAAATGTAATGAAAATAAAAAAAATTTACTCAAGTGAATTTTAAAAATTAAAACTAAACAGAATGATTGTTTTTCTCATCGTCTCATTTATTTCTCTCTTATCTAACCAATTATTCTTCCAGTTTCCGAAATGGACTATATACTTGTTGAACCAGAGGGAGAAAAGAATGTGCCACCCACCTGCAAGACACCAACTGTTGGGACTGTGCTAGATTTTATAGAAGGGCCAAACTTGTCAAATACAGAGAATCGTTTAAATGAAGAGAGCATCACAACCACTTTTCAAGATTCTGTCCGTGGTAATTATTCTGCATGAACTTGTCTATTTCATCTACTATAGAGAGTGCAGAAGCATGGGCTTTCTCTGAATTGATATTTCAACCAAAAGAATTGACTCCATCAAAAAAGATCCCACATTATACTATAATCGTCTTTCGCTTTTTTCTCTCTCCTCTTATCTTTTTTTTTTTGTACAATAGAGGAAGATAACGCTCTAATTTTATACAATCTCATTGTTTCTCTTCTTCTCATTTATTTCTCTATTATCTAACCATTTCTTTTCTTCTCTTTCAGTATTCGAAAGATATTGTATACTCCTTGAACCACAAGGAGAAAAAAATGTGTCACTTACCCACAAGACACCAACTAATGGGCAAACAGAAGTAGGGAATGGAATGGTTGGATGCATTCAGGACCAAAATGGGATTGTGCCAGAATTTATTAAAGGTCCAAACTTGACAAATACAGAGAATCGTTCAAATGAAAAGAGTTTAACAACTCCTAATTTTCAAGATGTTGTCCCTGGTAATTATCCTGCCATAGATTTTTCTATTTCATCTACCTACAGAGAGAGTGGTGAAGCAGGGGGTTCCTCTGAATTGGCATTTCAACCAAAAGAATTGACTCCATCTACGGCTTATCTGAATCCCAATGCTTGTGTGTTTACACAGCCGCATATATCATTGAGAGAGATGCCAATTGAGAATGTGGGGAGCTTAATAGATTCTAGAAATTTCTCTACTTCAGCACTGGGCTTTTTTATGGGGGAACATGTCTCTGAATCTAGTTGCACAACGCCTTTGTGTTCTGATCAAGCTCCAATGCAAACCATAACTACTATTCCCCGCATAATGCCACATCTCACAGAAAAGCGAGATGTAAGGACTGTGACGTTTAAGGCACAATATAGAGAGAAAAATATAAAATTTCGTCTCTCTCTACCATCTGGAATTGTCGAATTGAAGAAACAAGTGACAAATAGACTGGGAGAGCTTGGCAGCTTCCAGGTCCATTATCATGATAATGATAATGACTGGATTTTAATAGGCTGTGATACAGACTTATGGGACTGTTTCGAACTTTCGAGTTCATCAGGGAATGAAGTAGTTAGACTAGTGGTTCTTGATTAGGTTGCCAATTCCAAGAATTTTAGTAAAAGCTGCATAAGGTTGAAGAGCAAAAGGTTGTAGAATGCTACATTACTACAACATATATATTTCAGTGCTCGTTTATTGTTTTGGGGAGATTTTGGCTTATGATTTTTAGAGTTGATTTGCTGCTTTTTTTTTTTTTTTTTTGGTTGTGATTTTAGAAAAAAACTAGTTTTTATTTATTTACTTGTTTTTTGTGTGCTTTCTTTCTGTTGGAGCTTGACTGCTGGGTAACATTTACTGATGTTTGTTTTCTCAAAAAGTATGCATTGCTTTTTTTTTTTTTTTTTTTTTTTTTTGTATGGTTGGTTTGGGTGCTGTATTTGGATCATATATATATATTAGTGGTTTTGATTGTAGAAAGAATTTAGAGTAAATTAAAAAAAAAAAAATCAAGTTTTCATGTGTTTTTCAAATTAAATTTCAAATTTGCAATTGTATCAATTTAAATTTTAAAGGGAAATGTTTCGGATCCCCTTTGGGGATGACCCTCACACCCCCAAAGTGATCCTAACCCTTCATGGCCAAATCAACACACAATTGAGAGGGTTTTGATACAATGTGTTGGAGTTTATGAATGGCTATGATATAATGGATGATAAATATATGGTGGATATGGTGGGATCATGTTCAAATATAAGATCAATATTAATATTTAGTGAAATGAACGAATGAAAATGTGTCATGTGTGCATTATTATTATTATTATTTTCTGTCAAATAAGTTAATAGATATGGACGGATGGTTAATATTGATACAAAATAAGAAATTTAAAATTTAAATTGATGCAATTGAAATCTTAGGATTTAATTTAAAAAGCCCACAAAACTTTGAATTTTTTTTTTTTTTTGGGTAATTTACCAAGAATTTATGTTTTTGATTTTAAGTTGGTTGTGAGAACTTTTATATTAATTGTTTGTACGTAAATTGGAATATTACTCAATGTTTCCAAATACTAAAGAAGATTAAAATTTTCAAGGCTATTTTGTGGCTCTCAAATTTACCACTTTGCGAATCTTTTACTCCAGTTTATGTTTAAATCTAAGATTGTCATCAGAGTGGTTAATGTTAGGCCATCTCCAACCCTTACTCATATTTGATATAGACTAGTCCAATGGCCAAATTCAAATTTAAGTAAAAGTTTGACAAGGGGCACAATTGTAAATTTAGAAGCTACTATATCATCCCAAATCGCCTATAGAAATTTGAGTTAAAATTTGGGTCAAATTTTGAAAAAAACTCATTTTGGTATGATTTTGAGTAAAGGAGTGGAGAGAGATTTTGAACATTTTTGCTCAAATTTTGATTTAGGGCTGGAGGAGATGACCTCTACTACAAAAATGAAATTTGACCTAATACAACTGCGTTGCTTATGATAATGAAAATCATGTTACTTTCTCTTCTGTTTCAGCAATTTACTCGGCAGCCAAACACAAGTCAAAAAAATAAATAATAATAATAATAATAAAAAACAAGCAGTGTAATTTCATACCTAGAATTGAAGAGAGTTCAGATGAAAGGGCGTCTAGTGAGCTCAATTTCGGTAGCCTTCATGGCCTTCACAAAAACCATACCGAACCTCAACACAGAGAAACGATTGTAGATGTATGTGATGATACTGATGAAGATCAGAAATGGAGGAGGATGAATCGATGAGAAGGAGTGAGCAGACCAGGCACTTTTTCACTCACTCCCACTGTGTCGCACACTGGGCTTTTTTTTCTTTTTTTTTTTCCGTTGATGATTTTTATATATAGGGGTTGTTTGGGAAAGATAGTTGGGTTATGTGACTTATTTTGCAAAATAAATTAAAGTCACTTTATTATTTTTTTAATTTTTATAAATCATATTTATTTCTTTATTTTTTTATATATTTTTAAAAAAATTAAAAATTTGACTTTTAATCTACTTTATAAAAATAAAAAAAGTTAAGATAATAAGATAAGATGTCATATATAATTCATAATTATTTTATTTTTTATTTAAAATTATCAAATTAATTATGAAAATTTAACTAATTTCTCAAATATAATTATTTTAACTAAATTAAAGAATTAAAAAATTAAATAGTGAAGTGAACATCTCAAAATAGGTCATACTGGGCCGTTTGCTACTGGTGTGGTGGACACTTTTTTTCGGGGCTTTTCTCAAATTAAGTCAAATTAGTAACTTAATTTTTAAATTAGGCTAAAACGTGGTTGTGAACCACGCTTTCAACGTTTTTGTGACTGTCGTACGGAAATTTTGTGAAATCGTAAAAGTGTATTTTCAAACCACGCTTTTAATTAAAGAAAGCGTGGTTTGTAACCACGCTTTTAATTAAATTTTTTTTCCTGAAAGCGTGGTTGTGAACCACACTTTTAACTGAAAATTATTTTTTTCTGAAAACGTGGTTGTGAACCACATTTTTAACTAAAAAAAAATTTCTTCTGAAAACATAATTGTGAACTACGCTTTTACTGTTCACCATAGAAAGCGTGTATGATAACCATGCTAAGTCTGGCGACAGAGAGTAGCCTTTACTGACTGATCCACTTGATGAACAAACAACAGCAGAAGAGAAAGCTCCGGCGGTTTGGCCAACTTGTTCTTCGGTTTCAATCTCAAGTGAGTCCCTCGAAAAGTTGTTTACTTTGGGTTTCCGTTGGATGACATGTCTGTAAGTTCGCACATAGTTAAGCAAATGTGAGGCCGACCGATCTTCGTTAGTGCAACTTTCATATCCCTCGGATGCTCTTTCTCTGGCCTCCTTTTTAGCTTCTTTGAACCTGCAAGTACGAACAATAACACTTAAAAAAATCACAGGCAATAAGCGAATGGATAAAAGGAAACTAAAATAAAGAATGACCTGGGTGGCCGTTCTCTCGTGGAACCCGCTTCGATCGGCCAACCTCCTCGGCCGCAAACTCCCAATTACCTCCGACTTGAAGGAAATCAAAGCAATGCTTGTCATTATCAGGAAGATCAGTAACGAGTTGAAGGTCCAACGACCGAACTTTGACATAATAGGTTTTACCGCCTTTATTACGACACAAGGAGTAGCAATGAAGGATATCCCAAATACCCAAGTCCAAGTCTAAGAGGTCGTTCAAGACCGAGACACCGTTTACCACTCTAAATGTGTTCATTGATATTTGCATTGGTGTAAGTTCGAAATAAGAAAAGAATCGACGCAACAAAAGGCTCAACGGAAACCTAACACCCCCCTCTACGATGGAGGCAATTGAGAAGGGCATTGTGGTGCTAGTACACGACCGATCCGCGTCTACCGCTGCCAATGTCAATGTGACATCATTGGGAATGTTATATCTTCGGCGGAACTCATCCATTCCCGCCGGAGTGTCCACTAGGTTCCGAAACTTACCCATGGGAGGTGCGACGTTCCACCAAACAACTACACTAAAGATGACTTGCAAGGTTAGAGGTACAATGGCCTACCGAGCAATCGTATGCTAGACAACTCTTAATGTTACACTTAGCCAAAAAAGTAATGGTGAAGGTGGAAAATAAATACATGGATTTTATGACTTACGGTGTCAGAATCAAGAGGAACTCGATGGCGAGCGTCTCCGATAAAGCAATCCCACTGTGGCAACCAAGAGAAAAATTGTGAGTTGCAAAAAAAAAAAAAAAAAAGTAGAAAAAACAAATCAATAGATAAATAAATAATAGTGGAGGACTTACAAAACAGTGTCCACCGAAAATCAATAAGAAAAGCTTATTAAAAGGAGAGAGTTCAAAAACTTACAAAATCAAAACCCAGTGAACAAGAGACAAGATGAACAGGTTGTAAGGTAACAGAACGGCGTGGATAATTTTTGGCTGCAAACAACGAACGCCGACGGGTTGCCGAAAGATGAAGATCGAAGAAGAGAACACTGGGTTTGTCCCCAGACTCTGAAAATCTAATTCTCTAGAGTGAGAAAGTAAGGAGACCACGCCATTGGTGCAAGCTCTCAATTTTCTGAAGAGAAGTTTGGAATTTATAGAAAAAGGACCGGAGGTCAAGTTATCAGATTATTAGATTTTAAAATTGCTTTAGAGTTCCAAGAAAAAGAAAAATGTAAGAGCAAAACCAAAGTCAGACTCCTTTTCCGAAAATGGGTTATGTTGTTCCTGGAGTCAAAAAGTGAGGCAGCAAGGAAATGGGAAAAATGGGTCTGGAAATTCAAATTTCTAGAGTGAGAAAGTATTAAAGTGGGTTTGCTTGTTTTCATTAAAAAACTTTGAAATGGACTTGCCTTTACGTCATGTTGACAGCTCCCAAACTAGTCAAATGTGGATGCGTGATAGCTCGACAGTCGGAGGAAGGACACTAGTCAGGGCCGAGCTCGAGCTGGGTGTCCGATTTGCTTGTGTGAAGTGGAGGATGGTTACCGGCTTGAAGGCTGTTTACATCAGTTTTGCCGACTGTTCTTAATAGAGCAGTGTGAGTCCGCCATCAAAAGCCCAGATAGTTTTCCTATGCACTGTATGCATGAGGGTTGTGGAGCTATAATTTTGCTTACTGACTTGCGATCTCTATTGTCGAGTGAGAAGTTAGATGAACTTTTCAGGGCCTCTCTGGGCTCATTTGTGGCATCAAGTGGAGGTAATTTCAAGTTTTGCCTATCACCCGATTGCCCTTCAGTTTATCAAGTAGCAGAGCCCTGTACGTTTGGAAAGTCATTCGTCTGTGGGACATGTTATGTGGAGACATGTGCACGGTGTCACTTGGAGTATCATCCATTCCTGTCGTGCGAGAAGTACATGGAATTCAAGGAAGATCCGAATTCGTCGCTGAAGGAGTGGTGCAAGGGAAAAGAACATGTGAAGAACTGCCCTGTCTGTGGGTATACAAGTGAAAAGATGGAGTTGGCAGGTGTGTACGTAAATTAGATAGGGGATGCTCGGCCCCATCAGGTGTCAGAATTGGCTTGACTTAGCAATAGTCCAACCGAACAAAAAAAGATGGCCAATGAAGAAAAATGCTTCTATAAGGAAAGTCAATAACCGACCAAGGAAGAAAAGCAGTGTTAATCTTGGCCGAACAAAGCAAAGGAATAAAGCTTGGACGACCAAGCATAGAGGCTGCCAACAATTTCTTACAAGTGGGACCGAACAAACAGAGCCAATGTTTCTCAAGTAGGGACAGAATAAGCCTATTAAATAATGTTGAATTGTTCGGCCTCCAATGTCTTGCTCGGTTAACCAACGTGCAAACCAACCAAGCAAAAACATGCATACTGTGATTAAAGCATGAAAGGCAGCACATGGTCCACCAAACTTTTCCATGGCAAGCTTAAAAGTTTGATTTAGTGGAGCACCAAGTTTGTAGGCCCCCACGCCAATTTCACCAAGAGTAACACAATGTCAACTCCCCAGCAAATCACATTGGTATCCTATAACCATGCATGGCATCAAGGTAGGGCCCACCAAACATTGCCCATCTACATTATCAAAGCAAGTTAGAAGTTGGCTACGTAAGGCATGCTTGAACTATTGTGAAGCAGATTGTAGTGCTCGGTTCAGTTGTCCAACTTTGGAAATATATATATCCACAAAAAAAAAAAAAATTGTATACATATATTTTTTAAAAAATAAAATAATATATATATATAAAATAAATTTTGTGTATATATATTTAAAAAAAATTTGGGTATATATATATTTTTTTCAAGTCAAGCGACGACGCTCAGCCGACTGAAAGAGCACCGAGCTGGACAATTACGAGGCTAGTGAAGATACACATTTAGTTTGGGGGCATAACCGAGTTACGAAATATTGGGCAAACACAAACATTGGGCCGAACAATAATTTTTAATCCAACTCATGGAGCTCAAATTAAGTTGTGATCAACCAAACTTCGAAGTTTGTGACAGAATTGGCTTCCGCTTCGCCAAACGAAAGCGCAAGCTAGGGAGCAAATGAAGTGGGTAAAAATTAATCAAGTCTTGGTACTAGGCCCAATGTAATACTCACTTCAAGGTGGAGCTAGGTCGGACCTCAGCCCTATGGCCAACACTTGCTCCGAAGCAAGACAATCTTAGGAGTTTGGCCCAATGTACGAGCATCACTCCAAAGTGGGCCGAGCAACATAGTGGACATTCTGGATGGACAGAACCACTCCGAAGTGGGTTGAGCAACATGTTAGACCTCCTAGTTGGACAACCGTTCTAGAGTAGACCAACTTAGAGAAGGCCAATTCACTGAAGATCTTTCTTGGGCTCACAAGAGACAAACAACTCCGCTCCTCTCCCTCTGTATGAAGAACGTGGAGACATAGAGGTGCAGAGGGACAAGGTATATATATGACAGACCTGCATCTGAATGGCAGGCGGAGTGGTTGTCCTCCTCCAATGAGAGATGTCCGCTAATGAAACAAACAAAACAGACCTGCACCCGAGTGTCAGGCGGAGTGGTCTTCATCCTCCCATAGGAGACGACCACGAATAAGGCACATTGAACAGATGGCGGAGAGAGAAGGACTTGAACGACAAACAATCTTCTCCTATAAAAAGTGAACACTATTCACTCTCAAGGGATCCGAAAATCCACACACTTAACACATATACACTCTCTGCATTCTCTCTTCTTCCTCTCCCTGAGTTACTGACTTTACCATCGGAGGGATTTCCGACCAACCCCGGTCGGGCAGCCTGACCGTTTGTTATTCCGTGCAGATCTTCAATTCCTAGCGCACGCTGTTCTTCCATGAAGTTCAACCCTTCTTCATAGTGCGGAAATCACCCCCACACAACGCTTTTAACCAAAATCCGTTTTTAAGTAAACGCGTGGTTCGTAACCACGCTTTTAAAACTTATATAAAAACTCCCCCAGCCCCATCATTTGCAACCACGCTTTTCACACTTAGGTTTTTTCGACTTCAGGCTCTCTCTCACTCTCTGCTCTAGCTCTCGATCTCTCTCTGCTCTGGCTCTCTCTCTGCTATCACTCCCTCTGCTCTCAGTCTCTCTCTCTCTGCTCTCTCTCCGTCCGTGGGTTGGTCCCTCTCGCTGGTATGACGTCTGTCTCTCTCTGTATCATTTGAATTTTATGTGTTTATCGTGTTTGTGAAAATGTGAATGTGGGTACAATATGGGTAGAATAGGATTCATGAATGTGAAAATGTTGTGAATTGATGGAAATGTTGGTAGAATAGGGTTTGTGACTGTGAAAATGTTATAAATTGAAATTGATATCAATGTGGGTAGAATAGGTTTTGTGAATTGAAATTATGGTTTTAAATTTGTAAATGTTGTGATTTTGAATTGTGAAAATTTTTTAGGGTTTTCAATTGAATATGAAATTATGAATTAGGGTTAGATTATAATTTCAGTCTTGTATCCAATGAAATTTGCATAAATGGATAATTGGTGACTAGAGAACTAATTCTAAAGGCTTCGTGCTTAATTGAAATCTCGCCGGATTGGTTTGGTAAGATTTAAATTCTCGAGTTTGAGTCACTTAAGGGGTCACTTGATGTTTTTTAATCGTTAATTTTAAAGTTTTAGGATTAGTTGAAATGCACGTAAATTGACTTGAACACCCGACTAAAATAAATAAATAAATGATTAAATAAAAACTTAATTGAAAAGCAAAATTGCCCTTGTCCATGGAATTCATGCATTACCATTCTCTATTTACAATTCAATAGCTGTCAATTACTTGTTAGTTTGCCAATAATTGTTAAAGATTATTGGTAGGATGGTTATGTATTGTCTGTTGAACCACCACACCACCTCTAGGTTTTGGTGCCGTATTTTGAGTTTGAAACCACTTCTAAGCTATTTTAGATTTTGAAATCCCAACTCCTCCAATTGGCTTGGCAACCCATGTTAACAATTTTCTTTTATTTTCTCATTGGGAGCTACATTTTTTATTTTCTTTAGAAGACACGTCACCTTCAATGAAGTTGCTAATTAGTTTATGAAGGTCTTTTATAATGGACTTGCTTAACAGAAGTTAAAAATATTGATATCTTAATTTCTCATTAATTAATTATTAAACTTATTTGAGATTTTTTTTACTCATAAATTATAAACAGAGTTTGTATCAAATATTTTAATACATACTCTCAAAATAAATTTTTAAAAAAAAATTATAAGCAACTCATATGAATTACACTAAACAAAGGCATGATAGTGTGTTATGTTAGAAACTACTCTGCTGACCATAATATGATGAGCAAAATACACAAGTTAGTATTTTTTCCCTTTATTTTTTGGTACTGAAAATGACATCATATACATACACTTTTTTATAGCACCACTAGTTCATGGGGTAGTTTATTTACTCTCTAATCTTTAGGAGAAAAAAAGACAATAAGAACTTGTTCCGAGTAAGAATACGATGGACCTAATTGTGGCTCATCATCATGACGATTTTATTCGGTGATGGGTTTTGAATTGTGAAATTAAAAATTCGAGTTATGGTTTCAGAAATTAAGGTTTTGAATTATGAATTCTGTTTATATTTTTTGCATTGTGAATTGTGAATTCTGTCTATATTTTTTGAAATTAAGGTTTTAAATTTTAAATTGTGAATCCTGTCTATATTTTTTGAATTGAAAATTTTATTTTTTGCTTGTTAATCCTGTCTATAAGGTTAAATCTTCTTATTCTTTCGCTTATCTCTTAAGCTACATCATTAGGTCACTACAACTAGTACAAACAATTTTTTTGGATTGTTTTAGGAAATATGTTAAAAACTAATTTTTTGTATTTTTTTTAAAAACTCTTTTTGGAAAAACGTGTAAAAAAAGTAGAGAAATGATGTGACTAAAAAAAAAATTAGAAGTCAAAAAATGACTTTTAACCTCTTTGCCAAAAGCGGCCTTTGAAGTCATCCTAAAAAATGCTATTACCAAAACATTTTATATAAATATAAAAATTTTGTTTAAAAATTATGTTCGAAAAAATTAAAATTTTTGATTTATAAAATGACTCATGCTTGATAGTTTTTACCCACTTGAACTATCCAATTGACTTAATCCCTATGCGTCTGGATTATGTTTATTCAATTAAGTTTTATATTTTTAAGATAGTCAGATGTCTGAATCAGTTTACGTATTTCTCGACTAATCTTAGAATCCACACTAAACGTCCCTTTCACGTAGATCGGACAAATCTCAAATTGTAACGCCCTCAAAATAATACATATAAACCCGACATTCACGACATTCACGACATTCATAGGCATAAGGGGATAAAGCATATTTCTATTTATCAGAGTATTCATTACAAAAGTATTACATCTTGACAACAAAAGTAAATGCTCGATGGGCTTACAACTTTCCAAGCCAACACATGGTTGCAAAAAAAAAGAGTACTAACTCAAAACACATTAAGCCCTTGGCTTGAATTTACATGTAATACCAAAAAGATAACAACAAAAGATCTTTCAGCCTCTAAGCCTCCCAAATTACGTCCTTGGAGGTGGCATATCACCTGAACTTGAAAATGATGTCCCATATAAGTTGAGCCAAAGCCCAGCAGAAATACACTGAACTAAATATAAGCAATAACTAAAACATTAGCATTTGATAAATGTTTAACTCATATAAACAGACGTATGTCTCTTTCATAACCAATCCACATTCACAAATATATATATATAGATCAATCATTTTTTCATTTTATTATCCAAACCAATTCATAGATATGATTCCCTATTTATCCAGACAGTTTATAACAAGGCTGCAACTCACGTTAACAATACTTCAATCATAATCACTTAATATGAGACTACAACTCATATCAATAATACTTCAACACTTCAATTCATCTACATTATGCAAACGTAATCAAGATTTCGGGACTTTCACCCTAGACACTCCGGCCAATTTAATTATCAATGGAGTCCATCCCCTATCTCCACTCAAACCTTGGAGTACATCCCTTATTTCCTCCCAAACAACATATCTATGCAATGTATTCAAACACTTATCATATACAATGATCAAGCAAAGCACATATTCAATGTGTTATTCCATCCGTCATATTCAATGACATACTCAATTGATTAGTTTTAATTCACCTAATCATCATGCAGTGTCTACAACAATCAAGACTATCCTCCACCGATAGCCCAAAACAATTATTTCTAAACAGGTAATAAATTCGTCAAACAGATAAATTATCAACAATTTCATAGGTGAGTGATTAACTAATCCAACTACACCAATCAATCTCATAACTTCCCAATTTCTTGGTTTTCAACTCAATTTCACATTCTCATACTTTCTCAAATTAATTGTACAAATTAATTAATCACATTAAATTAGGGCTATTCCCTCTTGTTCCCAACTTTGGCCCTAAGGCTCAATTTTATCAATCAAATACCATAACTTCATTTTAAGGACCACTCATACACTTGGAACCCCAAAAATAGAAAACCCCTCTTTCATAATTTAAATTTCAAAACCCTAACTTCACCCAAAAACCCCAAAACAACACCATCTATATAAAATATATAACATCTATGTTAAAACTCATAGAAAGGAGTACGTTATCCCTACCTCAAAATTCGGAGCTCAAAGGAGAAAAATGACAAAACTCAAGATGCTCCGATCACCAACTTTTTCAGATCAAAACGAAGGCCACGCCAAGCTCCACACTTTTTACAAAGGGACTAGGGTGGAAGATCACTAGAGCTAGATGATTTCGTAGAGGGAAGATGTATTATAGAGAGACGAGCTCTCAAATGAGGGTTTTGAAAAGCTAGAGAGAGAGAGTGGGTCAAAAAAGTGGTTCAAAAAGCTACATCTCAGACTGATATACATCACAGTCCGCTCGAGCGTGGAACGCCCCGCTCGAACGTCAAATACAGACTCCCGCTCGAGCGTCGAATGCACACTTTCAGAAATTCTGCAGGCAAAGGTCCCTGCTCGATCGTGAAAGTGGACGCTCGAGCATCCGATGACCTGCAGGAAAAGTACTGAAGGTGGAATAATCTCGCTCGAGCATCAAACTTCCCGCTCGAGCGTCAAAAGCCCAGCTCGAGCGTAAAGGCCAAAATCTAGGCATAAACTATTTGTTTCTAAATACAACCAACCTGTTTCAAACCTGCCCAACACAACCTAAAACTCAAATACAAAGAGTAAATGATGGAAATGCGATACAAACAACAACAATCATCCACAAAACCGAGTCCGGGTTATAATAAACAATGAAGGGAAAACCGGGATCGCTATAACCTCCCCCCTTAAAGAATTTTGTCCCCGAAATTAGATAAAGAAGTTTCAAAAACATGATTTCTCAATTCTCAACAATATTACAATTCAATATTCAACACCCTGACCCATTACCGGTCATCCCATCTCCTTATCAAGAGGCAATTTACAATATGATACAACATGCATTATCAACATGCATTTCCTTGAATTTCAACAAGTTCCAATGCCATATTCCACCATTCCATAACATATTCAATGTTAATGATACATTTGCACTTCTACACCACATTCAACATATACAATGTTTTTAGATTTCATAAGCAAAGCAAAATTTCCAATACATGGTTAAACATTAACAAACAAGTCCGAATATTTCTCTCGGACCCCCAATTCATGTTCCCAAGTGGCTTCCTCCACTCCGTGATGTTTCCACAAAACTTTTACCAAGGGAATCGTCTTGCCTCACAAGACTTGGTCCCGTCTATCCAAGACCCGCACCGGTCTCTCCTTATACGAGGCATCCTCATCTACCTCTAAGTCGGTCTAATCCAATACATGTGACGGATCCGGTTCGTACTTCCGAAGCATACTAACATGAAACACGTCATGCACTCCGGACAACTGTGGCGCTAAAGCTAAACGGTATGTGACCTCCCCAATCCGCTCAAGGATCTCAAAGGGACCAATAAACCGAGGGGACAACTTCCTACTCTTCCCAAACCTCATCAAACCCCGCCTAGGTGATATCTTCAGAAAGATGTGATCACCCACCTTAAATGCCAAAGGCCTCCTCCTATGGTCGGCATGGCTCTTTTGGCGACTCTAAGCTGTAACAAGCCTCCTACGGATAAGTTCAACTTTCTTTGTCGTTTCACGCACCAACTCTGGGCCCAACAAAGGTGCATCACCCACCTCGGCCCAACACACTGGAGACCTACACGGTCGGCCATACAAGGCCTCAAATGGTGCCGTGCCAATACTCGATTGGAAACTATTGTTGTAGGCAAACTCCACTAAGGGCAAGCGCCTCTCCCACGAACCACTAAAGTCAAGGACACAGCCTCGAAGCATATCCTCAAGGATCTGAATTGTATGCTTGGACTGCCCGTCCGTCTGAGGATGGTAAGCCGTGCTAAAGGTCAAATTAGTGCCCAAGGCACTCTGCAAACTCTGCCACAACTTAACGGTAAAGCATGGATCTCTATCTGAGACAATCGACACTGGGACTCCGTGCAACCTCACTATGTCCCGAATATACAAGTCGGCAAGATAATCTACCGAATCTTTCACGTACATAGGAACAAAGTGTGCCGACTTAGTCAACCGATCTACGACCACCCAAATAGCATCACTACCCCGTTGCGTCCTCGGAAGACCTACAACGAAGTCCATCGTGACATGCTCCCACTTCCACTCTACAATAGGTAAGGGTTGCAACAAACCCGTTGGCCTCTGATGTTCGGCCTTCACTTGTTGACAAGTAAGGCACTTAGATACAAAAACTGCCACATCCTTCTTCACCAAAACTGGCAGCTCAGATCACGATACATCATAGTGCCTCCCGGATGCACCGCAAGGCATAAATGGTGAAACTCTCGGAGTACTTCCCCTGGACAAGACTCCGGTACAAACAAGCGGTCTCGATATCTTACACTCAGGTCGGGATACACAATCAAACCTTTCTCAACCCTCCCACTGGATATCTTCTCCCGGAGGGATTCTACCTCAAGGTTACTCCTATGTGCCTCTAACACTCGACTCACAAGTGTAGGTTGCGCAACTACAGAAAATAGGGCCGCAGACTCAATAGATTCACCCATAAACAAATCAAACTCGCCAAGCGCACCCAACATCTCCCATTCCCGGATGGCTATACAAGCTACATCGCTAATGGATTTCCTACTAAGGGCGTCAGCTACAACATTGGCCTTCCCCAGATGGTAATGTAACTCGAAGTCATAATCCTCAATGAACTCCATCCACCTCCTCTACCTCAGATTCAAGTCTTTCTGTGTAAACAGATACTTCAAACTCTTATGATCCGAAAACACCTCGAATCTCTCACCATACAGGTAGTGCCTCCAAATCTTCAAGGGAAAAATTACAGCTGCTAACTCTAGGTCATGTGTAGAGTAATTTCTCTCATGTGTTTTCAACTGCCGTGAGCCATAGGCTACTACTTTCCCCTCTTACATTAACACACAACCCAAACCCTCTCGTGAGGCATCACAATATACAACATAACCCAAACCCCTCTCCAGAATAGTTAAAACTGAAGTGATGGTAAGTCTAACCTTAAATTCTTGGAACGACTTTTCACAAGTCTCACTCCACACAAACTTGACCCCTTTTCGTGTCAATCTAGTCAACGGTGAAACTAGCCTGGAGAAATCTTTCACAAACCGACGATAATACCCGGCCAATCCCAGAAAACTACGAATCTCAAAAATACTCTTAGGCTGTGCCCAATCTTGCACTGTCTCTATCTTGGACGTATCAAAAGACACCCCTTCCCTGGAGACCACATGGCCTAAGAATTTAACCTCTCTTAGTGAGAACTCACACTTCCCACACTTAGCATACAGCTTATGGGCTCTAAGCAACTCAAACATCACTCTCAAGTGTTCCTCGTGGTCCTCCTCAGAAGGTGAATAAATCCAAAATGTCGTCCACGAAAACGACTACGAAACGATCTAAGAATTCCCAGAAGATCCGGTTCATCAAGTCCATAAACACTGCCGGTGCATTGGTGAGCCCAAAAGGCATCACCAGAAACTCATAATGGCCATACCGCGTACGGAATGCCGTCTTCGGGATATCCTCCTCCCTGACCTCAACTGATGGTAACCCGATCTCAAGTCTATCTTAGAGAAACAACGAGATCCCTTCAACTGGTCAAACAGATCATCTATACGAGGCATAGGATACTTGTTCTTAACTGTAGCCTGATTCAATTTTTGGTAATCAATACAAAGTCTCAGAGCTCCATCTTTCTTTTTAGCAAAGAGGGCCGGTGCTCCCCACAGTGAAGTGCTAGGGCGAATAAGGCCCTTATCTAGCGACTCTTAGAGTTGAATCTTCAAGTCACTCAACTCGGCTGGGGCAAAACGATACGGTGCCATGGAAATCGGCGCCGTGCCAGGCACTAAATCAATAGAGAACTCGATCTCTCAATGAGGTGGTAAACTAACAAGATCCTCAGGAAAGCCATCCGAATACTCACAAACCACTCTGGGTAACTCAATCTGGATCTCATCACACTCACTACTCATACAGCTAGCGAGAAGACAACTAAGCTCACTCTGCCCTCGCAGATCATACACCGGTGGTAAGACTCTACCAACCTGATCCCCCAAGAAATTAAAACAATCCCCGCTCAAGGTACATACAGTAACCCTCTGGCGGTAACAGTCTATAACAGCCCGGTATGACGATAACCAGTCCATACCCAAAATCACATCGAAACCCGACATAACCATTACTACAAAAGAAAATGGAAGCCGGCGATCGGCGACCTCAATATCACACCCTCTACATCCTTACTTCAAAATCAATTCACCCCCAACAGGTGATGCAACACAAATAGGAGATGCTAACTGCGCCAACTCCAACCCCAAAACAGATGCAAATGCAGCAGATATAAAGGAATGGGATGCACCCGTATCAATCAACACATTAGCAATCGAGTTGCAAAACAAAAAGGTACCTCTCACAACAGATGGAACCGGTATAAGATCCTGCATGGTAACAGCATACACACACCCTGAGGGCCTCTGATCTACCTGCTCACCTCTCGGAGCAAAAGACTGCTGCCCAAACTTAGCCGAAGAGGCTCCTTGATTGGCCCTCGAGGCCTGAACTAACTAAGCTGGCTGAAAACTCTGCCTTGACCCAGATGCACCAGATGTGCCACTCAACTGCAGGCAGAACCTCTTTAGGTGCCCTACCTGACCACACTGGTAACAAGAGAGCGGCTGGCCTCTGCCCTGACTCTGGCTCTGAGGACGAGTCGAAGATAAAGCTGCTCTCTGCCCTCCTCTCCTCTACGGGCAAGATGGAGACTTGTGGCCTACCTGACCATATTTGTAACAAGTAAATTCTCCCTGACAGCCTCTCCCAAAACCTGAACTCAGCACTGGAAAAGTAGATCTCGCAAACGCACCCTGGGACTACTGAGGGTTAGAACCCCTCTGCCTCCTATCATCCCCCTGGCCATCCTGACTCCTCTTGGAGCCCCTCATCCTATCCTCCTCCTCATGCATAATAATCTCAAGATGAGCCGCAACATCCACAAGGCACCCATACCCCCGAGTCATGGACCCTACAACCCTAAGCTTGAGCCCGGTCCTCAATTTCTTTTCGAACTCAAGACAACGGCATTCCTCAGACGCCACTGACTCAGGTGCAAACCTCAATAAACTGGTAAATGTGGCCTCAAACTCGGCCATTGGTTTATTCAGCTACTTGAGCTGACAGAACTGACCTCTCAACTTCTCCCTAATAGAGGGAGGCAAAAACTTCTCTTGGAAGGCATCAACGAAAGCCTCCCAAGTCCCTCCAATACAACCTTGAACAAACTTCCACTACTGACCCGCATCTCCCTTCAGTTGGAAGGACGCCAAGGTTACTCTCAAAGCTCCATCTTTGAAGCCTAGCATGTCAAACGTCTTCATCATCTGCTCAAGCCATTCATCAGCCTTAAGTGGCTCTTTAGGATCCCCTAGAAACTCATCCGGATTAGACCGGAAAAACTCCCTCTTCAGAAAAGAAGGCCCTGCCTCCGCAACATGGGCCTGGACTTGATTCTCAGTTCTGAGAATGTCCATGGATTCCCTCAATGCTCTTGCCATCTCGCGGGCTAAGGCGCCCATGGCCTGCTGACCTACTGGCTCGGCTAGATTGGCCTGACCAACCCCCTCCTGCTGCGCCAGAATCTCATCCGGTATAGGCATCTCCTGCCTCCTAAGCTTACCACCACGTCCTCGTCCTGACATCTTAGTAAAGGTAACGAGAACATTAGCATATTCACAAATGTGCCGAAGCTATTTCACTCGCGTCCTAATACATGGACAATTGTAATTCACTCCACGTAAGCATATAATCACATAAACACTTACGAATTTCATTTCCGAATAATGACAGTCCCGAGGCGTTGCTAGAGTTCCGATTAGAAACGGCAGTGATCAAGTGCCTTTCCAACAGGACTCCCAGAAACCCAAGGATCCAATCAACATCCTAGAAACTAAATCACATATCCAAATAGTCACGTAAACATGTTATCATATAAGCACATAACATCATACATAAGTCTCTAACAAGCGAGACAAATCCACTGTGGTACTAACCACTTCCCACGTACCCAAAGTATTCAAACCCGGTACGCTTTGATACCAAGTCGTAACGCCCTCAAAATAATACATATAAACCCGACATTCACGACATCCATAGGCATAAGGGGATAAAACATATTTCTATTTATCAGAGTATTCATTACAAAAGTATTACATGTTGACAACAAAAGTAATGCCCGACGGGCTTACAACTTTCCAAGCCAACATTTGGTTGCAAAAAAAGATAGTACTAACTCAAAACACATTAAGCCCTTGGCTTGAATTTATATGTAATATCAAAAAGATAACAACAAAAGATCTTTCAGCCTCTAAGCCTCCCAAGTTACGTCCTTGGAAGTGGCATATCACCTGAACCTGAAAATGATGTCCCATATAGGGTGAGTCAAAGCCCAGCAGAAATACACTGAACCAAATATGAGCAATAACTAAAACATTAGCATTTGATAAATGTTTAACTCATATAAACAGACGTATGTCTCTTTCATAACCAATCTACATTCACAAATATATATATATAGATCAATCATTTTTCCGTTTTATTATCCAAACCAATTCATAGATATGGTTCTCTATTTATCTAGACAGTTTATAACAAGGCTGCAACTCACGTTAACAATACTTCAATCATAATCACTTAATATGAGACTACAACTCATATCAATAATACTTCAACACTTCAATTTATCTACGTTATGCAAACGTAATCAAGATTTTGAGACTTTTACCCTGGACACCCCGACCAACTTAATTATGAATGGAGTCCATCCCCTATCTCCTCCCAAACAGGATTGAAAGTACATCCCCTATCTCCTCTCAAACCTTGGAGTACATCCCATGTCTCCTCCCAAAAAACATACATATGCAATGTATTCAAACACTTATCATATACAATGATCAAGCAAAGCACATATTCAATGTGTTATTCCATCCGTCATATTCAATGACATACTCAATTGATTAGTTTTAATTCACCTAATCATCATGCAGTGTCTACAACAATCAAGACTATCCTCCACCGATAGCCCAAAACAATTATTTCTAAACAAGTAATAAATTCGTCAAACAGATAAATTATCAACAATTTCATAGGTGAGTGATTAACTAATCCAATTACACCAATCAATCTCATAACTTTCCAATTTCATGGTTTTCAACTCAATTTCACATTCTCATACTTTCTCAAATTAATTAATCGCATTAAAATAGGGCTTTTCCCCCTTGTTCCCAACTTTGGCCCTAAGGCTCAATTTCATCAATCAAACACCATAACTTCATTTTAGGGACCACTCATACACTTGGAACCCCAAAAATAGAAAACCCCTCTTTCATAATTTAAATTTCAAAACCCTAACTTCACCCAAAAACTCCAAAACAACACCATCTATACAAAGTACATAACATCTATGTTGAGACTCATAGAAAGGAGTAGGTTATCCCTACCTCAAAATTCGGAGCTCAAAAGAGAAGAAGGACAAAACTTAAGATGCTCCGATCACCAACTTTTTCGGATCAAAACGAAGGCCACGCCAAGCTCCACACTTTTTACAATGGGACTAGGGTGGAAGATCACTAGAGCTAGATGATTTCGTAGAGAGAAGATGTATTATAGAGAGATGAGCTCTCAAATGAGGGTTTTGAAAAGCTAGAGAGAGAGAGAGAGTGGATCGAAAAAATGGTTCAAAAAGCTACATCTCGGACTGATATACATCACAGTCCGCTTGAGCGTCGAACACCCCGCTCGAGCGTCAAACACAGACTCCCGCTCGAGTGTCGAATGCACACTTCCAGAAGTTCTACAGACGAAGGTCCCTGCTTGAGCGTGAAAGTGGACGCTCGAGCGTCCGATGACCTGCAGGAAAAGTACTGAAGGTGGAATAATCCTGCTCGAGCGTCAAACTTCCCGCTCGAGCGAAGGAGCAAAAGCAAAGGGTCCCGCTCGAGCTTCAAAAGCCTTGCTCGAGCGTGAAGGCCAAAATCTGGGCATAAACTATTTGTTTCTAAACAGAACCAACCTGTTTCAAACTTGCCCAACACAACCTAAAACTCAAATACAAAGAGTAAATGATGGAAATGCGATACAGACAACAACAATCATCCACGGAACCGAGTCCGGGTTACAATAAACAATGAAGGGAAAACTTGGATTGCTATACAAATAATACCTATAAACATGACACATACTGAGAGTTCAACTTGAGACTTGAAAGAAGCATACCTAATTTTTAACACATAATGAGAGCTCATTAATATTAATGAAACTCAAGTTTGACTCGGTTCGGCTTGATAATTTTTTTTAATGTTATTTATATTGTTTAAATAAAAATAAAAGAGTCGAGCTTGACGAATCGAGCCGAGCCCTTAACAAACTTAGTCAAGCTTGTTCATGAAAAGCTCGGCTCATTTGCTGCCCTATTTGAAATGACTCATAATTGGGAATTTGGGAGAAGTATTTCAAATATCACCATACTTTACTAGAAATAATATAAAATTACAACTTATAATTGTTAACTTTCAAATTTTTTATTTTTATCTTTTATAACTGAGTATCTAAGTCAATTTATACACACCTCGACTAAATTTAAAATTACAATATTTGCATCAAAAGGGAGTCTTAAAACATTCTAATTAATAGTCCATAGAAATTTCCTTGGTAAGAAGAAAAGAAAAAAAAATGGCACTTTGATTGCTAAGCCTGTGTTTCATAATACCAAATAATTGCTACGGATGGCCCAATAGATTGACGTAGATTAGTATCCAAAATTTACTATATAGATTTAACCACCAACATAAGCCCATAAGCCAAGGCACAAGCCTCTTTTGAGAACATGAAAAAAAATTAATTTATTGGTTTATTTTTATTATATTATCTCTCTATTTTTTTGTCTGTTTTAAAAAAAAAGAGTAAATAAATTAATTTTTTTTCTTACTTTTCAAAACAAGCTAAAATGAGCTTTTTGTTTGAATTTCATAACAAAGCCTCTATGACCTCTAAAAAGTGGACGAGGGTTACCATTTCACATAGGAAATAACTTTGTCATTAAGGTCCCTAATGGCAGAAGCTTGAGCAAATAAAAGTAACTTCTCTTTAATTGTCCATAAATCTCAAGAATTGGATCACCAGTTTTAAAAAATTAAGAACAATGTTTGAAATAAAATTAAGAACAAGTCATACAAAATCAGTCGATTTATTTCAACTCAATCAAAAAAATAATAATTTCATATAAAACTTACACTATGATTTAAGATTTTTGTATGACTTGTCCAATTTTGTCCAATCTCACTGAATAAATACAATACTTGATAGAAATTATACTATAAAATTATATGAAGAGAAAAATAAAACAAGAATCTTCATAATGTCTTCAGATTCAAAATTAGTGATATATCTGTCTACTTTATCGAAATACTAAAAAAATATATCAAGATTTATCAAAATAAAACAAAATAAGTGTTTTTTAAATTGCTCCCACTTACATGTGTACGATTAAATCATTGCCCAAATTAGATGTTTTTCCCAAATTAAGGCAAAATAGTAACTTATTTCCCAAAGTAGGCCTAGTTTGGATAGAATTCTCAAACTAAGCTAAAACACGGATACAAACCACACTTTCACCGTTTTTGTGGCCCTTCCACGGAAAATTTGTAAAATCTTAAAAGCGTGGTACAAACCACACTTTAAATTAAGAAAACGTGGTTACAAACCACGCTTTTAAGGAAATTTGATTTATACATAAAGCGTGAAGTAATTTTTTTTTTCCTTCAGAAAATGTGGTTGCAAACCACGCTTTTACTGTTGACCCGTGGATGATAACCACGCTTTTAACCAAAATGTAAAAATTCAACAAAAAAATCAAAACCAGCACTCACTCTTCTTTCTCACACTCACTCTCTCTCTCTCTGACACACACACCCACAACACTCACACACTCATATCAAACATAATTTTTATATAATTTTTGTAAATATAAATCATTTTTATATAATTTTTATCTTTCGAGTAGTTAGAAATAATTTTTTACAAATTAAATTGAAACAATCATACGTATCTATATAATCTGCCCAAAAGTTAAAATGATAATTATTTTTTACCCTTAAATGATAATTATTTTTTATTTTTTCTTTCTTAACCAAATTAATTTTTAATTTTTTTAAAAAAAATTCTAAAAATCAAACCATACATAGCCTAAAAATCTTTTGATAAGTCATTTCTTACGTTGGTAACTTATTTAATTATTTGTTAATTTTATAACATTTTTACCATCTAAGGCATGTTTGTTAACCATTTTGTTTTCAGTTTTCAATTTATATTTACAAAAATTTAAAAACTATCATAAAAACTTTTTTGATAATTTTTTTGGTTTATAAATGGTTGTCTCAATTTGTAAATTTGAGGAAAAAACGTAAATTCAAAAAATGAGTTTACGTTGGTTTTAAACAAAAATTTAAAAATTTTACTAACAAAATTTTTTTTCAATTAATTTTTTTTCAAATAACTTTTTTTTTCAATTAATTTTTTTTTTCAAATAATTTTTTTTTCCAATTATTTTTTTTTTCAATGAATTTTTTTTTTTCAAATGTGAGGGGGGAACTATCATAAACGTAAACCTGAGTGGGTGTCAGTGTAATTTACCTAAATAAAAAAAATAAATTTTGAGAATTAAAGTAAAAAAATAATCATTTTATATAGTTGATTATTATTTGCTATTATAAATTATTATTATATATATTTAATATTGGTCTGAATTTTATAAAATAAAATTTATATATATTGAAAATTATATATTTTTGATGTGAGTGTGTGAGTGTTGTGGGTGTGTGCGTGTGTGTGTCAGAGAGAGAGAGAGAGAGAGAGAGAGAGAGTGTGTGTGTGTGTGTGTGTGAGAAAGAAGAGTGAGTATTGGTTTTGATTTTTTGTTCAAAACGTGTTTTGAAAACACATTTTTACATAATTTACTTAAAAGTGTGGTCACGAATATGTATAAATCAAATTTCTTTAACAGCGTGGTTTGTAATCACGTTTTCTTTATTAAAAGCATGATTTGTAACCATGCTTTTAAGATTTTACAAATTTTCTACATGAGGGCCACAAAAACGGTGAAAGCGTGGTTTATATCCGCGTTTTAGCTTAGTTTGAGAATTCCGCCCAAACTAGGCCTACTTTGAGAAATAAGTTGCTATTTTAACTTAATTTGGGAAAAAGCCCCCCAAATTAAGGGTTGTGTAGAGTTATTATTATTATTTATTTATTTATTTCGAGTCAATGCTTTTTAGAAATTGATCATATTGAGAGAGGAAGGCCCTTGCCGCAATGGTAAGGTTGTTTTATTATACTGATAAAAATATAAAATAAAATAAAATAATTCTATTATAATTCGAGTGTTATGCATTCAAAATTTTATAGAGTTTGCTAGTATTTTGAAAAATTTTATCCATCTATATACATTTTGTGTACAGTTCTATAACCATTTTTGTGTCCTTACACTTATTCTAAAGCTGAAGTTATTGCTGCTATGTGATTAAAAATTTCTTTTTGTTTCAAATTCAATAAACATTTTTGTATAGAACATCTATACATGTGTATGAATTCAAAAAGGATCATTGCAACAAAGCATATCCAACCTCAAAAAGAAATGTTTTGATGTCACATAGAGTGACTTAATCATATACAAAAGTTACCATATTATAAAATTAATTAGGGCTTTTTTAAAATAAATAAAATTAAATTAATGGTAGTGCTTGGATGGCTCCACTCGTTTGATGCATCTTAAGCATTTTAATAAATTTATATTATTACAAGGATGCTTAATCCAATGGGAAAGGCTATTACCCATCAAATTGACTATCTTATTGAAGATAATTGATGATTATTCCCAAGTTTTTATGTGAAGAGAAATACACTATCTGGATTTAAATTGATGAAATTAAAACTTTCGAGTTTAAATTAAAAAATACGTAAAAACTCTGGAGTTTTTTTTTTATTTTTTTTTTTTTTTTGTAATTTGTCCAATATTTTAAACATGTTTATGTTCATTTGTTGGCAAAAATGAAAATAAAAATATATTTAGTATATACTGTAATGTAAAAATTTCATGCCACTAATAAATGTAATTTTAAGAACCAAATATTTTAATGCTAAATGGTATACCTTTTTAAAAATAAAATTTTGTTCTTCACAGGATAGTAATTCATTACCAAATGTCTAATTTCATCCTTAAATAGTAGAGACAATTGGTGAAAAGTTTATTTCAAAGGGGTATAAAGTATTACATTCAAGGTAAAATCTTGTTTGGTAACAAAGTGAAAATTGTTGACGATGTTGAAAAAGTTGCCAGAAAAAATTGTGTTTGTTTTTATCACACACCATAGATTCGTCATTGTATTTGTATCATAGAATAGCATAATAGAGTTTTAATAATTCTAATTTTTATCATAAAAAATTAGAAATCTCTTGTAAAATTTATCCAAAATTAATAAAAGATCTTTAGAACAAAAACTTAGCTGAATTATGACATAATATGATTAGTTATAACATATTGTGAGGTCAATTATGACATTATTTTGATTATGATGTAAGAGTTGTTTAGTTATGTGTAAAAATATAATTTTCCCGTCCTCATCATATTTTCTCATTCAAGTGATATTGGGAAAAATTATCATCTCTATTCAAAATTGAATTAAGTTATGAGCTCTTACCATAAAAGTTCTTCAAGTGGACAAAAGGAGAGTTTTTTTTTTGGGTATTATACCAGTTTTCTAACAAATGTAAAATATACTTAATTCATGTAACTTAGAGGTAGGTGTAAATGTTATGAATTTATAATTTTATATTTAAATTTGTAGATAGTTTCTGATGAATCCTTAAGCAAATATTAAATGTGATAGTGATTGTATGTAGAGCGCGTTCTTTTTTTTTTTTTTTGCTTTTATTTTTAAATGTGACATCCTTCATTTATATAATAGAATACATTGCATGTCTATTTGTGTGAAAATTATAATATGAAATTTAAATTTTAGTACAAGTCTTAATTGTTTATTTTTATATTTATTTTTTGTATGACAAAACACAAGATTTAATATATTATATATCTAACAATAGCTCATCTAATAAAATAAATGTGAGTACAAAATATAAAATAAATCCTAAATGGAGAAAAAGAACCTTCACGCAGAAAAGATACGAGTCTCTACATAGGAAGTAAAAAAAACTCCACGTAGAGATGAAACCTCAGCCGTTGTTTTATATGAATACAAATAAGTGAAAAAAAATGAGAAAATAAACAATAATAAACAAATAGAGACCAAAAAAAATGTGAGAAAATATAAATTGAAGTAATGTTTAGTTGTGTTGAAGTAATGTTTCACCTCTAGAGTTCCTTCTACCCTTATAGGAAAATGTCACTTATGATATAAATGTCACTTATAGGAAAATATAAATTGTCTTTTGTCACGACCCAAACCCGGCCCTATGGGTTTAGCATCAGAATCGCCAAGAATCCGTGATTACCAAGGCCGCTATAAGATATCTGATGAAACGAGTTCAGAACTGGCGAAGCCAAAAGCGATAAATAAATAGTGTCCAATGAGCTGTGACAATCTGTATGCCAAAAGATTTTTCATTCATATGCACATAGAACAGTACAGTACAGAACGGCATACATACATATACACATACATAACAGTCGGTGAAACAGGGACTTAATCCCTTTAACAAGATCTGATCTGACAAATCTAATACTGATACAAAGGATCCAAGACGGGGTAAACAAAACAAAACACCCCAAAGCCATGGCATGGCGACTCGGAACCTCGCTGTGAGGCACATAGGCTGGCTTGACAAACTGGAGACCAACCCCCGCTCCTAGCTCCGGTCTGGTGGCTGAGCACCTACATATATATATATGAACAGTGAGCTAAAGCCCAATGAATAACATAAAGCGTAAAGGGGTTATGAATGAATGTCCTTACAGTAATGAAAACAATTCATTAAACAGTATTTCAGTCTTTCAGTATTTCAGTCAATCAGTCATATGTGGTACATCCATTAGCATAACGATGAAAGAGGTCTTAGAGACCGACAAGAATGATGGCGATCATTCAATGGCAAGATGGTTCCACGAGGAACCGCAGAGATCTCTACAGAATAAATCGATGTGATGGGTGCTAAGGATGCCATAGTACAGTTCAGAAATAAAGGACATACATTCATTCAGTAAATAATTACATTTTAGTAAACAGTATACATTCAGTAAACAGTTCAGTTTAGTGTTTAGAAAATCATCATTTGAACATATCTTTACACAGTTGTTACTCACAGACTTCTGGGCTAATAGCAGCTAGAGCGCGTCCCTGAGAGCCAACCCTAAACAGTTAAGAAATAGAACACACACTAAGTTTCACAGTCGGGAAGGATGATAATTAAATCCCTAAATTTTCTCGGTGTGGTTCTACGTCTAAATCCTCATTAAGATGTCTTAAACTAGGCCTAAGAATGCCTAGGATGAGATGAGGATGCAAAAATACAGTTGGAAGGCATTTTTCAAAAGTTGCTGAAAACAAGGGTCTCGCTCGAGCGAGCCTTCCTTCGCTCGAGCGAGGTTGCAAAATCAAAGGCTTCGCTCGAGCGAGAAGCCCTTCGCTCGAGCGGTCTGTGCTCAGACAAAAGTACTGGTTGTTGGATTTTTACGCGCGATACCACGCTCGATGCTCGCTCGAGCGATCTTGCAAAACCAAAGGGCTCGCTCGAGCGAGGAATCCTTCGCTCGAATGAGGAAGCCAAATCTGGAATTTCCAGATTTGTCTCCCAAGTTCGAACCAAGCATTCTACAGTCCAAAACTCAACCTCTTGGGCCCAAAATCTGGGAAAACACTTCAAACTCATAGTATATCAAGTTTCAAAAGCCAATTTGCACATGCAAGGGCCAAGAGTTGGTCAATTAAAGCCATTTTTTAAACCCATTTCAAGAACCATTTAAAACATGCAATGCATGAGCTTTAAACCAAAATTAAGCTTCAATCCTTGCTCAATTGAGCTCAATAGTTGGAAAACAAAATGAAAACATGGACTTTAGCTTAAACATGGACATGCATGTACAATCCATCATGAATTCAACTCAAAGTCACCAATTCAACCATGCATGCAACAATCCAAGCATGATTCAACCTCTTAGCACTAAATCATGGTTTAATCCTACAATGGAGCATTAAATCACAAATATTCTACTGATTCCAAAACTCTAAACGGTTCCTAATTCGGCCGCTGACAAGGCCTTCAATTAGTAGTTTAAACATATGAATTCAAACAGATAATCAATCAATCAAACAGATGCAATATGCAATTCAATAGATAAACTTATTCGATTTTAGTTTCGATTTCAATCAGTCCGTTACATACTTCAGTTAGTTCAATTATCAGTCATAAGCGGTCCAGTTTAGCAATAATCAGTATATAATTCAGTGGTTAATCGGTAATCAATACGAGGGTTGTTACATCTTTTGACTCCCACAATTTCCTTTCACCAAGTATACGCCTAAACAAATTCAAATGACCAACACAAAAATAAAAGCAGGTTAATTTATAAAAATCAAATCAACACTGAAATATTTCCAAAACAAAGAAGAAGAAACATGGAAAAAGAAAAATTTACATTTACCGTGCACAAGAGCATGATGTTAATCATAATAAATAATGAAAAAAACAGAACACAAGAGCATGATGTTAATCTTTATTTGTTGTAAGCTTTTTTCTTAAAAAGCTAAAAAATCTAAAACATAATAATTATTTTAACTCATATTTTAATAAAAAAATCAATAATGATTGTTGGATTACAATTGTTGATTACTTAAATAAAGTTAAAGCCGCACAAGTAATTGTAATTGAATGAGTTAAAATTCATATAATTCTTTTAGAAGTAAAATTCGATATAAGTATATTGTTGATATTTTAATATTTTTTGTTTCATTGAAGCAAGTATATGGAGATTGTTCTAATTATTTTCTATTGGGAGAAAAACATAATTCGGGATCCCAATGAGGGTGTGTTATATGATGCTAAGCCGAAAGGGATATATGGGGTGCAACTTGGCACCACGCTTAGCAATTTGGAGGAGATGTTCATGTCCAAGGTGGCAAGTTACAGGGAAAGTGTCCGATTGAACTTCAAATGTAGATATCCTTATCGGCAGTGGCAAGCAATCAGCAAATACAAAATATTACCAATCAATGACGATGAGGCGTTGAACACCGTATTAAGTATCGGTGCAAGTTTCCAACCACCAAATTGTTTGGAAGTGTACATTGATAAAGAGGTTGTACACAATGTCCCGAATATGACACAGATGGATTCTCATCCGTTCACTACATTGCTGACACATGGGATTGACACGACAGCGTTTCAGTCTCCTATGTATGAATCAAATCAATGTTATGCAATGGGCTACACACAACAGTCATTTTTGGGCCATGGTGTAGAATCAAGTTCACGTGGTGGATATGATTATGAATTTGATAATAACACAGAAGATGTGCCCACCTACAGCCATTGTACCACTCCAGTTGAAGTTGTTGGTAATATGGCTAAAACAGGGAACTATGTGCAGTTTGCTGACAATGACATGTACGGTCCTGATGTCGCCCTAGACGATGATGAGAATGAAATGTGTGATGAAAAAAATTTATTGGCGGATCAGATGATGATGATGATGAAGATGATGCCGACGCTCCCGTTGACCCTGAAAATGACCCCATTCCACCTAGAGGTGAAATCCCTTTTTATGAGAACATTCACATGGGTGGTGATTTTGACATGAGTAGTCGTGATGTCGTTTCCCGTAACCGGATCTGGAACGCTGAAAATCCAGAGTTGGACAAAGGGATGGTTTTCGTTGATAATAAGCAACTTGTACATGCTGTGAAATTGTACCATGCAACAAATAATCGAGAGTATAAGGTCGTAACCTCCAAGCAAGATGTTTGGGTGTTTGCTTGCAAGCACGATTGCAATTGGTGGTTACGTGCATCTCTTAGAAGAAAACATGGTCTTTTTGAAATAAAGCAGTACATGGGTCCTCACCATTGTTTGTACCCACGAATGAATAGGGACCACACTAATATTAGCTCCAGTTACATGGCTTCTCATATTTTGGGACAAGTTGCGGTTAGTATAAAAAATAAATGTTTACATATATATACATATTTGTTTGTTTATAGTGTTCACACCCAAATAATCCAACTCATATTTGATTGTAGTATGCAGAATGAACCTGATATGCCAATTAAGAATGTCATCGAAGATATGAAAAAGACCATGACCTATAATATATCGTACAAGAAGGCGTGGCATGCAAGGGCAAAGGCAATTAGAATGGTATTCGGGGATTCAGATGAATCATATAGGCAGTTGCCTAAATTCATGCATACATTACAGACATCTAATCCTGGCACCATCGTTCAATGGAAGCATAGATATACTGGGCATACAACCATTATGCCCGTCTTCCACTTTGTTTTTTGGTCTTTCAAACCCGTCATCGATGGCTTCAGATATTGTAGGCCTGTTATAACCATAGATGGTACATTCTTATACAGTAAATACACTGGTGTGTTGTTTGTAGCAACGATTGTCACTGCCAATGACAAAGTATTACCGCTTGCATTCGCTGTTGTCGACAAAGAGAGTTTGGAGTCTTGGTCGTTCTTCATTTTAAATATCAAGGAACATATTGTCATGGACCGACAGGGAGTGACTTTGATATCTGATCGAGCTGAGAGTATTTTAGCTACTGTGAGGTGGCATTGGCTGAACCCCTCACTCTAATTTATTGGATATCATCGTCACTGCCTTCGACATGTTTGTAGTAACTTTAACACAGTTCAAAAATAAGGAGCTGAAACAACTTCTATGGAAAGCAGGGAGTGCTAATCAACGACGAAAGTGTAATGCTTACTTAGAACAGATACAGGCTATTAACCAAGATGCCATCGATTGGGTCCACAAGATGAATCCTGTAGAGTGGGCCCTTGCATATGACGGTGGATATCGGTGGGGGGTATTGACCAGCAATGATACAGAGTGCTTCAACAACGTCTTGAAAGGTGCAAGGAACTTACCTATCTCAGCTATGGTTGAATTTATATTTCGACGGCTATTTTGACGAGATGGGAGCCCAAGCTAAAACAGATGTACGAAATGAGTTCCAATACCCTAGAGAGATGCAAAAAACTATCGAGGAGGGCATCACACGGGGAAATACTTTCTAGTTGATATCGTATGACAGGTTAGTTTGTAATGTGAACTAAATTGTTATTATTATGTTGTTAAGTTAATTATACCTAAAAACATGAACTTGATTAGTTTGTATCAATATTGTCTGATAGGCCCCGCCGCGTATTTGAGGTGCAAACATCTTTTCGCCATGGACGAGGTCGCAATAGACAGATTGTACGGATGAATCAACCCACGTGCAGTTGTGGGAAATATGAGATAAGACACTATCCATGTTCCCATATGTTCGCTGTAATGTTTGAGTGCGGTGACAATCCATTCGAGTACGTTGATCCAGTATATAAGCTTCCTGTATACATGAGGGTTTGGAAAACTAAATTCAATCCAATACCGCATCAAGATTATTGGGATGATCCGCAGTGGACCTTAATGCCTAATGTACTTCGTCTGCGAGAAGTAAAACGGGGTCGTACATCTATGTCTCGTATTCCGAATGAGATGGATATATCAGATAGGCATTTGACCGCTCGTTGCAGTGACTGCCACCAGATAGGTCATGACAGGCGAACATGTCCGGCGCGACTTGGTCGATGAAGACTATGTAATACTTATATATTGTAATAGATTATTTTTAAATTCTTTATTTGTAATAGATCATTTAATTCTTTATTTGTAAACGGGGTCGTACATTTAAATAGATAATTTTTTATTTGTAATAGATCATTTCTAATTTTTAAGTCTTTATAGATTGTAATTGTTTTATATTAAAAATAAATTTACAACTAACATACTAAGCAAATAAATTAAACTAAATATGTATGCAAAAACATTTAACTGTACCACATAGGTCTAAGTTTTTTATTGTGTACTTGATTAAAAATGTGTATTACAAAATTCTATACTTAATCACATAGTTCTTCTACCATTTGAAAATTTAATATTTATGAATAAATTTAATATTTTCGAATGCTGCAAGCATTTTTCACATTTACAATTTATGAATACATTTACGTAATTTAAAAATTTTATGAACTTTATTGAAACTTTAAGCATTACAAAATCAATAATTAAGTTTTGTTAAATATGCCATAAACGTAATCATTAACCTATTATTGAAAAAAAAAATTGTCATTCAATTTTTTGGAAAATATTTATGTAGGAAAACTATCCACATGTTACTGCACTATGTTCATGGTCATTATTAAGCTTATTTAACTGAGACCCTAAAATTAATTTGGAAAATATTTCTGTATTAGTTATAGCATAGATAACGGTAGTTTCTATGGAATTGTTTATGCTATTTAATGACACATAATTTTAAATCTTAAAGTACAAATATATATATATATATATGTATATATTTAAAAATCAAAAATTATGGAATAATTAGAGTTTTTTTATGATTATAATTAGATTTTAGTGAATTGCTTCCATGTTAATGGCACAAAAATTGATAATTTTAAAATAACCAACCACATTTTTTTTTTCAAATCGTCATGTATGGAATAATTAGAGTTTAATTGTTATAGTTAAATTACAGTTAACCAATAGAGTTTTTTTGAAATAAAAATTAATTACATTTTAGTGAAGTGCTTCCATATATAGTATGACACAAATTTAAATTTTGAAATAGCTGAGTATACTTTTCTTTTACAAATCATAATTTATGGAATAATTACAGTTTTTCTGTCATGATTGAATTAGATTTTTATTGTTATGATCTAGTATTTCACTTATACAGGCTGCATGGCACATGTACCTGAGGAGGTCCCACTTTTCAGTCAGCCACATCAGGCTGACAGTATATGGGAGCATCCGGTATGCAATAACGTTTGTTGGACTTTACGCTTACAATTAAAATACCCTGTATTTTGTTTTATATTATGTGATAATGCTATTATTTAAACTACTCATTCTATTATACAAGACGAGGCACGCACCATGTTGACCTGCCGCCGGGCAGATTCTAGCTTGTGGGAGCATCCTTTGGACCATAGAGTCTTGCAGTATATACTACGCGCGGAATTCTATGGTGTCTACCGTGTCGGGCATATTAGACTGGACCACCCACTCATCACTGCTCTCGTCGAGAGGTGGCGCACAGAGACTCATACATTCCATTTCCCGATCGGGGAGGCCACCGTCACATTATAGGACGTATCTGTCCTATATGGTCTACGGATTGATGGGCGAGAAGTTACTGGAGTTGACCCATCATTGACAAGGGAGCAGTGGATAGCCCTATGTGCTGAGCTACTGGGAGTAGCACATACACCTGCAGACTTACAGGCAAGTAGACTGAGGATGAGGTGGCTGGCTGAGCAGTTTGCTCCTCTTCCAGATCATGCTCCAGATGAATTGGTACATCAGCATGCCCGAGCATATATTTTGTGGCTTATTGGGGGGGTACTTCTCCCTGATAAGTCACAGAACCTGCTCAAGCTGATGTACTTGCCACTGCTGAGAGACATTAACGAGATTGGCTAGTACAGCTGGGGTAGCGCGGCTCTGGCATGCTTGTATAGGATGCTATGTCGAGCAACTCAGGTGGGTGCGAGGGAGATTGGAGGACCACTTGTCTTGCTACAGGTTAGTAAGAATTTTATTACATGTCAATTCATATTGTATGACATCTATCGATATTGTAATTGTGTTCAAACTATTGCAGATTTGGGCGTGGGAGAGATCGATTCGCATTGCCCCGTCTAGGCGGCAAATGGTTGGTCCTGGTGAGCTTCCCATGGATGAGGGAGACATGCAGTTGCCACCCAGACCTCAAGGTAGCCGGTGGAGGGTTGACTTGGGCCACGAGGTCGTCTTGACTCACGTAGTCGTAGTTTATAGAAACCAGCTCGACCAGATGGTTGAGGGTGAGGTATGAAATTTTGCTCTCAATTTTAGTTTTCTTGTTCATTGTATATGTTTTGAGTTCACGAGCGAATTTTAATATACTTTTCGTTATTGTAGTTTATCTAGCAGCCTTACGCGGGGGTCCTCAGTACGCTTCCCAACTACTGCCGACTAGGTCAGGAGATATGGATGGCGAGAGTACCACTTATTTGTTTTGATATGGTTGAGTGGCATCTACCCATCGTGTCCTCCGCCAGTTTGGTCGGGTCCAATCCATGCCAGATTGGTTTGACACCGAGTGGCGTTTGCGCGTCATTGATAGGCGTGGCCGAGCTAGCACTGACTGGAGTGTGTTTTATATGCAATATGTACAGTTGTGGGATGCCCGTTGGGACAGTGTTGTACAAGCTGACTGTAGCAATGAGGTGCTCCCCTCTTCCGATCCTTACATGTTGTGGTATAGGCGACATACACACCTACTAGTCGGTAATCCAACCACCTGTCTGAGTCCGGATATCAGGGAGTTGGGCCTTATCTTGAGGCACTGGTGAGTATCATAGTATGTGTCAGATAATTATTAAGATCATAATTGATTTACTTTGAGTCGATTGTAGCCTAATACGTCAGAATTTTTGTTCAGGTGGTTGGAGCTAAGAGGTCATATCACTTGGCTGAGGATGCCCTTTTCAGACGTAATGGACAGCATGCCTTGCAGGCCGTTGCAGAGATCCGAGAGTTATTGTACAAGGCGATCCAGCTTGCCCGCCGGAGATAAATGCATTTTGGCCACTACGGTGTACCGCAGTCGTGCTCGAACATCAGCGTCGTCCACGTCAGCGCCTTCCACTTCAGCGCCGGCCACATCAGCTCCTTGGACATCAGTCACCCCACCACATGCTACCCCATACATATCTCCAAATTCCCTCAACGTACTTCCTACCCAGCATATTGGCATACCTGATGTAGTTGACCCTAATTGGACACCGCCCCGATACATGCATGACGTTGTTACCCCACCCATCCAGTTACCTCCACCAGACAGTTCAGGTATTTGTAGTGTTGGGGTTGATACATGTACATCACATAGTCCCACACTACATACACCTACTTTTGTGGGGACTAGTTCGACCGCGACCATAAGTACACATGATACAGTTCTCACTAACATCTCCCACGTTAAGGATCAGGCCCATATTGAGCCCCCCCAGAGCGCAAAGGAGAGACCGAGGTTATGGTTGTGGCAGACGTCGCGGCCGAGGTCGGGGTGCAGGTAGAGGCAGAGGTCGAGGTCGAGGTCTAGCTGCAGATCGTGATACAGTTGCACCAGATGAGGGAGTTTCACACTCCTGGCGATATCCGATCTTGACGAGAGCGAGATCGAGGTACACATGCAGAGAGGGGTCACACTCCAGCTCCTAGCGGTCGGTGGAGGCCACATGTAATGAAGGGAGTACCACTGGATACGCATTTACGATTAGGGAGCGGATATTGAGAAGTCTAGTAAGAGAGTGAAGGAGGTCTGATCGGGGTTGTGGGTGAGGCGGAGTTAGGGCATTAGCGGGTGTGATATGGAGTGCATATATATTTTTTTTTTTTATAGTTTTTGTAAATCAAACTTGTACAGATGATGTAAATGTGTCATACTTATATATTTGAAAATATAATTTCATAATTTTTTATTCTTACTTATTTTGATGATTTCCAAAATCTCTCACATCTCTATCTCTGTCTCCTTCTCCGTAGTCTCTACATTTTTTCAATTTCAAAAGCCCTAATATATATACATACAGAATATACAGAGAAAAGCAAGACTCAGAGAGAGAGAGAAAGAGAGAGAGAGAGAGATTAATCTTCATTTCAAAGGGTTTGCCCAGTGAGACCATGGCTCTTCATTCATCAGGTAATATTTCTACTTAAATTATTAAGGTTCTGTGTATACTTTCTTTCATGGAGTTATTTTTCGTCTAGCCTCATGTCCACTATTTGATTACTAAAGTTCTTATGTTCTCACGTTCAGGCCATTTAATTGTATTAGCTTTTCTTATTGAACAAATGACATTAGAAGCGCTCATGTGCTAAACAAACAACAAGGCAGTGTTTGCTTAGATTTGATGAGCGAAATAAAAAGGAAAAGGAAAATAGAAAGAAAAGGATAAGAATTGATAGGATTTTAAGTTATATTTAGGTTTCATTTGTTTGGAAAGAAACCAATGATAGAAAATAAAAATAGTAGGAAGTGAATTGAAAAAAAAAGAAAAAGAAATGAATAGATAAAAAATTTTATACAAAATTATTTGGGAAAAAATATAAATATTGCATAATGGATAGTTGTGGAGAGAAATATGAGTAAAAAGGAAACAAAATAAATTTGTGAGAAAAAATAAAATTTCATGTATATTTTGTAAAAAATTGTTAGCCTATCTAACAAACTAGTTCTATTATTTTACAGGACACTATCTAAACAAACACATAATTTTTTTTCCTTTTCTTTCACTTTTCTATATGATTGCATTCACTTTCTTTTTTCATGTATTTTCTATTATAACCAAACAAAATGTAGAATTATATTTTTTTTTTCTTTTCTTAAATCTTCTAACCAAATGGCAGAGAATTTCTTTTCTTAAACCTTCTAACCAGAAGCAAGCAACAGAGAATTGACAGTGATTGAGCGAAATAATGTCTTAAACAATGTTCTATGTTGTGTCGTATCTTTGTTACTGGAGTGTAAGACAATGTTGTTGTTCATCTAGCTTACGGATGTATTTCAACTATTTGTTATATGAACCTGAAGTTTATGAAATTACTACATTTATAAGTACACATGTCAAGATTCGTTATGAATTTCTCTTCCTATTGATAACTCATGTATAAGCATTGCAAAGCCATTATACTGAATGAAAACGTTTGGTCATCCATGCAACCAAGTTCATTCAGTATCATCATTATATTCCACATCAATAATGGATGAAAGCATGAAAGTTTAGTTCAAGTAATGTTCTTCAAAATAACAATAACGGAGAGAAAACAAAGGTATTTGTTATTTGTAGAATTACGAGAACTATTCAAAAACAATTGAAATATCTCCCTTCATTGATAAGTCGTGAATAAGCATTACAAATCCATTACAAGATAAATAGTTTGGTCATTCATCCAAACAATTTCATTCATTATCATCATCGTCTGACATCTCAATATCATATTCATACATAAAATCCATGCTCCAGGTGAAGTACTGGTGTGCATCATCCATTAACCCATCTTCGGCACGCTCATTTGCGGTCTTCATTAGTTTAGACCTTTGCAAATGCTGGGTCATGCGATTAACTTCATCGTGGATACGATGCAATACCCTTTGCAACAACTGTAAAGTGTCAGTTGCCATACGCATGGCTAACCGACGAGAAATTTAATATTAACTTCATGACATAGCTCAACGAGAACGTTTGCTCGAGTTGTGCAAAATTCCCACTCAGCTCTCATGGTATTGACGGTGGCATGTGAGTAATGCAAATTTGAATTTAATGGGTATTGAAATTCATCTCCATCTGCAACCCAATAGCAACCCATTGCTGAATATAGATCAACCATCGTATATCTCATGAAGATATCGCTCGAAATAGCTATAAAACTTTTGTTGTGGTATGATGCGATATTTATACCATATATACACATGTAGCTGTATGTATGAAATTATTGTAAACAACCATGCATCAGAGTTGTCACGTCAATTTTTATGACCTGAACAACTATGCATCAACTTTATAAGAGTTGTCACCTCGATTTTTATTTACTACTCAATGCATATTTGAAGGTTTTAAGCAAAGTTCAAATCCGCTTAGAAATTTAATTTAATTTTTTCGCTTACAAATATAATTCAATTTATTTTGCCTTGACAACATATTTAATTTCACTTTTTACCTTACATATTTCATTTAATTTAATTGGAGAAATTTGACCAATTTAATTTGAAGTTAATTATGTGTTGATTTATGTCGGTGTTGTTCTTGTCTGCATACTAGGCTAGGTTTTATCTGTAACACTTTCAAGTTCTGTACATCGAAAAACCCATTCATTTTGACTCTACTACAAATTAATCTTTAATACATTCTAACTCTATAATATTTTATCTTCAACGTTTATGAATCTATTTGGAGCTGCATAGGGTGGCTTTTTAAACACAAAGGGTCTAATTGTTTCGTTATTTTGTTCTGACACCCCCTCATCCCATTATGAATTGCAGAATTCACATGGGCACAATAGGTATGGTACGATAATAAATTGTAGCTCGACGCAGTGATACATCCAACATTTCTCAGTGATGCAGTGCAGTGACTTGAACAGATGTAATAATTTGTATGCTTTGTTTTTTCCTCAGATGCTATGTGACTTTGTGTAGCGATGCAGTGATGCATGTGATGCATGTGACTTTGTGCAGTGATGCAGTGATGCATGTCACTTATGCAGTGATGCAGTGATGAATGTGACTTTCTGACTTTGTAAATTATATACTTTGTGACTTTTTTCCTCACATTATATGATGCATTTGACTTTGTGCAGCACAACTTAGATGCTTTTTTTTTTCCTCACATTTCAGAATTCATCTAAGTCACATTAATATGACCACATGGCAGTGTTGACAAACAATTATAGAAAGGACTGAAGGAGTGAAGTGTAATTTACTGAATATAAAAAGAAGCAGAAAATGCAAAGAGGAGAAAAGGGGATGACTGTGAAGTTCATTAAGTGAAAATAAGATAAAATATAAGCTGCAGTGCCAATCTTGTTTACATATCAGGTGACCATTTTATTATTTTGTTTTCTTTTGTTTTGAACATTGTTTTGGTAAAAAAAATCAACGATAGTTTTGTAGGTCGAAGTGAGTTGGATGATTGTGTATTTACTTGCACTCTGTTTCATAGTTGTTTATGAACAATATTACTTTAAAACAAAGAAAATTAAAGCCGCTGTTTCATTTTATGATTTAATTTATAATTTTTTGAAAACACCAATTTGTATTGAAATCGTCAATTCGAAGTGACTACTTGCTGTATTAAAAAAGTAAGCATGAAAAAATAGTTTAATGTGGCGATGTGACAACTCACTGCATTACTGATTAATTTGACAACTCACTGCTCGAATATAAAGGGATTACATTGTGAAAAGGACGGCTTACAATTATGATTTTATCTGACAACCACGTCCGTGACTACATCATAGGTACACAAAATCACGGGTACACAGGATTGCATGAAGTGAATAAGATAAAATAATATCACGGGTATCACTTCTTCCATAGTGCCCCAACTCAATTATCGTCACCAGATCATCTCTAGTTAACCCCCAGTATGATGTCTATAAATAGCGCTACCCCCAGTATGATGTTTGTTCAAGTCATAACAATAGTAATATATCTACAATTATTATTATTAATAATTTTTTTTATTTTATGAACAATGTCTTCAAGAGGTGCAGGAAGTTCACGCCGGCAAAGAAATCTGAAAGTGTGGCTGCTACCTCCATTTACTTATGACTACAAGAGCGAAAAGTACTCGAGTCCGAAGGATTATTATACTAGTATCTGAGCAGAATGGGCATTTAGGGTAACGGAGCAAGAAGGATTGTTTAATGATCTATGTAACTTTGGGGCACCGGTACCTCATCGTCGTTCATTGACCATGGCTAGACGAAATGTGAGTGACTATGAAAAAGTAGTTAGCAGAATTAAGAAGGAGAACAACAGAATGTTGATGTGGAGATGTCGACATTTCATGCTTTAGCTAGCCACCGAAATGGCAAAAGCAAGCAACAGAGATTTGACAGTAATTGAGCGAAATAACGTCTTAAACAATGAAAAATATCTCTCTGACTACTACATGTCAAATGAGGAATGAGAAATCAAACACCTTTATCTTTCATATATGTTTGTATGTTGTGACGTATTTTCGTTACTGGAGTGTAAGACTATAGCGGTCCCGAGTTTACCCCTTGTTGTATAGTGGTCCGGACATGTGTCCGTGGATGTCGGTAATTGAGTATTGTCTTATTTACGTCCTTTCTTGCTTTGTTTTTGAGTTACAGGATGTGTTGGGCAGGTTTGTCACAGGTTGGTTAAGCTTTAGAACCAAGTCTAGTTGCCCGAGTTTTCTTGGTCGCTCGGCGGACATGTTTTCTTCAGCGGATGGGTTGTTGTTGCTTATGCGCTCGGCGGAGGTTTTGGCGCCGGCGGAGAATGCACCCTTCGATATTTCGTGCACCGCAAAACTTACGCAAGTGTGGTTTCTGCGCTCGGCGGGTCTTTGTCTTCGGCGCATAGTATGTTTTTTGGTGAGAGTTACGGGAGGAGAACTGCGCTCGGCGAAATTTGGATCTACGCCGGCGGGACGAACTTTGTGTCAGTGTCTTGGAGCTCGGCGGACAATGTTGCGCTTCGGCGGAACTGTTTATGTGTCTTTCGCTCGGCGGAGAGTCTTCGCTCAGCGGACTGTCGATAACTTGAGTGGGACTGGGCATTTTAAATCACTTTTTGACTTATCTTCTTCTTTCTTACTTTACCAAAACACCATTTTCAGAGCTTCTCACTCAAAAACCATAACTTCTCTCTAAGTATTGATCTAGTTAGAGTGTGTTGTTCACCTTTTGTCTTCACAAAAAGGGTGTTGATCGTCGAGAGCGTCATTTTGATCCGAATAGTTTGGTGTTTGGAGCATTTTGGCTTTGGGTCCTTCTTCTTTGGAGCTCATCTTTTGAGGTAGGGATATCCTACTCTTTTTTATAGATTTTGTCTTTGAATTTTAGCACTTTGATATGTTGGTAGTTGTTGTGAAATTTTGGGAAACTTTGGGCCATTGTGAAATTTTACAAAAGTTGGGGTTTTGTCTATAATAAACCTAGAAGCATGTTTGGTATAGAAACATGGAATTAATGTTGAAACATTAGTGAAATTGGAACCTAAGGGTGGTAATGTTAATTATGGAAATGTCCTAATTACATTGATTAATTAATTTGAACAATTAATTGTGGAAAATGAGAATTGAGATAGAATTGGGTCATGGGTTATGACGATGGAAAGAATACATTGATTTTATGTATTGATATGTGATGTGTATAATTGTTGTATATATATGCATTGTGTTGTCTTTGGAGGAGATAGGGGATGTACTCATGGTTTAGGGAAGATAGGGATGGACCTCTAAACCGGATGTTCTTTGGGAGGAGATAGGGGATGAACTCCGTAGATAGAGCATGTATGCTTATCTAGAAAATATTAGCGAGCATGTATGCTTGTCATGGAAAGTGTGAATATATCTGTTTTGTTTATATTTGTTGAAGTGATGAAAGAATGTAAAAGAGTTGGCCATCTATCAATTGTTAGTCTTTTAGTCATTATTCATAAGTGGTTTAGTATATTTCTCTTTGGTGTGGCTCACCCTATATGGGAACATCATTTTCAGGTACTGGTAGCATGCCACCTCCAAGGACTTAGCTTGGAAGGCTAGTGGCGGATGGACTTTTGTTTGTCTTTCCTTTTGCAGTGTTACATGTAAATTCAAGCCTAGGGCTTAATGTGTAAATGAGCTAGCACTCTGTTTTCTTGTAACCAAGTGTTAACTTGGAAAGCTGTAAGCCCTTAGGGCATTTGCTTTTGTTGTTAACATGTAATACGTTTTGTAATAGAACCCTGTTGAATGAAAGAACATGGATCTTCTATATATCATAGCATGTCAATATTGTTGGGTTAAATGTCATTATTTCCAGGGCGTTACAACTTGGTATCAGAGCGTACCGGGTTCGAATACTTTGGGTACGTGGGAAGTGATTAGGATCACAATGGGTTTGTCTTGCTTGATAGAGACTTAGGTGTACGGTTATATGTTTATGTGATAACATGCTTATGTGATTGTTTGGGTATGGGATTTAGTTTCTAGGATGTTGATTGGGCCTTTGGGTTTCGGGAGTCTTGTTGGAAAGGCACTTGATCAATCTTTGTTTCTTAGGTACTCTAGTAACGCCTTGGGACTATCATCATCAGGAAATGAAATTTAAGTGCTATATGTGTTTATGTGCTTACGTGGAATGAATTCTGATTATCCATGCATTAGGGCGTGAGTGTTTAGTTTTGTACGTTTATAAATGTGCTAACGTTATGTTACCTTTATTAGGATGTCGGGGCGAGCAAGAGGTGGTAGGCGTGGTAGGCCTAGGAGGCGAGAAGTGCCATTCTGGGATGAGGTTCGGCAGATTCGGAAGAAGGGTTGGTCGAGCCAATGTGGCGAGCAGTGGGTCAAGAGCCATGGGTGCCTTGGCAGAGAGATAGCAGGGCCTTAGGTATTCTCGGGCGAAATCAAGCAAGCGAGGCGGGACCTTCTTTCTTGAAGAGGGAGTTCTTCCGGTCTAACCGGAGGAGTTTGTTGGGGATCCTAAGGAGCCATTGAAGGCGCACAGTGGCTAGAACAAATGAGTAAAACATTCGATATGCTAGGCATTGAGGGCGAGCATTGAAAGTGACCTTGGCATCCTTCGGTGAAGGAGATCTTGGTCAATGGTGGAAGTATGAGAAAGTTCGTCTGGTGGTACTTGGACGGCGTTTGTGAATGCCTTCCGGAGAGGTTTTTATCCGCGATGGCTAGAGAGAGACTAAGGGATCGGTTTACCAAGCTTAAGCAGGAGGGTTTGTGCGTGGCGAGTTTGAGGCTACATTTACTAGCTTGTCGAGGTTTGCACTGAACTAGTGGCGGCAGGCCTTGGTTACTCTGAGTTTGAGCGGAAGTTGAGGTGGGACCTCAAGTTGAAAGTTAGTGGACCTTACATTCGTCTGAGGCATTTGGTGGATCTTGCGGCTCATATGGAGCCGATGATGCGAGAGGAGAAGAGGAGAAACATGGGGGCTCCAAGAGGGGCCAAGAGGGGAGTGATGGCGGGGAGGCGGAGGGTTATAACCCTCGGCCGTCCCGAGTGGTTAGCCGGTCGACTTTCCAGACTGAGTCACGAGCTCGGGAGGCGATCGAGGAGTTCTGTTTCAAGTGTGGCCCGGGTCACAAGGCTTCTGTTGCCTTGAAGGCGGGGTCGAGCTTCTTCGTCGGCCAGACCACGAGTCGGAGTTCGGGCGGGGTCCGTGTCGTGTTACAGTGTGGGCCGGGCACATGAAGAGGTATTGCCCACGGTTGAGTGCCACCGAGGCGTCTGGTTCTAGACAGAGCGAGGATTTCAACCAGCTCGATGCTGGCAGCCTCGAGGCCAATCCAGGGGCTTCGTCGTCGATCAAGACAATGATCCTATGCTCAAGGCGGCGGGTAGATCGAGGGCCTCTGAGGCGTGTATCTTTATTACAGCGAGGACCTAATCTGGCTCCATCGATAGTGAGAGGTACCTTTTTGTTTTGCAATTCGGTTGCTAGAGTGTTGATTGACACGGGTGCATCTCATTCTTTTGTATCTCTTGCATTTGCATCCGTGTTGGGCTGGAGTTAGCACTTTTAGCATCTCCTATTTGCGTTGTGTCACCTATTGGGGTGAGTTAATTTTGAGGCCACGGATGTAGAGGTGTGATATAGAGTCGGCGATCATCGACTTCCTTTTCCATTTGTAGTTATGCCCATGAAGGGCTTTGATGTTATTTTGGGTATGGGTGGTTATCGTCATACAAGGCGGTTATTGATTGCTACCGCTTGAGGTTACTGTTATCTGATGAGCAGGGAGTTTTTCACTTTTAGGAGACGGGTTGGTAGTATTGTGCCACGCAGTGCGGTCCATGGCGGAATGAGCTTATGGTTTACTTGCTAGTTTTGAGAATGGTGAGTGTGATGAGACCCAGTTGAGTTGCGAGGTAGTTTGTGAATCGCAGATGTCTTTCCCGAGGATCTTATTGATTTGCCACCCAGAGACGAGTTCTCTATTGATTTAGTGCGACACGCAGCGATTCTATGGCACCTTATCGTTTTGCCGTGAGTTGATTGAGTTGAAAGTTCGGCTCAAGAATTGCTAGATAAGGGCTTTGTTAGCCCTAGTGTATCGCCGTGGGGAGCACCGGCCCTCTTTGCTAAAAAGAAAAGCGGTGCCTTGAGGTTGTGTATCGACTCTAGGAAGTTGAATCGAGCTCTGATTAAGAATAAGTACCCGATGCCCGTATAGATGACTTGTTTGACCGTTGAAGGGTTCCGTTGTTTCTCTAAGATAGACTTGAGATCGGGTTACCACCGGTTGAGGGTCGAGAGGAGGATATTCGAAGACGGCATTCCGTCTGCAGTATGGCCATTATGAGTTTGGTGATGCCATTTGGGCTTACCAATGCCGGCGATCTTTATGGACTTGATGAACGGATCTTCAGAATTCTTGGATCGTTTTGTGGTCGTTTTGTGGATGATATTCTTATCTATTCACCCTCGAGCAAGAACGAGGAACACTTGAGAGTGGTACTTGAATTGCTTAGAGCCCATAAACGTATGCCAAGTTTGGGAAGTGAGTTACGGCTAAGAGAAGTCAAATTCTTAGGCCATGTAGTTTACGGGAAGGGTGTCTGTTGATACATCCAAGATTGAGGCAAGGCAAGGCCTGACCTAGGAATGTGTTTGAGATTCGCGATTTTACGGGATTAGTTGGTATACCGTCGGTTTGTGAAAGATTTCTCGAGTTAAGCCATTGTTGACTAGGTTGACTTCGCCGAAGTCAAATTTGTATGGAGTGAGACTTGTGAAAAGTCGTTTGAGAGTTGAAGGTTAGATTGACCACCGCTCGATCTTGATTATTCAGGAGAGGGTTGGGTTATCGGTCTATTGTGATGCCTCACGAGAGGGTTTGGGTTGTGTGTTGATGCGAGGAGGAAAGTAGTAGCCTATGGCTCACGCGTCGATTAAAAATACGAGAAGAATTACCCTACACGACCTAGAGTTGGCGGTATGATCTTTGCCTTGAAAATCTGGAGGCACTACCTTTATGGTGAGAAATTCGAGGTGTTCTCGGATCATAAAAGTCTGAAGTATCTGTTTTCCGCGAAAGACTTGAACTTGAGGCGAGGAGGTGGATGGAGTTTATAGAAGATTACGACTTGAGTTGCATTATCACCCGAGGAAGGCCAATGTTGTGGCGATGCCCATATGAAAATCCGTTAGTAATGTAGCTTGTATAGCTATCAGGGAATTGGGGATGTTGGGGCAATTGGAGAATTTGATTTATACAGGCGAATCCATTTCTTGACCTTGTTTTACATTGTTGCGCAACCTACACTAGTGACTAGAGTGTTAGAGGCACGAGAGGTGACCTTGAGGTGGAATCACTCAGAGAGGATCTCAATGGGAAGGTTGAGAAGGGTTTGACGGTGTATCCCGACGAGTGTGAGATACCGAGGCCGTTTGTTTGTCTGGGAGGCTTGCCGAGAGGAGGTACTCGAGTTTCATCATTCACGCCTTGGTGCATCCGGGGTACTAAGATGTATCGGGATTTGGGTCGTCGATTTTGGTGGCGAAGTGCGAAGAGAGATGTGGCGATCTTAGTGTCTAAGTGCCTTACTTGTCGACAAGTGAAGGCCGAGCATCGAGGCAGCGGGTTTGTTACAACCCTTGCCTATTGCGAGTGGAAGTGGGAGCATGTCACCATGGACTTCGTTGTAGGTCTTAGAAGACTTCGTGGGGTAGTGACACTATTTGGGTGGTTGTAGACCGGTTGACCAAGTCGGCGCATTTCATTCCAATCTTGGCGTGAGAGATTCCGTAGATCATCTTGCCGACTTGTATGTTGGGACATAGTAAGGTTGCACGGGGTCCCGGTGGCGATTGTCTCGGATAGAGATCCTCGTTTCTTTGCTAGGTTGTGGCGAGTTTGCGAGTGCTTTAGGTACTAAGTTGACCTTTAGTCTGACTTATCATCCTCGGTGACAGGCGGTCCGGCGTACCATTGAGATCCTTGAGGATATGCTTGAGGTTGTGTCCTTGATTTGATGGGACATGGGAGGCACTTACGGCTGGTGGAGTTTGCCTACAATAACGATTTCGATCTAGTATCGGTATGGCACCATTTGAGGCCTTGTATGGCCGACCTTGTAGGTCTCGGTTTGTTGGGCGGAGGTGGGCGACACACCTTTGTTGGGTCGGAGTTGGTTAGGGAGGCAGCGGAGAAAGTTGAGCTTATCCGTAGGAGGCTTATTCTGACCAGTCGTCAGAAGTCCTATGCTGACCGTAGGAGGAGACCGTTGGAGTTTGAGGTGGGTGATCACGTCTTTTTGAAGATATCACCTAGGCGGGGTTTGTTGAGATTTGGGAAGAGTGGGAAGTTATCCCCTCGGTTTATTGGTCCTTTTGAGATCCTTGGCGGATTGGCGAGGTTGCTTATCGTTTAGCTTTGCCGCCACGATTGGCGGAGTTCATGACGTGTTTCATGTAAGTATGCTTGAGTATGAGCGGATCCATCACGTGTTGGATTGGACCGACTTAGAGGTAGATGAGGATGCCTCGTATGAGGAGAGACCGGTTGAGTCTTGGATAGGCGGGATCAAGTCTGCGTGGTAAGACCATCCCTTTGGTTAAGGTTTGTGGAAACATCACGGAGTGGAGGAGGCCACTTGGGATCGTGAGTTGGGAGTCCGTGAGAAGTATCCAGACTTATTTGTTGATGTGTAATCAAGTGTTGCAATTTTGTAATTGTAATGAACTTTAAGAACATTTGAAATGTCTTAAGTTGTAAAACATGGTGTATGTTTTGGTTAATGTAAATGTTGTAGAACTTGCCTTGTTATGGGAGTTGATTATAATAGTGCATATGTTGGCCATATTATAGAAATTGAATTGTATCATGATTATTGCTTATGATATGAATTGTAAACCATCTATGTGGGAAATGGTTGAAATGGAAGGAAAATGCATGTGGAAATGTATATATTGTTAAATGCCTCTTGATGAGAGATGGAATGACCGGTAATGGGTCGAATTGTGTAATGTTGTGATATAACATTGTTTAAAGGAGAGGAAAACTTGCCTTTCAAAACTTGTTTTAATTTAGGGGACGAAATTCCTTAAGGGAGGTTATAAGCGGTCGGGTTTACCTTGTTGTATAGTGGTCGGACATGTGTCCGTGGATGTCGATAATTGAGTATTGTCTTATTTACGTCCTTTCTTGCTTTGTTTTTGAGTTCTGAGGATGTGTTAGGCGAGGTTTGTCACGAGTTGGTTAAGCTTTAGAACCAAGTCTAGTTGCCCGAGTTTTTCTTGGTCCGCGGCGGACATGTTTGCTTCAGCGGATGGGTTGTTGTTGCTTATGCGCTCGGCGGAGGTTTTGGCGCCGGCGGAGAATGCACCCTTCGATATTTCGTGCACCGCAAAACTTACGCAAGTGTGGTTTCTGCGCTCGGCGGGTCTTTGTCTTCGGCGCATAGTATATTTTGGTGAGAGTTACGGGAGGGAACTGCGCTCGGCGAAGTGGGATCTACGCCGGCGGGCGAACTTTGTGTACGTGTCTTGGAGCTCGGCGGACAATGTTGCGCCGGCGGAACTGTTTTATGTGTCTTTACGCTCGGCGGAGAGTCTTACGCTCAGCGGACTGTCGTCTCTTGAGTGGGGTGGGCATTTTAAATCACTTTTGACTTATCTTCTTCTTTCTTACTTTACCAAAACACCATTTTGAGCTTCTCACTCCAAAAACCATAACTTCTCTCTAAGTATTGATCTAGTTAGAGTGTGTTGTTCACCTTTTGTCTTCACAAAAGGGTGTTGATCGTCGAGGCGTCATTTTGATCCGAATAGTTTGGTGTTTGGAGCATTTTGGTTTTGGGTCCTTCTTCTTTGGAGCTCATCTTTTGAGGTAGGGATATCCTACTCTTTTTATAGATTTTGTCTTTGAATTTTAGCACTTTGATATGTTGGTAGTTGTTGTGAAATTTTGGGAAACTTTGGGCCATTGTGAAATTTTACAAAAGTTGGGGTTTTGTCTATAATAAACCTAGAAGCATGTTTGGTATAGAAACATGGAATTAATGTTGAAACATTAGTGAAATTGGAACCTAAAGGGTGGTAATGTTAATTATGGAAATGTCCTAATTACATTGATTAATTAATTTGAACAATTAATTGTGGAAAATGAGAATTGAGATAGAATTGGGTCATGGGTTATGACGATGGAAAGAATACATTGATTTTATGTATTGATATGTGATGTGTATAATTGTTGTATATATATGCATTGTGTTGTCTTTGGAGGAGATAGGGGATGTACTCATGGTTTAGGGAAGATAGGGATGGACCTCTAAACCGGATGTTCTTTGGGAGGAGATAGGGGATGAACTCCGTAGATAGAGCATGTATGCTTATCTAGAAAATATTGGCGAGCATGTATGCTTGTCATGGAAAGTGTGAATATATCTGTTTTGTTTATATTTGTTGAAGTGATGAAAGAATGTAAAAGAGTGGCCATCTATCAATTGTTAGTCTTTTAGTCATTATTTATAATGGTTTAGTATATTTCTCTTGGTGTGGCTCACCCTATATGGGAACATCATTTTAGTCTTGGTAGCATGCCACCTCCAAGGACTTAGCTTGGAAGGCTAGTGGCGGATGGACTTTTGTTTGTCTTTCCTTTTGCAGTGTTACATGTAAATTCAAGCCTAGGGCTTAATGTGTAAATGAGCTAGCACTCTGTTTTCTTGTAACCAAGTGTTAACTTGGAAAGCTGTAAGCCCTTAGGGCATTTGCTTTTGTTGTTAACATGTAATACGTTTTGTAATAGAACCCTGTTGAATGAAAGAACATGGATCTTCTATATATCATAGCATGTCAATATTGTTGGGTTAAATGTCATTATTTCCAGGGCGTTACAAAGACAATGTTGTTGTTTATCTAACTTATAGATGTATTTCAAGTATTTGTTATATGAACCTGAAGTTTATGAAATAACTACATTTATAAGTACACATTTATTAGTTCATGACTTTCTTTATTGAATTGCAATGAGTTAATGAATGTTCTGGATTAATGTATGTTGAATTATGTGAATACTTAAGGTTTTTTTTTTTTTGGATATACAACTCCATTTTTTGTACCCACTTTATAGACTCAATGATATGTGAAGAAGATGATTGGTTGATAATCAGATAATACTTAATTATCAACCAATCCTCTTCTTGACATATCAGTAGACTTATAAAGTAGGTCTAACTTTTCCGCTGGAATAACTACTATTTTCTTTTTGTTTGTAAAAAAGATTTTGTTGCAGTTTAATTTTGTAATATGGTAGGTCTTTTTTTTTTTTTTTTCTTCTTCTTCTTCTTCATCGCTTTTCTTGGGCTATATTTGGATTTAGAATATGAAGGGAATTTGTTGAGTGAAAGGAAAAGGGAACATTAAAAAGTTAACCCTTTTATTTGATGACTTTTTTTTTTTTTGCTTTTAGTGAACTGGTTTTATTTTGGTTTTTTATTGAACTGCTATTTTAAAAAGTTTAGGCTTCTCCGTCTTGGAAAAAAAATTATACTTTATTTAGTTTTTTTAATTTTGTTTATGAAATTTTTGTTTTAAAAAAAAATTTACATGTTAGATGTTTATGAAAACATTTGAAAAAACTTAAACTTATTTTAAAAATTTGTGTTAATAATTTTTTTTATGATTTTTATGAGAGTATTACTAGGAATGTTATGAAAATTTAATATCAAAGAGAGGAGATAGAGAGAGAAAACAAAATTAAGATTTGTGCTTTCAAATTTGTAGACACTAGGAGTGTCATGAAAATTTACCCCCACCAATTATCCCACAAAATGAAATTAAAATAGAAATATAATATCATGAATACAAGTAAACACAAAATCACAGCAATGCTGCATTGCATAACAACAATATATTGTACAAGTTCACATTAGAAACATACAAAACTTAATGCACCATCTATTCTAATAGAACATGGAAAATGATAAGGTAAGGAAAACAAATGCATTTCGACAGATAAAACAGAATTTGTTAGCTGGAGAAACAATCTCAAAGCCAAGTGGTTGGTCTAATTAGGGGACTAATAAGGTTATGACAGATAAACTGCCGCCTTCAACAGCACAGAAAACAGAACAGGTGGCTCAGTCAAAAGCTTTCCTTAATTGGGGCTCCTCAAATAGTGATCTTCTACGTAAAGAATTTCAATCTCCATCAGGAAAGACGAAAGAGTCGCCTTTTAATTTCTGGAAGTCCAGTCAAAATGATGACTATGGTAAGGAATGGGGGGTTGGCAGAAAACTAAACTTGGAGGTAGGACAAATAAGCTCAAAGCCAAGTGATTGGTCCAGTTGGGGGACTAATAAAGTTCAGACAAACGAACTACCGCCTTCAACAACATATAAAACAGAACAGGTAGCTCAGTGAAAAGCTTCCCTTAACTGGGGCTCGTCAAATAGTGATCCTCTACGTAAAGAATTTCAATCTCCATCAGGAAAGAAGAAAAAGTCGCCTTCCAATTCCTGGAAGTCCAATCAAAATGATGATTCTGGTAAGGAATGAGGGGTTGACAAAAAACTAAACTTGGGGGATGGACAAACAAGCTCAAAGCCAAGTGGTTGGTCCAGTTGGGGGACTAAGTTTAAAACCCAATTGGTTTAACTTGATTTGCTTGTCAAAATAATTATTTACAATTAATTATACCCAAACAGATTGTTTTCTACAACTCTTTAAAGAAATTGACGATTCTCTTAATATAGAATAGCAATCAACGCAAGGCCAAAAATTTAAGAAACTAGACTTGTAACCAGTTCTAATGATGCTGATTTGATATTTTTCGGATTTATACCCAAAGAGAACAATACTTCTGAAATTACTGTTTAATACCAGTTTTCTGGACAGATTTGAATGCACCAGTTAATATAGATTTTGACTACCAAAAATTATGAGAAAATTCTAATATGCAATTCAATATGTAATTAATCAACTGTAAAAATTTCAATTCAAAATTCATCCGTTTGATAAGGTTTCTTCATTTTTAAAGATTGTGGTTATGTGTAGAATTTTATACTCATAGATTGTACCCTCAACTTTATGTTGTAGGAACAATCTTCTGTGTAAATAAAATAAACTGAAATAATTCAAACAAAATAAATAAATGACATACCAGATTTATTTATCGAACCAGAAAAAATAATTCAAGACCAAGTCGAGTGTGTGACACTCTGTCCTTAAGACAGATTCGCCCCGCTACGGTGCTTACGGTTGAATGGCGTCTATCTCCCAAGATACAATGATCTTCACAAATTTATAGAAGCACTTCAAATAAATTTGTTCGTGAACCAAACACTGTTCTAACTCTCTGAATATTATTCTAAATCTAATATGAAGAATAATGCATAAAATACAAATTTAGGACAACAAAAGACAACAATCGGTGATTTTCCCGCACCCTCGATTTGCGGGAAAAAGATCAATATATAGGCAACAATTGGTCGAATATATTCAAAATTGAATGAAGAGATGCAACTATTAGTTTCAAACAATTTGACCGTTGCACTTATAACTCCAAAGTTCAAACAATTTTGAAAAGTAGTTCGTGGACCAAGTCAATGAACCGTAGGAAATTTATTAATTAAACCATTTCAAATATATATATATATATATCAAACTAATTAAATATATATATATTAAACTATTGAAATAGTTAAATAAATAAATAAATGAAAAAGTATAAACTTTAGGAAACATTTAAGGAACCTAAAATTTAAATTTAGAATTAAATTAAATTCTAAAATTACAAATTTTAAGAAACCACTTAGGAACCCAAAATTTGAATTTTAGAATTAAATTAAATTCCCATAATAATTTTTATTGAAAAAATTCAAAAGAATTTTATCTAAAAAATTAATGTTAGATCCGAAAACGACGTCATCTACCCATTCACTCATAAATGGTTTTGACGTTCCGTCTTCACCACTTCACCTCTTCGGACCCACCCCAAAAGACGTTTGGGGTCCATCCAAATTGGGCTAAAAAACATGCCTATATAAAACCATTTTTCCAACAATCCCCCACATGAATGGAATTTGACGGAGAGAAAATGCAACAACATGATCTAATCAGAGAGTACAGAAATTGGAAATATTCTGCAAAGGATAGGTAGCTTTTGGCTTTGAACCTTCCCTTGTGAGACACTATCGGATTTACTAGCTAACCAGTGAACATGATGTCTTGAACTGTTCAGCCGTTTGTGTAAATCAAGACAATAGAACTCACACAGTATATTCCTGCACCAGCTTTAGTTCTCACTATTGTGTTCATTTTGGCCTGAACAACTTTGGTCTTCATGAGTGCTCTAGAGAATTGTAGCCCTTCACAAATCTCACAGAACCGGCCCAGTTCACACTCACATAGGTAATTCTTATGAAAAGTATCCTGCCATACTCCACTAGGTTTACCTAGATATAAGAATCATTAAAAGTATTACTTAACCTAAAGCGCTGCAGACATCACTTATTTCATCCTAGAAATGGGTAGGAGTTGGACTTCGGGATCCTACGAGTCAATCACAACTCGGTTGTCCCTTTGAACCTAGATCTTGGGATCTCCAGTCAACTAGGTTGGGTTGCCGTTGTGGTAACTCTTATGTAATAGGCTTAAGTCCCATTCCCCTCGATGAATTCTCAACTAACTCTCTTGCTAACCCTTTGGTTAATGGATCTGCTATGTTGTCTTTAGACTTAACATATTCTATGGAAATAATTCCATTAGAGAGTAGTTGTCTTACGGTGTTATGTCGACGACGAATGTGTCGTGACTTACCGTTATACATATGATTCTGTGCTCTACCTATAGCTGATTGACTATCGCAATGTATGCATATAGCAGGCACCGGTTTTGGCCATATTGGAATATCTTCAAGGAAGTGGCGAAGCCATTCTGCCTCTTCCCCAGCTTTGTCTAACGCTATGAATTCAGATTCCATAGTAGACCTAGCAATGCAAGTCTGTTTGGAAGATTTCCAAGATACAGCCGCCCCACCAAGAGTAAAGACATACCCACTGGTGGACTTCGAGTCTCTAGTATCCGATATCCAATTTGCATCACAGTATCCTTCAAATCTTCGGATATCTAGTATAATTCACCCAATGTTACGAGTGAATCGGAGATATCTTAGAACCCTTATAATTGCTTTCCGGTGTTCTACTCCCGGATTACTCGTATATCTACTTAATTTACTTCTTGCATAAGCTATATCTGGTAGTGCGAGTTCATCAAGTACATTAAGCTTCCAATAATTTGGGCATACTCTAATTGAGAAATACTTTCTGTATATTCTTAGAAAGATACAAATTAACATCTGAGGAGTTCTAGCAAGATGATCATCATCTTTCTTTGAATTTGTCAAGTATTTTCTCAATGTAATGAGATTGTGACAAAGTATAACCTTCGATGTTTTGGTAATTTTCATACCAAGAATTACATCAAGAATGCCCATGTCCTTCATGTCAAAATGTTTATTCAACATTTTCTTGGTAGTTTTAATCATGTCATTATTACTACCTATGATGAGCATATCATCTACATAAAGACATACAATGACATAACCTTTGTGCTGTTTTTAATATAAACACATTTGTCACACTCATTAATTTTAAATCCATTTGACATCATTGCCTTGTCAAATTTCTCATGCCATTGCTTTGGCGCCTGTTTTAAACCATATAATGATTTAACCAATTTACACACTTTCTTTTCTTTCCCTGGAACAGAAAACCCTTCTGGTTGTTCCATGTAAATTTCTTCATTTAACTCACCATTTAAGAAAGCGGTTTTAACATCCATTTGATGAATTTCTAAATTGTATAGAGATGCAATGGCAATTAGCATTCTAATGGATGTTATTCTAGTAACAGGTGAGTATGTGTCAAAGTAATCTAGACCTTCTTTCTGTCTAAAACCTTTGACTACAAGTCTTGCCTTATATTTGTCGATTGATCCATCTGCTTTCAATTTTCTTTTGAAAATCCACTTGTATCCAAGAGGTTTACAACCTGGTGGCAAGTCCACTAATTCCCAAGTGTGATTTTGCAAGATGGATTCAACTTCACTTTGATGACTTCTTTCCATAAAGGAGCTTCAGATCGACATAGCATCTTTAAAAGTTAAAGGCTCATTTTCTAACAAATATGTTAAAAATCTGGACCAAATGATTTTGAGGTTCTAGCACGTTTACTACGCCTAGGTTCATCTTCCTCATTTTGATCTAACTCTTGTTCTTGATCATGTTCTTGATCGACTAGTAATAGCATCATAAGATCTTTTATTAGTACTAGTCTCTTGTCCATCTTCTTTGGAAATACATGTTCAAAGAAAGATGCATTCGAGACTCAATAATAGTATTTACATGCATTTCGAATGTTACGATTTATGAATCAAAAACCGATATGCACTACTATTCTTGGCATAACCAATGAAAATGCAATCAATGGTCTTAGGACCTATCTTAGTCTTTTAGGACTAGGAATAGCCACTTTAGCTAAACACCCCCACACTTTTAAGTATTTGTAGGATGGTACTCTTCCATGCCACAATTCATAAGGTGTTTGATTTACTTTCTTCGGTATTTTATTTAAAATATAATTAGCGAAAGTATTGCTTCCCCACAAGTTACGAGGTAATCGAACTTATTAACATGGCATTCATCATTTCTTTTAAAGTCCTATTTTTCCTTTCAGCAATTCCATTTTATTGAGGTGAGTAAGGAGCGGTGGTTTGATGAATTATTCCATGTTCTTTACAAAATTCACCAAAAGGTGATTCATATTCACCACCTCTATCACTTCTAAGTTTCTTGATTTTCTTACCAAGTTGATTTTCAACTTCATTCTTATATTGAATGAAAGTTTCCAAAGCTTCATCCTTGGTTGAATTAAATAAATATAACTATATCTAGTATAGTCATCTATAAAAGTGATTACATACTTTTTTCCACCTCTTGTTTGAATTGATTTAAAATCACAAATGTCACTATGAATTAATTCAAGTGGTTCCGTACTTCTTTCAATTGAATGAAAAGGAGTTTTAGATAATTTTGCCTCAACACAAATTTCACATTTATGATTTGAATCAATTTCACATTTAGGTAAACATTCCATATTAATTAATCTACGCAAAGATCCATAATTAACATGTCCTAGTCTACCATGCCATAAATTTGAAGACTCAAGCAAGTAAGAAGAAGATGTAGTATTATTAATAACAGAGGGTACAATAGTCATTACATTTAACTTGAAAAGGCCATCAGACATGTAACCTTTTCCTACATACATCCCGTTTTTGGTAAGTACAAACTTATCACTCTCAAATACAAGCTTAAACCCATTCTTACTCAGTAGAGATCCGGAAACAAGATTCTTGCGAATGTCCGGTACATGCAGCACATTGTTGAGAGTGAGTTCCTTTCCTGATGTCATCTTGAGAACAATCTTTCCTTGTCCTTCAACTTTGGAAGTTGAGGAGTTGCCCATAAAAAGTTGTTCACCATTGTCCACTGTAGAGTAAGATGTGAACATCTTTTTGTCGGCACAAATATGACGAGTAGCACCAGTGTCCACCCACCATTCTTTAGGATTTCCGACAAGATTTGCCTCGGAAACAACTGCAGAAAGATTGATGTCATCGACACCATTGGAAATATTGTCCACTTCGGTCATATGGGCTTGAGCAGGCTTCTTGCTTGTTCTTTTCTTACTTTTGCCTTTGCTACGGCAATCTTTGGCCCGATGTCCCTCTTTGTCACAGATGTAACATTTGCCATTAAACTTGTACTTTTTATTATCCCCCCCTTTAGAGCCTTGTGATGAACTTTCTCCAGAAGACTTACGTTTCTTGGTTTTTGAAGCATGTTCCACCACATTTGCCTTAGACTCCATAGGATTCTTACCAGCCCGCTTATCAGAATTGCGGTTGTCCTCCTCAATCCTTAAACGCACAATTAACTCGTCCATAGAAATTTCTTTGCGCTTGTGTTTAAGGTAGTTCTTGAATTCTTTCCAGCCTTTGGGTAATTTTTCAATTAAAGCTGCAACTTGAAAGGATTCACTGAGAGACATACCTTCTGCGTGAATGTCATGCAGAATGAGTTGGAAATCTTGAGCTTGGCTGATCACAGTTTTTGAATCAACCATAACAAAATCCAAGAATCTGCCAACCACAAATTTCTTTGAGCCGGCATCTTCTGTTTTGTACTTTTTCTCCAACGATTCCCAAAGTTCCTTTGCTGTCTTGATTTGACTGTAGACGTTGTATAATGTGTTGTCAAGTCCGTTCAAGACGTAATTCCGGCAAAGGAAATCGGCATGTTTCCAAGCATCAACCGCAGCAACCACTTGCCTGTCGGTTTCATCCTCTTTCAGGATAGGAGCATCTTCACGGAGAAGCAGGCGAGTTCGAGTTGTAAGATAGAACAACATTTTCTGTTGCCATCTTTTAAAGTCAGTTCCTGAGAACTTCTCTGGCTTTTCACCGTGATTTACCGGTACTGTCATCACAGGAGAGGGGGTTGGTGCAATCGCAGCCACCACAGTAGTACTTGTTTGGGCATTTGTTTCAGTAGCCATCAATTCTAATTTATAATTAAAATTTACACTACACAGAAAATTAAACCAAATGCACAAAATTAAATTCTGTAAAAATAAAAGAAACAAGAATGTAACTTTTATTTTTCCAATTAATTTGAAAATAAAATAAAATATTATTTAAACAAATTAATTCCACACCGAAAATAAAAGAAATAAAAACTATAACTTTTATTTTTTCAATTAATTTGGAAATAAAATAAAATTTTATTTAACCAAAATAATTCCACACAGAAAATTAAATTCTGTAAAATAAAAGAAATAAGAATATAACTTTTATTATCCAATTAATTTGGAAATAAAATAAAATTTTATTTAACCAAAATAATTCTACACAAGAAATTAAATTCTGTAAAATAAAAAAAATAAAAATATAATTTTTATTTTTCAATTAATTTGGAAAAATAAAATTTTATTTAACCAAATTAATTTCACACAGAAATTTAAATCTCTTGTTACACTCCAATAATTAAAATACTGAAAACAGAATTTTAATTAATGAAAACTCAGAAAATAATTTCTAAAACTCAAAATTAATTTCTGAAAAAATTCCACAAAAATATATTCTGAATTGTTAATGACACCAGTATCGTACTACTAGTTGTTGTCAAAGAAAAGAGACAGTATATTACTACTATCTGTCAAATAGCATATAATCACTATTTGTTTTTCCAACCAGAATATTATTTTGTAAATTTACAGAAAATAATTTTCTTTCGAAATTATTAACGAAGAATGAAAACAGGAAACAAACGAAAATATTCTGTAAACAGAATAAATTCAGAATCTGTCTTAAGATTGTAGGAACAATCTTCTGTGTAAATAAAATAAACTGAAATAATTCAAACAAAATAAATAAATGACATACCAGATTTATTTATCGAACCAGAAAAAATAATTCAAGACCAAGTCGAGTGTGTGACACTCTGTCCTTAAGATGATTCGCCACGGTGCTTACTACGGTTGAATGGCGCCTATCTCCCAGATACAATGATCTTCACAAATTTATAGAAGCACTTCAAATAAATTTGTTCGCGAACCAAACTGTGTTCTAACTCTCTAATATTATTCTAAATCTAATATGAAGAATAATGCATAAAATACGTAATTTAGGACAACAAAAGACAACAATCGATCGATTTTTCCCGCACTCGGACTGCAGGAAAAAGATCAATATATAGGCAACACAGTGGTCCGAATATATTCAAAATTGAATGAAGAGATGCAACTATTAGTTTCAAACAATTTGACCGTTGCACTTATAACTCCAAAGTTCAAACAATTTTGAAAAGTAGTTCCCGTGGACCAAGTCAATGAACCGTAGGAAATTTATTAATTAAACCATTTCAAATATATATATATATATCAAACTAATTAAATATATATATATTAAACTATTGAAATAGTTAAATAAATAAATAAATGAAAAAGTATAAACTTTAGGAAACATTTAAGGAACCTAAAATTTAAATTTAGAATTAAATTAAATTCTAAAATTACAAATTTTAAGAAACCACTTAGGAACCCAAAATTTGAATTTTAGAATTAAATTAAATTCCCACAATAATTTTTATTGAAAAAATTCAAAAGAATTTTATCTAAAAAATTAATGTTAGATCCGAAAACGACGTCATCTACCCATTCACTCATAAATGGTTTTGACGTTCCGTCTTCACCACTTCACCTCTTCGGACCCACCCCAAAAGACGTTTGGGGTCCATCCAAATTGGGCTAAAAAACATGCCTATATAAAACCATTTTTCCAACATATGTACCCATCTGATATTCCTCAAACTACATAACATAAACATGATATTCACAAACATTGGTGGCCAAGTACTCCTACCTAACCCACGTTTCACTCACAAGATCTACCATTACAAGCAAAAACACTCATGGAATATAACCCATGTCATATACTTGTTCTTCATACATCCACTATACCCATTACACTATTTCACACCAACTATTAACCTGATAGATATTCAAGCCACCTAATTAATTAAGCTTTCATTCCATCTTCTTCCAATGAATGCACAGAAACATAAATACAAAATAACTATATTCACAGAATATTGGTTTCAACCTTGGAGATGAAGTTATTAAAGCACCAAACTAGTTGTTCAATTTTCACCAAAAGCTACTTTTATCTCCTCTTCATGGTTGCTAGTTGAATAATATGAGAGTTTAGGGTTACCCACACACTTTAAAAAATCTGACTCCCTTATCCTTTTGCTTTTATTTATTTATTTATTTTGTTATTATTAAAATCTTATCTCTAAATTACAGATTTCTACCATAAATTTATTTTAGGTTTAAAAATTAATTAAAAGACCTTCCAAAAATTTAATTTGCACTTTAGGATTAACCACAAAAATATTTGAGATTGTAATATTATTATTATTTAATTATTTACTTAATTTTTATATTCGGGTTCTCACAGAACAGGTAGCTCAGTCAAAATTTTCCCTCAACAAGGGCTCCTCAAGTAGTGACCTCTACGTAAAGAATTTCAATCTCCATCAGGAAAGAAGAAAGAGTCACCTTCCAATTCCTGGAAGTCCAGTGAAAATGATGACTTTGGTAAGGAATGGGGGGTTGACAGAAAACTAAATTTGGGGGCAGGACAAACAAGTTCAAAGCCAAGTGGTTGATCCAGTTGGGGGATTAATGAATTTCCAAAAAACTGTTCTTGAAAATTCGAAAACCAAGTTCTGGATTTAAAATTTATAACAATTATTTTAATATATACATTTTCATTCTAACCATATTTTCATACGCTAGTCTTCCAATACTATTGGGTTAAGTGGTTGTTCGTGAGATTTGCAAATTTATTACGAGTGATTTCTAGAAAAAATCAAAATAACAATTAATCTTCCATACCTATGGGGTTAAGTGGGCGTGCGTGGGATTTACAAATTTGTTACGATTGATCTACGGATGGGTACGTTACAACCAATGTTCAGTTGATGTTAGAAATGTTTCCCAAAATATTACAAATTGAATATTCAAAAGTTGATTTTAAAATAATTCCAAATGACAACAAAAATTCAAATAGTCATACTTTTCAATAAAATACAATAGTTGGTCGTAACAACTTTGTGAAACACAACATTGCCTACATAAGCTTTCTTTTTTTCACACATTGAGTAGTCAAATTGTGGAGAGACTTGTCAGTATATGCAGATGGATTGTCAAGTCATGTGACCTGGTGCACAGGCTTTGGTTTTCTCGATTTTTTGATTACAGTGACAACTCATCTCTTATTGATATATGTGGGATTCTCAATTCAGAAAGTCACATGGCAACAAGGAATTCACTGATTTACCTTACAGTGAGCATGCCTTTATTTTGTCGATATATGTAGATGGATTGTCAAGTCATGTGACTTGGTGCACAGGCATTGCTTTTCTCTGTTTTCTGATTACAGTAACAACTCATCTCTTATTGATATATGTGGGATTGTCAATTCAGAAAGTCACATGGCAACAGTGAATTCACTAATTTACCTTACAGTGAGCATGCCCTTATTTTGTCGGTATATGCAGATGGATTGTCAAGTCACGTGACTTGGTACACAGTATTTGCTTTTCTCTGTTTTTTCATTGTAGTGACAACTCATACCTTGTTTGTATATGTGGGATTGTCATGCAGAGGCATTTATTTTCTATGGTTTTTCCTTCAATGTCTTTCTAAAGCTATTCATAACCAACTATATAAACGACTAAAGGTGAAGACACAACCTTACAACTCATTTCGCCCTACGAAATTATCATTCATTTGTTTAAAAAAATTAGCATGGCTACACGATTTATGGGAGGGAGTGCGAATCGCAGAGGTGGTAGGAACTTGCAAAGGGGTGACAGTTCACGACGAGGAGGGGGAAGGGGACGTGACAATGCTGAAGACGAAACAACAATACCTGTTTTAGATTATGCTTGTTGTTATCGTGATAAGCGACATTTTTTGATGCCCAAGTATTATCGATTTCAAGGAGGTTCATGTATGGAGCCATTTGACAATCAAACAGGATATGGTTTATCTGACGCTGCTCGTCTCAAGTGGCCCGCACTATTTATAGAGCGGGTACAGCTGGAAACCTTAAGTCAGGAAAATCAACTTAAGGTGCCAAAAGCACGTTTTGTTGAGATCCAAAAGGAAGATCGTGATAATGTTGATCGACTATGTGAAAGACTACAACGTGAGATTTCTCAAATGCGCCGTAGGTTAGCCCGCAATATGCAACTATACATAGTTAAGAAAGATGTCCAGAAGAACAGAACAGAACCAAATGTTGCGGCTATCAAGGGTATCATGGAGGATCCTGAACTTGTCTCTGACCCAGAGCTTTCGGATTATTCAGACTTTGAGATTGCCGATTTAAGTGTGAATTAGGTGTTTATGTCTATACTTCGGCAATATTAGGTCATGCATTAATATATAATGTCTGTGTTAGACTAAATGTTTCCGTAATGAGTTTGTCAGATTGTCTGCCTAATATTTGTCTATCTAACTGTTATGTTTATGTATTGTATGTTCAGTTCAGCGTGTCCAGGATATATGTATTGTGTGTTCAGTTCATGGTGTCCAGAATGTATTTTTGTGGGAGACTTATGTTTGTACTACCTATGTAACTGAAAACTATTACATTTGCAACTTCAGTTATGTTGTTTTCATGCCTGTATGAGTATTTAGTAAATTAGTGACTTCGTATATTATGTATTAAGTTTTATTACAAAAATGTTGACAAAATTTATTTTAGGGGAAATACACATTCTCTTAACTTGTTCATTTTCTCAATTGTGACAACCCAAAAATGTAACCATTATTCATTAAATATAACAAATAACGTTCTCATTCTTACAAAAAATACTCTACCAATTGAATAAAATAAATAACCTTTCCATTCATTCATTCATTGCACAACATTAGTCTTATGAAAGAAGCGAAACCAATTGAATCACAATAACATCAACTCCAACCCAATATTTACATTACATAAGTTCCTGTTCGTAATCAGAATTCAAATTACATACAAGTTACATTGCATAGCAAAAAACGGAAAAAGTATCATTCGTATGTAAAAAATACATCACCAAAATTTGAAGTCTTTCTCTTCTTCCTTCTTGCTGCAGCTCTCGCGGTGGCCTTCGTCTTCTTGGCCTCCTCTGCGGTGCTCTTCGCGTCTCACCCTTCGTCGTTGTTTGTCGAATCAAGCAAAGGTGTGGGTGTGCTTGATCAGAGAGCATGTATATCACCTTCTAACCCAAAACAAAGACGAAAGAAATTTTTTTTTTTAATGAAAACGCCTAGAAAACGGTTTTACTAAACCGGTTTTCTGAATTACATTATCACCTTCTAACCCAAAACAAAGATAAAAGAAAAAATATATATATTTAAATGAAAACGACTTTAGTAAAGCTAAAACAAATTTCTGAATTACACCTTCTAAACGAAAACAAAGACAAAAGAAAAAAAAAATTACATAAAAACGGCTTTAGTAAAGCCAAAAGAAATTTCTGAATTACATTATCACCTTCTAACCCAAAACAAAGACAAAAGAAAAAACAAAAAAAAATTACATGAAAACGGCTTTAGTAAAGCAAAAAAAAATTCTGAATTACATCTTCTAACCCAAACAAAGACAAAAGAAAAAAAAAATTAACATGAGAACGACTTTAGTAAAGCCAAAAAAAATTCTGAATTACATTATCACCAAAACAAAGACAACAGAAAAAAATAAAAAAAAAATTTACATGAAAACGGCTTTAGGAAAGCCGTATTAGAAAACGGTTTTAGCAAACCCGTTTTCTGAATTACACTAGAACAAAGACAACAGAAAAAAAAAAAAGACAACAGGAAAAAATAAATAAATAAATTACATGAAAACGGAAAAAAAAAATTTACATGAAAATAGCTTTACGAAAGCCGTATTAAAAAATGGTTTTACTAAACCCATTTTCTGAATTACATTATTTTGTGGCAATTTATATTTATGTTGAAAAATATAAATTGGGAAAAAAATTACTAAAAAACCATTTTTACGAAGGATTTTTTTTTTTATTCATCAAAAACGGCATTGGAAAAGCCGTTTTAAAGAAAACGGGTTTGGCAAATGACGGGGTTGGAGGAGTTTTTATATAAGTTTTAAAAGCATATTTTAGTTAAAAACGTGGTTATCATCCACGCTTTGTATGATGAACAATAAAAGCGTGGTTTACAAACACGTTTTCAGAAGAAAAAAAAAATTAGTTAAAAGAGTGGTTCATAATCACGTTTTCAAAAGCAAATTGTTTTTAGTTAAAAGCGTGGTTCACAACCATATTTTCAGGAACAAAAATAATTTCCAGTTAAAAGGGTAGTTCATAATCACGGTTTCAAAAAAAAAAAAAAAAAAAAAAAACTAAAAACGTGGTTACAAACTACGCTTTCTTAATTGAAAGCGTGATTTGGAAACACGCTTTTACGATTTCACAAAATTTCTACGCGGCAACCACAAAAACGTTGAAAGTGTGATTCACAACTACGTTTTAGTCTAGTTTAAAAATTCTGTTTAAATTAGACCTAGTTTAAAAATTAAGTTATTAATTTGACTTAATTTAGGAAAATGCCCCTTTTTCTGTGTGAGTGTGTCGGATTTCAAATTGTCCAAAGTTGCATTTGATAATTTGAAAAGCGACACAAATGGAACTCTGGCCCCACACAGTCGTTGAAACAAAAAAGTACCACTTGTTTTTACACGCGGATTCAAGGTAAAAGAAAAATGTTTTGTGACACTAAAAGAGGTGTCTTTAATGCCTTTAATTTTTATTTTCGGTAACTGTTTTGTTTTTTTTTTTTTTTTTTGTCTTATAGGAAAATTCGGGGCATTAGTACCCCTAATTTCGGGGCACTAATCAAAACCCAAGGTAAAATTAGAATAAAGGTTGAGATCTTTTTGGGGTTACTTCTTTCATCCCTTTAGTTTTGATTGGTTAACTCTTTCTCTTCTTTTTTTTTTTTTTTTTTTTCTCATTCAATCCCCAACTTTTATGTGTGTGAGGGGTTGTGGGGTAAGTGTTTTAACGACAATGCTACGTAGCTCAAATTTTGTGGCTCAAAAGTGGCTCAAATGGCCAAAACGACGTCGTTTTGAGTACAGAACAACATAAAAATGGCCAAAACGACGTCGTTTTGGCCATTTGAGCCACTTTTGAGCCACAAAATTTGAGTTACGAGACATTTTCTGTGTTTTAAAGGGGTCTAAATCAATGCCCGTAAAATTATTAGGCAAAATATAAAAACATGGAGAATGAAAAAATAATTATAAAATAATAAATTTATAAGTGATTTATATATTTAATTATACAAATAAATCTTATATCTTTATCAGTTGGAAAAAAAATTCACTCTTCACTTTTTTAAAATTTTCCCAAATTATTATCCATGTAATGTATAAAAGAAAAAGGAGAAAAAGTATTAGTAATAAATAGGGACAATTAAAGTTCAGTGACAAAAAAATTATATATTAATAAAAATATTTATAATTTTAATTATCAATATTCGTAATATTTATCATTTTTTTTTAATGAATTTTTTTTATTCCCACTCTGCAGTTTTGTTGTCCTAATAAATATTAAGAAAAATTACTCATAAGTCTTATATTAGAAAATGTTACTCCATCTAGTCCTGAGTGTTTTTTTATCTAACAAAAAACATTCGGGACTAAATGGGCTAATATTTCCAAATTTGGGATTTATTGGTGCTTTCCCCTAAATATTAATGATTATTATTTTATCAAACCAACCAGTATGCACCTCAACTCATTTAAATTTGACTATTTTTCTTAATAATGTTTTGTTTGTTTTGGTGAAAATTATTTTATTTTTCATATTTTTTTAGATTTAGTATAATAAAAAAATAAAATTTAATGAAAAATATTTTATATTTTTTAAAGACAAAAAATATTTTCTGAACTAAAACACCAATACCACGACTACCATGGTCATGACCAACATCTGTCATTGTCATCGTCACCTCCATCACACCACCACTACCACCACCTTTACCATCTCCATCCCATCACTACGACCACTACTACTGCTATTGCTGTCACTGCCACCCACCCCAATACCTCGACCTCCATGTCTACCTAATCGCAGTTATTACTATCATCACTAATGCAACTATTAGTACATTAATTTTAAAAATACAACCAAACAAAAAAAAAAATATGTAAGAAAATATTTTTCACCGAAACAAATAAAGTGTAAATGAATTAGAGTCTAATCACTATAAGAAAATGCACATTTGGCGACTAAAATTTTTTTTAGTCGGCAAAAATATAATATTAAGTTACTAATTATTTTTAGTCGGGATATATTGATTATCGGCGACTAAAAAAAATGAGTAGCTAAAAATACCAGAATTGGAGACAAAAATATTATTTTAGTCGCCATATGTTGAGTTTTGGCTACTAAAACCATTTAGTCGCCAAATGGAAAATAAATAATTATTTTTTATCTTTGGTGACTAAAAGTTTGGTCGCCAAAAACATATTTTCAGCAACAACAAATATTTTAGTCGCCATATATCGAGTTTTGACTACTAAAATCATTTAGTCACCGAATGGAAAATAAAAAAATATTTTTTATCTTTGGCTTGGCGACCAAAACTTATTTTCAGCGACAAAAAAAAAAATTTTAGTCGCCAAAAAACTAAAATATTTGGAGGGATTTTTAAAATTTTGGAGGGTTTTATAAATTAATTGGCGGGTTCCTTACTTAATTAACGATGAAACTATGTTTTAGTCGGGAAAATAAGTTAGCAAGGATGTAGAACGGATGGCTAAGATCACCTGAAGAACCAACGGGTGAGATCAATACCTCTCCAATGAAATATTAGGGTCATCTCTTTGTTTCAGAAGATGAAGGGTTGAGGAGTCCAGCTGTGTCGTCGTCCCGTCGTCGCTCCTCCTCGCGTTCGCCGGCAATCGGAGCACCTCCTCCTCCTCCGCCATCGCCATCGTGACTGCTGTGACCACTACTGCCTCCGCTACCACCTCCGTTGCTGCCTTCTTTTCACGCTGCCGCCTTCTCCTCCTCCGCCGATCTTCACAGATCCACCGCCACCGCCGCAAGATTCAAAGGCTTCATCGCTGAGAAGAACTCTACTCCATTGATGCTCCGTCTCGTATATGCTCCCTCTCTTTCTCTCTCTCTCTATATATATATATAAGTATACACATATATATATATATGTATATACCATTCGGTGTTACGATCAAGTAGTCTTTTAAGTTGATTGTGTTGATGATCGATACCTTTTTAATCAGAGATTATCTACATTCCTGTGAAAGAAAAATAAAAAAATCCGTGGCTTCAATTTTTTTAGGAAGCATTAACATTTTGATTTAATGATATGAAGCATTTTGTTTGAGTACTTTTAGATGAACTTTTTCAACTTTTACAAATGTGGAATTGTAGCCAGCTACTTCACTGTGTCCATTTATGTGTATTGTATAATCAGAACAACCTCGCCATCAAGCATCGACATTATCTCTGACATCGCTCAACTGAGACTGATTATGATTGATAATTGAATTGATTGAACTACTGAACCGACTGACTGAGATCCGAGACTGATTGACTGTAACTGTTTAAATGCATTTTCTATCTGTTGATTGTTAATCGATCTGTTCATATTCTGTAATTTAAATTGCAAATTGAAGGCCTTATCGGCGGCCGAATCGGAAATGGATCAAAGTTTTATGATCATTGGAATTTATGTGAATTAATGGTATATTTAATTGAAAATCGTTTTGGTATGATTGAATTAGATTAAAATAGGCTAAATTAGACAAGTTGCCTTATTTACGGAATTGCCATGTTAGTGGGCCTTTTATTATAACAAATTTGAGCCTTGATATACCTTAGGCAAACACTTTTCCTCAGCCATTTCATGTCTCTAAACCGACCAAAAGAGAGAGGAAATGAGAGTTTGAGTTCAATTTGTTGATTTGCTTGGAAATTGGAAGAAATTGTAGGAGGTGTGCCTAATTGAACTTCTACACTTGTAATTGAAGATCTAGGTAAGGAAATTTAACCTCTCATTGTTGTCCTTAAGTTGATCCTTGCATGATTCATGTCAATTGTAGAGCTAAGACATGTTTTAGTCTAAAAATGTTGATTTGTAGCTTGAATCTTGCATGCATGTGTATATTGAAGAGTTTTGAGTTTGATTCCATGAAAGTCTTGCATGCATGTCTATCTTTTGATCATAATCCATGATTTCATCATGTTTTTGAAAGAATTGAGCTCATTAGAGCATGTATTGAGCTTTGAAATGATTTGAATTCATGCATGTTTGCATGTTCTTCATGTTCATGAAAATTGGGTTTGAAAATGGGTTTAATTGACTCACCCTTGGGCTTTAAATTCACAAATTGAGCTTTGGAACTTGTTGTATATTGATTTTTGATGTGTTTCTAGAAATTGGGCCCAAGAGGTCGAGTTTAGAGCTGTAGAATACTTGGTTTGAGCTTGGGAGGCAAATCTGGAAATTCCAGATTTGGCTTCTTTGCTCGAGCAAAGGATTCTATGCTCGAGCGACCATCGTTTACTCTAAGCTACGCTCGAGCGAAGGAATGGTGGCTCGAGCGTAAATTTCAAGCTCTCAGAATCTTGGTGCGCGCAAGCGTACGCTCGTGCGAAGAAACCTACGCTCAAGCGAGGAGCTGTGTCTCATGCTCGAGCGAGGAGCTGTGTCTCACGCTCGAGCGAGCATCGAGCGTAAAAACTCAACATCCAGCACTTTTGCATTTTTTTACAGACCGCTTGAGCGAAGGATTCCTCGCTCGAGCGAACCCTTTGTTTTGGCAAGCTCGCTCGAGCGAAGGAAGCCTCGCTCGAGCGAGAACCCTGTTTTCAGCAAGTTTTGTAAAATATTTTCTGAGTGCACCTTTGCATCCTCATCCCATTCTAGGCATTCTTAGGCCTAGTTTAAGACATCTTAATGAGGATATAGATGTAGAACCACACCGAGGCAATTTAGGGATTAAGTTATTATCTTTTCCAACTGTGAAACTTAGTGTGTGTTCAATCTGTTAACTGTATAGGGTTGGCATTCCGAGGAGACGCTCTAACTTACTGTAGCTCAGAACTCTGTGAGTAACAATTGTGTAAAGATATGTTCAAAATGATTATCTTCGAATCTTGGAATCTTATCGAATCGACATTTCTTGAATGAATGTATGTCCTATATTCTCAACTGCATCAGGCATCCTTAGCACCCTACCGCTTTATTCTTTATTCGAGAGATCTCTGTCGGTTCCCTCGTTGGAACCACTACTGTTTACTGATTGATGGCCATCATTGACTATTCGGTCTTTTAAGACCTACTATTTATTGTACTGTTATGCTAATGGATGTACCACATATGACTGATTGACTGAAAGACTGAAATACTGATTTAATGAACTGTTTTCATTACTGTAAGGACATTCATTCTAAACCTCTTTATGCATTATGTTATTCATTGGGCTTTAGCTCACTGCTCATATATATATATGTAGGTGTACAGGCACCGGATCAATGCTAGAAGCGTCGGGGTAAACTCTAGTTTTGTCAAGCCAACCACTGTGCCTCACTGCGAGGTTCCGAGCCTGCCAAGCTATGGCTTAGGGGTGTTTTTATTTCCCCGTCTGTCCCTGTACTGTTTTTATAATACTGTATAGACTGAATGTTTTGCACCGTACTGTACTGTTAATAGGGATTTGGTCCCTGTTTCCTGAATGATATGTATAAAAAAATCTTTTGGCATACAGACTGTCACAGCTCATTGGACATTGTTTATTTACTGTATTGGCTTCCGCCAAGCCCTTGTACTCTGTATTACGGTATTACTGTTAAGCAGGCCTTTGGTAATCTCGAATTACTGGCCGGTTACGGTGCTAAACCCATAGGGACGGGTTTGTGTCGTGACAGAGTGGTATCAGAGCGATACTTAACCACGAGTTATACCGCACACACGTCTCTAAATGAGCTATAAGTTGTCCTAGAAAAGCAATTAGGGCATCGCATGAGCATGATAAGTGTGTGTGGCTATGACATGATTGATTATATGCTAATCTGACTAATGTGTTTAATTATGCAACTGTCTATGCTTATGAGTACCATACTGGTTATGTGAAATGAACCGAAACTTATATGCATAATTGACGAAGTTAAGTGGAATAACACGTAATGTGAATTTGATTACCGAATGCGAAATCTATGAAAAGGGAAAATGAACGTGTGAAAGTAAAGGGTCATGTGACCGTACCTGAGTTGAAATGAAAGCTTACGCACGTCCAATATGGAATGAAAGGTGAAATCAGTAAGGACCTCTCCTATATTACTAATCACCCTGCTATGTGTAAACAAGGGAAAGGGCGAGGAATGTGGACGAAACTGAATTTTCCGATCCGAGGATCAATAGGCTAGAAGGAATGATTGAAGCCTTAACCGAAAGTCTGAGATAATAAGGGCAGACATACGTGCCTGAACCAACTGAATATGATCTGATGACACCGATATAGAAACTCAATAAACTAAAACCACCAAAATTTCTGGGAGGTACCGAACCACTGAAAATTGAGACTTGGGTTTAAAAACTGAGAAATTATGTGAAGTTTTCTTCGAAAATGCTTTCCCAATGCATCCGAGTTAGGAAAGTACCTGGGTTTGAACAACTTGAGTAAGGTGATAAGACTGTGGACGAATATGAGGTAAAACTTACCTAGCTAGTTTGATAGGCACCCCACATGATAGATACTGACTACAAAAGACTAGAAAAGAACTGAAGGTGGGCGTGACCTAGATGTGTTTGACTAAATCGACGTTTTAAAATCGTCAAAATGTATAGATGTCCTGAATAGAGTATAATGCCTGAGACAATGTAGCAGCATTGAAATGTCCAAATTAATATCGTCAACTGAATCAGAAAGAATGAAACAGAAGTAACAGAAAGTGAAAATGACCGGTAAATCAATGACCTCCGTGAGTGGAAAATCTCGGGCAATAGCTTTGACCAATGAAGGTCAAAGAAGCAATGTGAACAATGATATACCTATCTGTAGAAAATGTGGGAAATAACACTAGGGCATTGCCGCCGCCTATCCGAAACTTATTTTATACGTCGATAGGAAGGATACTTGCCTATATCTTGCCCACAAACTCAACTGAACATGAATGAGTCTGAATCTAGACCCTAGTTCTAAAGAATACTCGGAACACTGAAATGACAGACGCAGGTATTACCTTAAATAGATGAAATTGCTTATACGAACGTTTGTGTGGGAATCGTATATTCCGTAATTTGGTATAGACTGTGAACATATTGACTGAACCAATTGAATTATTGGAATTATGAACCATGCACTATGAGAACTGTTAGGACTTGTGAACAGCGAGAACTTGCTGAGTTAGGTCCTTGTATTGTATTGCAACAACTGAATGTGAACTGTTAGGTGTGAACTTTTGAACTGTACCAGAACTGTTGAACATGGGGATACCTTATGATTGACCGTAATTCGAGAAATTTGTACGACTATGACTTGTACTGAATTGTTACGTATTGACGGACATTATTGAATGAACAGACCCTTGAACTCGAATTATACACGCGAACTGTTTGTGTGTGAGACTGCTGAAACTAGGAACCCATATTGATATGTAGAAATGAACTTCCGCTTATGAAATTGTGAACGAATGCCTACATGAAAACTGATTTTGAACTCACACCTGTATATATGTTCCCATGCTTGTAATACTGTTAAGACTGAGAGGAATGGACTGTGAATAATGAATCTCTTGAAATCTACTGTTGATGCGAACTATATGTACAACACTATAAAACCTCACGTTAACGATTACCTATACTATGAAGACTGCTTAGACTTACGCACATATCTGCTTACCTTTGCTTAAGGATGTTATTGGACTGAATAGACGTATGACTGGTTACCTTAACTATCATATCCAGAAAAACTATTTTATATTGTCCACTGAACTTGTGAAATCCGTATTGGGAATGTTAGTAGATTCTGAACATGCACATACATGACGATACCTTTGCTCGGAATGATTGTTATGTTATTTGTTCAATGATTTAACCGTTGGGATTATGACTCCGGGATTGTGTGACTGAATAAAGACCCCAAATGACAAACTCTAGACTGTGGATTGTGATTGTGGGAAATTGACATAACTGTTTGATTAAACCTGCGAGTCTATGCTTTAGTGACTATATGACTGATCTGGAACCCTCGTAGGGCAACTCACTATTATGTGTCACCAAGAACCTTGGGTGATGTATTACAGTATACCATATGCCTTTATGAAAGATTTATTTTGAAAATTGCTATATTGACTGTGATGCTTACCTCTCGATATGAATAACTGCATGCCTGTGCATTTTCCTGTAAACTTGTTGGGAGGAACACATTGTATATAACCTGTACTGCTTTGATATGAATTGTAATGGTACCAGACTCTGATGTAAGTTTGACAATTGATGAACTCAGACTAATTGTGAGACTACTGACTATGTGCCGAAATGACCGGAGTATGAACTAATGTTAACTGATCTGGAAATGATAAGAATGGAACTTTGATCTGAACTAATCTGATGGAACCGTGGGTTGATGAAACCCTTTTGTGTAACTAATGGAACTTCTGTTTGATGCTTGCGCTTCGAACTTTTACTTGATATGATTGGACAGAACTTGCATCTGAAATGACCTAGTCGAACTTTCACCGATTTGACTTGAGAAAACTCTTATTGAGAGCCATTGCCGGATTTGCTTACAATGTGGGGAAAACTGGGTATGTGGCATGTGATTAATTACCCGGTATTACTGTTTTGACCATGAACTTGTTTGACTAGGAAATGATTGTTTTGGTGATTACTGTACTTCAGAACTGATGGGATCTGTTGACAACAAACTGGTTTTGATCATAAACTCTGGCTGTTTGGAAGTATATGTAATCGGTATGACTGCTTTCATACTGACATGTGCTATGACCGAATCTGTAAGGACTGGAACTGATGAATAGTAAATGAATACTTACTTCAGAACTCTGCCTACTGCTACAGGATTAATGTACAAATTCGCCTTATGTTTCCAATAACTCCCGAATGAGCTAGACTGACTGTGATGGCTTACCGAATTGAGAACCAAATTGAACTAAGACTGGGTGAACAACTCGAAAGAGAATGAATCGAAACTCTGTAACTTAACGGGGAAAATTACTTATGAAACTGAGACCAGTGCAAATCTATAACCCCGATAAGTACTTGATAAAAGTAGTGTGAATACTACTATCTATAGAATCGCATCATATCTTGTATTACCGCTATCATTATTGTTATTATGTCACTATATTGACACTGATATGTACTACTGTGCAACTGTATTCATGTTTTGTGTCACGAAATAAGTTTTGTGTTCTGAAATGCTATTTACTGTGTACTGAGTTGACTGTTCAAGCTCTGATAAGTATTCGTGAAGTATCTTAGCTGCCTGGTATCGAAAATTCCTTTATGGAACGTATATCTGTTTGCACTGTTACCCGTACCAGAGGCCTCGTCATGGGGGCTCAGCTTTTGTTCTGTTCTGTTCTGTTACCCGGATTTAGGATTTCTTTATGGAACTAGTTATTCATAACCATCACGTAATCAGATTACATCTTCATCAGATCTGCTCGCATTGTATCTGTTTTGTCTTGTGTCATTCGCACTATATCTCATTATCAGACCGCTTTTGTATCTGCCATGTCATGTCTGTTACGCTTTTACGCTCTAGTAGTGCTAATGAATGCACCATGTATACGTAAGCAAAAATGGTGCATCTACGTATGTTGTGGACAAGAATATGAAAATGAACATGTATCTGAATCTGTCCTTGAATGAAATTTGACTGTGTATAAGATTCTGTTTTAATTTAAGCCCCAATCCTTATACGTGATTTCTGATTCCGTTTCTATGCATTGCTGAGATTGAGATTGGGCCATGAACCTATTTATAAAAATGATTATGCTCCTGTACAGAGTGAAAATTTCCTTTATGATAGGCATCATCTCTGTTGTCATATATTAATTCGAGTTTGGAGGACCAAAGTCTTTATAAGGAGGAGATCAGAATAACCCTCGCCATCAAGCATCGATTACCCTCGATTCATCGCTCAACTGAGACTGATTATGATTGATAATTGAATTGATTGAAATACTGAACCGACTGACTGAGATCCGAGACTGATTGACTGTAATTGTTTAAATACATTTTCTATTTGTTGATTGTTAATCGATCTGTTCATATTCTGTAATTTAAACTGCAAATTGAAGGCCTTATCGGCGGCCAAATCAGAAATGGATCAAAGTTTTATGATCATTGGAATTTATGTGAATTAATGGTATATTTAATTGAAAATCATTTTGGTATGATTGAATTAGATTAAAATATGCTAAATTAGACAAGTTGCCTTATTTACGGAATTGCCATGTTAGTGGGCCTTTTATTATAACATATTTAAGCCTTGATATACCTTAGGCAAACACTTTTCCTCAGCCATTTCATGTCTCTAAACTGACCAAGAGAGAGAGGAAATAAGAGTTTGAGTTCAATTTGTTGATTTGCTTGGAAATTGGAAGAAATTGTAGGAGGTGTGCCTAATTGAACTTCTACACTTGTAATTGAAGATCTAGGTAAGGAAATTTAACCTCTCATTGTTGTCCTTAAGTTGATCCTTGCATGATTCATGTCAATTGTAGAGCTAAGACATGTTTTAGTCTAAAAATGTTGATTTGTAGCTTGAATCTTGCATGCATGTGTATATTGAAGAGTTTTGAGTTTGATTCCATGAAAGTCTTGCATGCATGTCTATCTTTTGATCATAATCCATGATTTCATCATGTTTTTGAAAGAATTGAGCTCATTAGAGCATGTATTGAGCTTTGAAATGATTTGAATTCATTCATGTTTGCATGTTCTTCATGTTCATGAAAATTGGGTTTGAAAATGGATTTAATTGACACACCCTTGGGCTTTAAATTCACAAATTGAGCTTTGAAACTTGTTGTATATTGAGTTTTGATGTGTTTTCCCGAAATTGGGCCCAAGAGGTCGAGTTTAGAGCTGTAGAATACTTGGTTTGAGCTTGGGAGGCAAATCTGGAAATTCCAGATTTGGCTTCTTCGCTCGAGCGAAGGATTCTACGCTCGAGCGACCATCGTTTACTCTGAGCTATGCTCGAGCGAAGGAATGGTGGCTCGAGCGTAAATTTCAAGCTCTCAGAATCTTGGTGCGCGCAGGCGTACGCTCGAGCGAAGAGACCTACGCTCGAGCGAGGAGCTGTGTCTCACGCTCGAGCGTAAAAACTCAGCATCCAGCACTTTTGTATTTTTTTACAGACCGCTCGAGCGAAGGATTCTTCGCTCGAGCGAACCCTTTGTTTTGGCAAGCTCACTCGAGCGAAGGAAGCCTCGCTCGAGCGAGACCCCTGTTTTCAGCAAGTTTTGTAAAATATTTTCTGAGTGCACCTTTGCATCCTCATCCCATTCTAGGCATTCTTAGGTCTAGTTTAAGACATCTTAATGAGGATATAGATGTAGAACCACACCGAGGCAATTTAGAGATTAAGTTATTATCTTTCCCAACTGTGAAACTTAGTGTGTGTTCAATCTGTTAACTGTATAGGGTTGGCATTCCGAGGAGACGCTCTAACTTACTGTAGCTCAGAACTCTGTGAGTAACAATTGTGTAAAGATATGTTCAAAATGATTATCTTCAATAATCGAATCAATCTGTTATCGAATCGATATTGTTTTGAATGAATGTATGTCCTATATTCTCAACTGCATCTTGTGGCATCCTTAGCACTCTTATTCTTTATCGTCTCTAGATCTCTGTCGGTTCCCTCGTTGGAACCACTACTGTTTTCTGATTGATGGCCATCATTGACTATTCGGTCTTTTAAGACCTACTATTTATTGTACTGTTATGCTAATAGATATACCACATATGACTGATTGACTGAAAGACTGAAATACTGATTTAATGAACTGTTTTCATTACTGTAAGGACATTCATTCTAAACCTCTTTACGCATTATGTTATTCACTGGGCTTTAGCTCACTGCTCATATATATATGTAGGTGTACAGGCACCGGATCAATGCTAGAAGCGTCGGGGTAAACTCTAGTTTTGTCAAGCCAACCACTGTGCCTCACTGCGAGGTTCCGAGCCTGCCAAGCTATGGCTTAGGGGTGTTTTTATTTCCCCGTCTGTCCTCGCATCGCTTTTTATAATATCAGATAGATCAATGTTTTGCACCGCATCTTTATCGTTAATAGGATTTGGTCCCTGTTTCCTGAATGATATGTATAAAAAAATCTTTTGGCATACTGACCTACACTCATTGGACATTGTTTATTTATCTTGTATTGGCTTCCGCCAAGCTCTCGTACTCAGACATTACGGTATTATTGTTGTTGGACCTTGGTAATCTCGGATTCTTGGCGATTCTGATGCTAAACCCATAAGGGCGGGTTTGGGTCGTGACAATAACTACTACATGAGTTTTACAATCTTAGATTGTATAGGCTAACTTGAAGGACTGCAAATGTCCCTGAACCAGAATTGCAATATGTGAGGAGTTAATAGTATCGCTTAATGTGGCCATCAAAACAGGAACATGCTTTATAACTTGTAAATGCATATGATAAGTGGAAGACTAAAGTAATTGATGGTTTATGCCTCTGTTTCCTGCTTCCATCTAATACAAGCTCTCTTTCTGTGCTTGCACGTGTGTATGTAACAGTGTGCACAAATGTTTGAATTTCTTCTCAGGCATGTTGTTGCTTTGAGTTAAAAACTATCTAGTTGATGGTTAATGTTAATTCTCTTCCCTATTTGGCAGCATTGTAGAGGAGGGGACTGGCCTCTGGAAGTGGGGTGAAATGCACATCATCGGCATGCTTGGTGTTCTATGAGAGGCAGATAAGTTCAGAAGCTCTTTCTACTTTGTATCCAACATGTATATTGAGAGGTTCTGATATGTGATGTTGCCCCCACTCATCTTATTAGAAAATGGATTGACAAACACATTTGGCTTTCCCTCTCCATTGTTTTAAGATGGGTTCTGGCATGGTGTAATTGTCATCTGTGTTCTATGTACGTATTTTTTTTAAGGTAGCAAGCAACAATTCAGATTTGAGTTAGTATATCTCAATTATATGGCCCATTTTTTTGTGATTATTGATCTTATTCTTTCTTTCCAAAGATAGTCTTTTGTGTGTGTGCGTGTGTGTATGTGTGTGCGCGCGCGCGCGTGTGGGCAGGTATGGGTGTGGGTGTGGGTGTGGGTGTGGGTGCATGTATGCATGAGATTCGTACAGGAGGAGGATAATTTTTATCAAAGTTTCATAGAGTAATTTCCCTGAATTTTTTATTTGAAGTTAGTTTTAAGCCATCTCTTTTTTAGCCTATTTTTAAGCCATCTCTTATTCAGAACCTGATGTTTTCCATTTTGTACAAAGTTTTACTGGAACTATCTGGTTGAAAAACTGAAGCTTGAGAACTTCATTTTTATGGTAGGATGTGAAGGGTCCTCAAATTGTTGCATTCAACCTTCCAAATGATGAGCGTATAGTGAAAGATTTGGGAACATCCATGGTCATCCAGGGGTGATGGTAACAATACTAAGGGCTTCTGTTACTTCTCAACATGCAGGATAAGGTTTCCATATCCATGGCAATGGGGGACTCCCACTGTAAATGCTATGGATGCTTTTATAGTGGTGGCTGCAGCTATGATTGCTCTTGTTGAGGTTGATTTATTCTAGTGAATTTTTCAAGTCTTTTGATTTTATATATAGCTGGTGTATGGATGTCACCGGTAGCTCATATCATTATTGGTTTTGTATGAAATTATTATTTGAAGTTGGAACATACTTGGTTTTTTTGCAATGTCGACATTAAAAGTTATTCTTTTGTTTGGATGGTTGTAAGTGAAATAGATGCAGGCTGTGGAATGGGTGATAATATATATATATATATTGTTTTGTTTGTATACTTGTTATAGATTGCATGGGATATGTACATGTTGTGGACAAATTAATTTTTTAAAAAAATAAAATGATGTTTTTGGCTACTAAACAATTGGTATCTAAAAATAGAGTAAAAAAATTTCGACTACTAAATATTTAGTAGCTAAAAATAAAAATAAAATAGAGAAAAACTTGTAGCTACTAAATATTTAGTAGCTAAAATAAAAGCAGACTTTAGGCGACTAAGAATTTAGTAGCTAAAAAAAATAAAATAAAATAAATTAGATTAAAAAAAACCCTTTGGCGACTAAAACTTTGGTCGCCATAGATACTTCAAGTATTGGTCACCAAAGTTTTATTAGCGGAAAATAAGATTTTTGGAGACTAAAATATTATTTTTTGCGACTAAAAATATTAGTCACCATTTATAGAACTTTTGACGACTAAATATGTTTTAGTCGCCAATACCTTCCCCGACAATTTTCCCACGACCAATCCGGCGACCAAAATATTTAGTTGGGCAAATTTTTTTGCGACTAAAAATTTAGTCGCCAAAAATAAAATTTCTGGTAGTGAATTTTTAAACTTGTTCGTGAAGCAAATGAAATATTTACTGATGAGTATTTTTTTTATAATTTATTCATGATTTTTTTCTCTTAATATACAAATTAATTTAAGTTTAATTTTTTTAAGCTTAAGTTCAATTTGTGTATTTAGTCGAGTAGAGCTTAAATTTTTTAAAATACTTAACGAGTTGAACTATTATTTGACTTGAACTTGACTCAACTAATTTTTAATAAACCGAACACGAATAACCCAACTATTCTTGTTTAGTATTTATAGGCCTCACAAAATTCAGTTGTTCATATAACACTCACAACTTTAAACAAGATTTAATTTTATTTATTTATTTTTAAAATAAATTAACAATAATAAAAAATGATATTTGATATGGGATTTATTTGATTAGAGCACATCATATTTAAAATAATAATAATTTAATTAACTCCTCATCATGTCGTATCAAGTCACATAAAAATGAAGATTTTAAAATAAAAATATTCTCATTTTGATTCAATAACCTAGACAAATTTCTAGCATATAATTTGACAAGAAGAGTAAATTTTCTATAATTGGAACTATATGAGATAATGCCTATTTGAAATGTTGGCCAATAGCACGAAAGCAGCATAGGCTCAAAAGGTATCAATTTTGCTAAACAACATAAGCTAACAATTGACATCTGCATTACAAAAATAAGTAAATACAACAGGTAGTGCTACCACACATACACTTGGCAATAGTTTTTTTTTAAAAAAAAATTACAAATTTTCTTGCCTTTATTGATTTTTTTTAGATTTATGCCATTTTTTTTTTTACTTTTCAGATCTATCTAATTTAAAAAAATTAAAAATTAAAAAATATATATCTTTATTGAAGAAAAAAAGATAGACTTTTTTTTGCCTTTCTTTTGGCTTTTAAAATATATATTTTTAAAAATTTTAGATCCATCTAATCTAATAGATCTTAAAAATGTAAAACTTTTTTAAAAAATTTCAAATAAGTTCACTAGATATGAAAAAACTGACCAAATCAAAATTATCAAATCCAACTATCATCACTATTAACGAGTTGAACAATGTAGTCCTTTTTTCAACGTGGCTTGTAAAACTATGAACTTTTATTCCATCAAAATATTTGCTTAATTTTGTTCAATAAAACAATTATTTTTTTAAAAAAAAATTATGACTTGTATGCACTAACCAAACGAATGAATCATGAAATTTATTTGGACATGATGTCAACATAATAATTAACGTTACTAAAAATTAATGACTTTAATTAATTGTTTGTTAAAGTATTGCACTCAAAATCATCATGTATACTCAACAATATGTAGGCCTCAAGTTTTACCACTAACATGATATAATGATGGTAATTAAATTATCAAAAGTTGTACTTAATTCTATGTTTGGATTTCAAATTTATTTAATAAAAAATAAGATGCAAGAGAAATGAAATTATCAATACATATTCATTTTTATGAGTAATCAAACAAAAAAATTATAATTTTGTGGCTAATAATTTCATTTCCTCATTTTCCTAGCTCAAAAAAAAAAAAAAAAATTTGTATAGTTTGAGTTTTCTGAATTCACTTTTCAAAAAAAATTAAAACTTTGTTATTCATATTTTTTTTTACTGAATTTTTTTAATATTTGAGTCAATTTTTTATTTTTTATTTTTAGATACAACTAACATAAATACGCTTAAAAAGTATAATATTTGTAAGAAATTTTTTTTAAAAATACTAAATACGAAAATACAAAAAAATTATATAAAAATTTAGTACATTTTTTCATATTCTTGTGTATTTATTGATTTTTAAAAAAAAAATTTACAAATATTTACTTTTTAGATGCATCTAAGTAAGGTAAATCTAAAAAGTAAAAAAAAAAATGCTTAAATTTTAAAAATATTCACTTAAAACCAAAAAAAAATACGAAAAATAAAAATCTCAATTTCTAGAATTTAAATTCAGAAAATTGAAACCAAACACAATGATTAGTTTTTTTTTTTTCTTTTCCTTTTTTCATTTGCTTCTCCAATCTTCCACTTCCCTTTATTTTCTCTACATAATTTAAATTCAAATACAACATAAAAGAATAATTTTCACATTTCTCATTCTTTAATATATATATATAACACACTACAACAAAAGTAGGGGGTTTGGCATTGGCCTTTTTAATATTTTTTAAAAAAAGGGGTTTGGCATTGGCCTTTTAAATATATTTTTTTAAATCTAAAAAGAAACTGAGTTTTTTTGAATTACCAAAAAAATTACTTTTTATTTTTATTTTTATATACAGTGAGAAACCTAACTTTTTTAACTCTTCTTAAACAGGCTTTTGAACATATTTCTCAAACTCAAAAGTTATTTTTAAAATTATATTTGAAAACATACTTTCATGCTTATAATCATGGTTTCAAAACACTTCACTAACAAAAACGAATTTGAAAAATAAGCTAAAAGTGCTCGAGTGTGAAAATTTTATCGGGATGTAATAAAATTAAAAAATCCTACCTTCAAGGGTCAATTGGTTAATTTTTTAGGTGCAAAACTAAAGTTCAATTAGGACAAAAATCCTTATAAGATATTGGAATGAAAGTGATTTGGTTGAGATGGATTCAAATCACTTATGGCTCTTTCCTAAGATTTATTACTAAAACATCATTTTCAAAGGAAAGAGAGCTTCAACAGCTACGAAGGTTCCTCGCCTAGTATTATAAGCTGTAAAATGGCACTCATATAGCGAGTGACATAAGGGTTTCATTTCATGGGATTTCTATTACTTATAAAGGTACTTGTAAATACATTTCAAGAGGGATTTACATAGCCAAACAAGTATAGGAACCCAGTTGGTAGATTCAGTTGACATTTTTTTCTAAATTGACATTTTTAAATTGAATGGTCTTGTCTCCTATTCACAGTGTAGACTAAATCAGTATAGTTCGACCATGTGAGGATCTCACTCTGACGTTTTAATTTGTTCATATTATAGACTCATGTGTAGATCATACCAAAAAAGAAAAACAAAAAATATGAATTTGATTCAATAATGGTAGTTGTATGATTTTATCACACTACTAAAAAAAACACTTTTTGCGATCGCTATAAACCGTCGCAAATAATAAAAAATCAGTCGTAAAAAACTTTTTGCGACGGCCCATGCGACGGCAAATGGGGGTCGCAAATATGGAGGTGGCAAATACTTTTTGCGACGGCAAAGCAACGGTTGCAAATTATTTGCGACCACCTAAACTACTTATAGCGACCGCTATTTTGCCGTCGCAAAAAACAAAGAAAAACACTAATATGATCTTTGGCGACCATCTTGTTACCGTCGCAAAAAATAAAAATAAAAATAAAAATAAATAAATAAATAAAAGTGTAGCGTTAAGCACTCTAGGAACAACAATGATAAGAATTCAGACAGTATAGCATTATAATTTGATTGAACATTCTATTTGAGTCTCAAAATTTAAGCCATATGTAAAAGTTATTACAACTAAAAACTTAGAAAAAGTTCTTTTAAGAAAAAAAATACAATCCAGAACTTTTAGAGTTTTCAGGCCTTGCAGTTCTGGTAGAGGGATATCCAATACCTCATACCAAAGAATATCAGAAGTCTGTCCAGAAAGGGGGAAAATCAGCCATCAAAACACTCTGGTTATTTTAATTGGAAGAAGTAAAACAAAAAGTCTTAGGCGTAGATCAGGGTGACACCAATATGTTGAACAACCTGATTGTAGTGGACCAGCATATCTGATAGATGTTCCACTCCTCGATACTGCATAACCGCCAAAGAAAGCACAACAACTAGAAAGCACATAATTTCTTTAAGCACAGCATATCTGATAGATGTTCCACTCTTCAAGCTGCAGAAGAAGAAGAAATAGGTGAATAATTTCTTTAAATCAGTCATGGTTGACACATAACCGCCAAAGAAAGCACAACAACTAGAAAAAGGAGAAGCTACTCCACCCCTTTCTAATGTCCAAAAGGAGAAGCTACTCCATAAACATCCTATTGAACAACCCTAGACAAAGACATGCCCTACAATATAATTTGATTTTGTATTAATATATTTGTGATTGCAATTTAATTTACAAGAAAATGCATGGACAAGTTTCATCCACAACATTAGTGAGGTAAAAGTAACCTTTAATATCCATGGAACACGATCTTTCTTGTCAAATTGGACACTCGAACCACTTTACACATCAAATGTTAGTCAAACATATCTTTGATCTCAAACCAAAGTGATTCTATGGTCAAATCATGGCATGTGCCATTACAGGTTTGGTTTCTTGTGCCATATGCCATGATTTGTAATGTTGTATCCACAATCCCAACAAAGACTAACCTGTAATGTGTCAAATGTTAAATTGTTAATATAAACTTTGGAACTATTACTTAACCGAAATAATCATGTTCCGCTTCTTTGGAACCCTTCACTTGCCTTAAAATCGATGAGCAGGATGCATAATGCCTACATGATAACCGCAAGTCATTAAAAGTGAATAATTAAAACTGAATACTAGGATACTAATGACCATCCACAAAGGTCGCAATTTGTTTGGCTTAAAAATACAGAAGTTTCTTGGTGCTGTCCTGAAATGATCTAAACACATGGCTACTAGCACTTGAAATTGACACACACTAAAAAGGTTGACCCAAAAAATTGGCTTGAAAAATTAATTCCCTGAAAGTAGTGTAAAAATATCGATCAACATAAAAAAAAACTTGATCACTTCATCAATTCAAATGGAAAAATCCTGCTCTGTCTAGACCAAGTACTACAAAGGATATCAACTACAGCAAGCATATTACATTTATATTACAGTTTACACAACTGAATCAAGCTAAATCTCACCACCATGATGCCATGCTCAACAGGAATTCCTAATTCAAAGCAGAGGCCTTCAGGTTAGCTGCCAGCCACAATAGATTTTTTGTATATACTTGTATATCAGTTGAATTTTTAGTAGTGATCACTTAAACACCCAACACGATTTGGTTCATGTTAACCATAGGCAATGCAAATAATCACCAATTTATGATAACCAAGAATTACAATCTCTTAAAAATTACATACTTAAAACTGAAAAAACCATCACATAGCATTGGGTATTCAAAATTTATTCAAGAACAATAAATTACTCCACAAGCTTAATTTAGAAAAGAAAAAATACGCAGTACAACAAAATTTACCAACATCAAATATTGAGCTTAAATACACAAAAGAGTAGATACCAACAGATTGAAGGCAAATTGAAGGAGAAGGAAGAGGGGAGGTTACCGGTCCTCCTTATATAATCCGCACGTTTAGAAGTCGTAACAGCCTTTTCATTTAGTTTTGCCCCGGCATTTGCAAGCTTCTCTTCTGCTATTCTCCTCGTTGCAGTATAAAATAAAGGATGGTGAAGATCTGCAAACCTCCTCCTTTACTTGGGCCTCCAACTTATCCCAATCTGTGGTCCTTGGCTTTGAACATGGGTAACTTGGCCTTTGCAATCCTGGACCTACAAATTCATGAAGAAAAGAACTACTGGACCAGAAAGAAATATTGGACCAGAAGGGATCTATCAAACAACTGTCTCGCAGGAATAATTCCAGATAATGGTTCCTTTTCACTATTTTCACTATAGATCTTATGCAGATATTTACTTACAGTTTCTCATTTATAGGAGCAGTTCCAGATAATGGTTCCAGAAACTGAATTAATGCTTAATTGAATAAGATACAGAGGCACATATACAGCAGAACAGAGCAGCACACAGAAACAGAGGCATAAAATATAACTCTAAATTTTCCATCATGTTTATATTAGCTTCATGTAGATATTTCTAGCGAAAAAATAATGTTTGAGAATTAATCTTGAAAATTAGCGAAAATTAAACTTTCATAGATATATACTTCTAGTCCTTTTCGTTCTTTGAAATTAATCTATGAAATATCTATGAAATCTAAGATATAGATTCATAAATTAATCTATGAAATATCTATGAAATCTTGAAAATTAAACTTTCTATTTATGTAGCTTCATGTAGAGAGAGAGAGAGAGAGAGAGAGAGAGAGAGAGAGAGAGTACCGATTTAAGCTTGACATGCGAGTAATCGACGGGTCAGAGTTCAAATCTGGAGCTTCGATGGAGCTTCGAAATCGGTTCGATCTGGAGCTTCGATGGAGCTTCGAAATTGCTTCGATGGAGCTTCGAATATCTGAATCTTCGATGGAAATCACTGAATCTTCGACGGAGCTTCGAAATCGGTTCCATCTGGAGCTTCGAATATCTGAATCGTCGATGGAGCTTAGAGAGGGTTGAGAGAAATTGTGCTATGGCAAATGTTCAATTGAATCTGAACATTCAAATGTTCAAAATGGCAAATGTTCAGATTCACACCTCGCGTATTCAAAATGATGTATGCGTATGGATTGAGAGAGAGTGGAGATTTTGAGAGAGTGGAGGTGGAGATTTTGAGAGAGAGAGAGAGAGAGAGAGAGAGAGTTCATACAGAGATTTGGGAAATAAGAGGGAAAAGGGAAGATAGTTTTAGTTAACAACGCGGGTCATTTTTATTTTATTTTTTTTTTAATGTAGAAAGTGATTTTTTGCGACCGCTAAACCATCCGTCGCAAAAAAATAAGCGCAAAAAGTCATAATTCTAGTAGTGTCATATTTATCTTTCGAATATTTTTTAAAAATAAATATGATAAAATCATACGACTACAATGATTATCAAATGAATTTAATTTTTTTTATACATAATCTAAATGTGCAGGTTAAAAACTAAACACTGAGACTTGTAGTAATGAGCCCATAAGACCCTAACTACATGGTTCAGAGTTTTTGAAGGATGGGAGAGGGATTGGGGATTTATTGTGCCCTTGTTAAGTTTTACCTAAGACTCACTTTTATTATTTAAATTGTTCATCTTATAGAACTCATCAAAAAGATCATTTATATAAAACTTCATGTTCATTGAATCAAATTTTTAATATTCATGTTTAATAGAAATGTGATTCGATAATTTTGTTATTAATATTTAGGGGTATTTTGAAAAGATAGTTAAAAGCTATTTTTTGATTTTTTTTTTTTTGACTTTTTTTTATGAAAAAAAGTAGGTTAGAAGTTAAGAAATGATTTTAAACTCACTTTCTAAAATAACCTTAATTAATTTATTTTTTCACATAAATAATCTGAACCTCAAACGAATCCCATCATAGCGCACTTGGACACAAGGACATTTTTTTTTACTAGAGAAATCTTTCCCTTATAGTGACACAAAATTAATGGGGGACATAGTTTATTTGCATTAGTTGTTACAATTAAAAACGAACAAGTGGGACATTAAATCTGCAAAGAAATTATATGTGAATCTTTCTAGATTTGTGTTACGTCAAACTCTGGCGTATTTACAAACACATCCTTCAATTTGATGACAAGGAAAACGCCAAATAAAATCTACAGTGTGTTCTACTGTACAGCCATTGGTTAGGTGCTTGTACTTTTTGTCTTGTTTGACCCAAAGGAAAATGAGATGAGAGGAAAAAAACAAATTATTACATATTATAAATAAATCTTATAAGTGCTTCAAATTTTTTTTTTTCTTTTCTAGAGTGCAATGTTTTTATGTTCCTAACTTTTTTTTTTTTTTTAAAGAGATGATCATTAGTTTAATGGTAAATTCTTAACCTAATAATCTTAAGAATACAAGTTCAAGTCTCGGGACAATCATTTAGTATATTATGCCAAAAGTTAAGTGTGTATCCAATCTTTTTTCTCCTAAATACACATTAATATATACTATTTAGGCGTTATTATTTTTTTAAAAGATTTTCACACTTAAAAGTGACATTCAAAATGTTATCTATTTCTTTTAAGATAAGTTGGTCAAAAGTCTATTTATAAGAATGCGTAAACCATTAAATTTAGAAATTATTTTGTAAGAAAGAACGATTTATTATTTTAAATGATTTTTTTTTTTTACTCATTACCCTAGACGGTTGCCAAATGCCAAAAAAGTCAGGAGGCAACCAGTGAGGATTAGTGGTAGGGACGTAATTTGAAATCGGCCCGACGGGGATCGGACTGCTCCGCCCCGATAAATAGGATTTTCCTTGAAAATTATTCTCCATAGGGCTAGGACTGGTATTAAAAAATACATCTGCGGTGATTTTCAAGTCAGGGACAATGATAGGTTCCCCCGACCTCGCCTCGGCCTCGAAATTTTCCCGAACCCTCCCCGTATATATATGTGTGTGTGTGTGTGTGTTTAGGGTTTATTATATTTATATCTATCTGTCTCAACTCTCTCTCTCTCTCTCTCTCTCTCTCTCTCTCTCTCTCTCTCGTTCTTCTCCTCTGTGAAATTGTCTTCTCTCTCTCATCTCTCCTCTTCAGTTGTTGATCGCACCACCGTCACCGATACCACCACCACCATTCTCACACACACACACACACACACACCTCCGTTTGCTGTCTCGTCTCTAGTGTTGACAACGACGTGATGTCTTCGACGACTTCGTCTTTAACTTCGTCAAGCTCTAGGTCGTTGGCAACTTTTCCATTGATGCCTCTTTTTCTCTCAGTTCCAATCACTCTCAGAGAAGGTGAAGGTGGAGCAGATCGATCCGAAAGATCTACCGCCACTGTTTGTTTGATGTCTCTCTCTCTCTCTCTCTAGATCTCAGTTTTGTAGTTGTTGTGTTGATGTTATTGATCTCTATTTGTTGTTGATCTCTGTTTGTTGTTGATATTGATGATGATCAGATGAAACAGATTGTAGTTGTAGTTGTAGTTGTTGTTGATGATGATGTTGATGTCGATCCGATGATCTTTGTTTGTTTGTTTGTTTGTTTATTTTTTTATTTTTTTGGCCTGGGAATTTTTAGGGTTGGGGAAACCCGATCCCCGTTAGAGGACGGCGGTGGGAATGGTGATAGGTTCCCTGTCGGGGATCGGGGCTGGGGATGGGAAAATTTTCATCATCAGGGATCAAGAACGGGGAGCATGATCCCCGGCCCCAGCCTGGCCCATTGTCATTCCTAGTTAGTGGTGGTATAGTGACATAAACAAAGAGGTAGATTAAATGGATAAATAGACAAACAAGTATAAATAATATATACTTTCAAATTATTATTATCTTTATTATCCCAAAAGATTAGAACATGGGACTATTACCCAAAATTTTAAAATTAGATTTATCAGCCAGTTCTTTTATGCTGTGCTTAGTAAGGGGGAAATTAAGGTCATGTATATTCAATTTTTTGTGGGTGAACCAAGATTATTAATTTTTTGACAATTATTTATTAGTTTTCTTTTCATTATCTTAACCTAACCAAAAAAATCAAACTTCTTAAACACAATAGTAGCGGTTGAAAGTTCTAGACTTATCATTAATTAGATTGTGTTAAGAAAATGCAATTATTCTATAGTCTTTGAGTACCATATGATATTATTCATGTCGTGTTTCTAACCAATTGTGTAGCAAAATATTTTATGAATAAGACAATACTAGCCCATTTTTGTTAGGTAGTTGGGAGATAAGAGATAGACCACCTAATGAATTTTGTGATTTCTCATTTGTTGGAAGCACCATTTAGACAATGCCATATGATATTTTGAGATTGCCTAACAATTTTTTTTATTAAGGGGTTGTTTGGGATGTCCTAAATAAGTGCATTTTTTTTTACTTTTTAGACTAAAAAGTAGAGGAAAAAAATAGTTGTTTGGGATAACTTTTTGACTTTTTACGAAAAAAATGTGTATTAAAATATTGCATAAAATAGCAACATTACCATTTTACCCCTACTATAATGAATTGCCTACTGACTTGGATTGTCCAAGAAGCCAGACAATGGGAGGAAACAAGTATAGAAGCAGATTGCTTGCAGTCTGAGATCGGACCGGATGGTGTTGTTTGGCCCGTGGGGTACCACCACGGGTCCCGTTTTGATAATTGAAACCATTCAATGTGTAGAACTTGTTGAGTATTATATGCTTGTAAAAAATTATGGTGATCAGATATCGATAGCTATCTGATCAGATAAGTTTTTTTTGTCAATCGTTAATTTCTTTACCGTCTATTTTTTTTATAAAACTAATTTGATCATATAGTTATCGATATCTGATCAATGTAATTTTCTAAAAAATATAGTACTCAACGAGTTCTACACATTTAACGGTTCAGATTATTAAAACGGGACCCCGTGATGGGCTTCCACGAGCCGAACAGCAACATCCTATGCAATTTTTTTTGTGCACCCGCGTGACTTGGCCTATGTACCATCACTTCAATACTGATTGGATGGCTTGTTATATGCCTGTGTAGAGGGGCTTTTATATATATATATATATATATATTTTGTGAATAGTGATTTTTTTTTTACTTTTTTAATAATTTTTTGACGTTTTGTTTTTTTTTTTTTTTTGTATGTCAAACCAGGCCTAAGAATGATAATGCCGCATATAAAGAGTTTTATTGTTGTTATTTTCACCCAAGTGGGATCTATCAATGATTGTTTTTCTTCCATTTTCCAATACTCAAAATCAAGCCTTGAAACATTATTGATGAGATTTCATGAAGTAATACGAAATACCAATAAGTTAGATATCTTCATCTTGAAGAAATGAACCCTTTATTCCTAGCCTTTTCTTAATGTTTGAAAGAATTTGAAAATTTTCTATTTTTTTGACTTTTTAAGAATCTAAATATCTTCAATAAAAATAAATAAATACTCCTTTATAACTCAAAAGAGGAGACTTCAAATAATTCATGGGATGGATCAAATCAAAATTAAAGAAATTCTTACAAACACAGGTTGGAACTTAATTTAATTTTTCTTGGAAAATTTCTATTTTTTTTTTTTCAAGCACTGATGATAATTTAGAATGAACTCATATAGTGATGCAAGGATGATGAGCAATGCAATAGGTTTAGCTCTTTCCGTGTCCACGACCACTAATTCAAAAGAAGACAAAATTCAATTGTAAATCTTTGGTACAAGTAGGGGCGTGCATAATACTGTCGAAATCGTCAAAACCGCACCTAGCCGCACCGCCAAGGCAAATTCGTTATTATTTGCCAATCGAACCGCCGATTTTTGGTAAGAAAAATGACAAATTCTAGTGACACTTTTATCAATCCGCCGGTTTCTATTTTTCTTCCAAACCGCACCGCCCCGCACTGCTATTAAATCATGTTTTATAAGATTCTAAAAATTCTTTTTTACTTAAGTTTGCTTGTTGTTTTATATCTTAGAATATAGTATTACATTACTGCTCGAGGGGAATTCAAGATGTCAGTAATCTAAAATAAAATTGGATTCCAATTCACTTTTCAATCTTTTTTTTTTTTTCAGGCCATGTTGCAAACTTGCATCAGCTCACTTTTTAATCTAAATACTTTTCAACAGTAGACATTTTCAATATATTGTAAACCATGAATGATATTAATTTTATGTATTGTATTTGATCATTGTAGCTTCCACATATGCTTGTAATGAACTGATGGCATAGTCGTTGATATTATCATGTTGTTGCTACACTTGCCGCATCAGAAGAAAGCTTCGCAAGATGCTTAACATCACCGTATCTCTCTTTTTTTTTTACTCTTTGATTTAAATTTTGTAATTTGAATTATATTTTTTATAAACCGCCAATCCGCTCAAACCGCCAAGGCAAATCCGCCATTATATGCCAACCGAACCGCCGATTTTTTATAAGAAAAATAACAAATTCTAGTGACACTTTTATCAATCCGCCACCCGCCATACGGTTTTTATTTTTCTCTCAAACCGCACTGACCCGTACCGCGCACATCCCTAGGTACAAGCACTCAAAAAAAAAAATTTGGATTGTTTTTGAATTTTTGAATTTGGTCTATTTTTGAGTTTTTAGGGCCATTAGGCCCAAATTCTAATTTTTTTGAGTCAAATTGACATAATTTATTTAAAAGGACACTACCTGTTGAAATCAAATTAACCTATCTCTTACAATCACTCAATTTATCTATCTATTAATTTACTAAGCTTATTTTCCTATTTGTTAAATTCACCAAATAACCTATCTGTTGAAATGTGATATATGTTACTCATTTAACATTTTATCTCTTAAATATCACACATTTCTCTACCTCATTATTACCACATGCTGCTGTTGGTCGTTGCCAGCTATCACCACCGACAACTTTTCCGGCACCGACAAAATTTCCAAACAACTTTTTTTTGGCTTGTCCTTATCACTAAATAAGATTTTTCATTGGATCTAATGCCTTATACACTTTTTAAGATAGACTTTTCACCAATTTTCTAAAAACTTTTTAATATTTGAATTATAAGACCTTTAAAAAAATTATTTTTTTAGTTTATTTAATGAGTTAGCTAAAGGAAAATAAAAGAGTAATGATAATCTCTCACACTTCTTTTTAAGAGGTTAAAAATACAAAAGAACAGGAGTATAAATTTGTATTCCTATTCCAATCCAATGGCAACCTCTAATCTGATGAATTGTTAATAAGAAAAGAAATTTTAAAAAATTAATATTTTAATATATCTATATTATATATAATTTTGCAACCTATTATGAGGTCTCTAATGTTGAAACTCACAACCTAGTTTTTTTAAATTTGTTAACAATAAAAATATCTTGTGCCATTGAGTGATTGATCCATAATCAAATTTATACTTTATTAAATTATTAAAAAAATTCAAAATTCAAAAATAATTTTTTAAACACTCTAAAAACACTACATGAATTTAGGAAAACTACTTTTCGGTAAAACAACGGAGAAATAATTTTAATTTTATAAAAATGTAAGCCTCCTGTATGTATGATGTACCTTCTTCATTCATATATTTGGAGGAAAAAAAAAAAATTGTATCAAAATTACATCAATTTTTTTTTAATGTAATTATAATTGTCTCACTCATTTATAATTTTTGCATAAATTTACTCTAGGACAATACTAATTTGAGGTTATTACACTCAGTGATGATAAGAAAAAAGATATATAAATTCATATTTTTTTTTATATTTATAAAATTTCTCATTAATTTATAATTATTTTTTTCACACTCCACTCAATAATATTTCCCCTATTAATTTTCACTTTACATGTGGGAGGGGTGTCTTACTTAACCAGGTGCATGTGTCAGAACGCTGAGATAAATGAAAAATTATATCGTGATTTAGGAGCACCATGTAATTATATTCTTAATAATTATAAATTATCGTATTCTTTTTGTTTTTCATTCATTTAATATAAAATTATAAATTATTATAGACTTTTTATTTTCTAATTGTTTAATATAAAATTATAAAATATATAATTGTTACCAATTACAATTCACTTGGGAATCATGTATCCATGTACAAGATTATCCAAGGTTTGTTTGGATGTGAGTTGATTTTTTAATTTTTTAATTATTTTAATTTAGACTAAAAAGCTTTGTTTAAGATAGACTTTTTAACTTTTTTAACTTTGTGAGAGAAAAAAATAAAATAATTATAAATTAGATATGATATTTTATTTTATTTTATTAAAATAGCCTATTTTATTATATGTAACTATTTTAATCCAAACATTCATCCAAGGGCCCAATAACTTCTCATGAGATGGGAGGGTATTGTGAAATTTGTAGTTGGGTGGTTGCTGTGCTGCTTTATGAGCTTGCTTTGAAATTATTTTGATAATTTAAACTGTTCATATTTTAGAGTACATCGAGTCAAATATACTTGTAAAAAATTAAGTTAATCGGATATTGTTAACCCTTTCATCCACTTATATTTGTATTCATTTTAATATTTTAAATCACAATATCATTTATTTTTAAAAATATAAATATGAGTGGATGAAACGATTAACGATATCCGATTAATTTAACTTTACAAATATATTTTATTAGATATATTTTAAAATATAAACTATTTAAATTATCAAAATAGGCTATCATAAAATCCCACAGCAAGTTACCTAAGTCCGTGGAATTGAGGACTAAGGCTTGGTTTGGCATATTTAAAAAAAAAATTAAAAAAAATTAAAAAGTTACTATCTTATTTAAGTCACATCACATTTCTAACACATCACTTCAAATACAACCAAAACTCAACTCATATTTCATAAAAAATTAAAAAATACACTTATTTAGATCATTCCAAACAACCCCTTAAACCATCTCCAACGGTTCAACAAACTTGGCATCAGATTTGAAATTTGGTAAAAAATGCACTTTTTGAAGCTCCAACGGTTTTATCAAATTGGTATCAAAATGAGAATTGAACAAAAAAATCATCAAACTGAGAACATAATACAGGTTTCACCAAATTACTATGCGTGACTGTTGGAGGAGACCAACCAGTCGACCGGTTCCCTTTCAAATAGATAGGTTCAAACAGGTCAAAAGATTCAAACAGGTTAAAAAAAAAAAATTAGTCTTATCGGTCGACCGGCCGGTTGACCAACCGGTCGACCCTTCAAATTGAAAGAGAGAGACCTAGACAGATATGGATTTTTTTGCAGAGCTCGAAGGTGTATTTTCTTTGATTTCCTGTGCTCTGTTTTTAGACCCAGCAGAGCTCGAAGGGGTTTTGTTGATCATGTCTTCAGACTCTAATCCCTACATTGCACAATCAAATCAAAACTCTATCTCGAAGATCAATTGAAGTGAAAAAATGAGAGAGAAGCTAGTGATCACTGACTTTATCACTCAGATCCACCATTGGAATAGCCTATTTCGAAGATCTGAAATAAACCCAGAAGAAATTGATAGCTTGAATGAGTAACAATGGTAGTAGCAAGTACTCTGCTGAAAAACAGAATATCAGTGTGCAAGACCTAATCGACCCTCATAAGAGCAAAACTATTGGGATTTCAAGACACCCAACTCAGCAAATCAATACCCAGAAAATGAAAGAGAGATAGATCGGAATTCAAGGAAAAACAATGGAACCCAAATATCAAATCAGAGGCACAGAACAGAGTAGATTATGAGCTTCCCTAATAAATCATCTAGTGAGTCAGATCAAGCTATACAACTCCATTTAAAGTTACATAGATGTTAGTCTCTTTGCTTTCCCACTTCACATTCTTCGTGCAATTCTTCTTGAGGAATTGAGTTTCTAATCTTCATTGCCGTTAAGTGTCTTAAGGTTAGATTTCATCTGGGTTGTCCTTAATTTCATCTGGATTCATCTGGGTTGTCCTTAATTTTATCTGAATTGTCTGCAATTCTTGATTAATTTTGTTTTTCAATTTGGCCATGCACTGTTAGTGGGTGAAAAAAATAATAATGGCCTTATCGGTTGACCTGCCACTCGATCAACCGGTCGCCCCTCCCCCTTTTAATACTCACCGTTGGAGCCAATGATATTAAATTGAAAAAATTATTTTTTTTTCTCATATTTAATAAAAAAAAAATTCACCATTAAAATGCTCCTACCCAATGCATGAAGTCGATGGCTGACAACATTAAAGCAATCAGTTACTGAAATGTTTGTCCGGCGGCTGACTCTTTGTCAGTCTAACAACACGTGTGTGGAGCATGCTCTCTCTTAATTACTTACACGTGTCAACTTTCAACCAAGTACCAACTTTCAACTGTCAACTTACACCTTGTTGTTACCATGCTACAGTGTCCACAAGAAAAATTATTTGGTGCATTTTAGGAAGGTCACTTCTGGCCTGCCAATCAACATATACCGGCTTTGATTAGAAAGTTGATTATTTTAATCAGTTATATAATTTTTTTGGCTGTTTAATCGAATTAAAATAGTTATGTTTGAAAAATTAAGAGTTGTCTCGTAAATATTTTGGATTAAAAAATTACAAAAGACCATAAAAATTTTAAAAAGTTACAAAAGGATAAAATAAGCAAAAAGATAAAAAAAATACATCATTTCAAAGTTAAAAAGTCAAAAAAATCAAATAAAAATACCAAACGACTAAAGAAGTCTCAGGTTAAAAAAGTCAAAAAAATTGAAAAGTCAACTAAAAAAGTCATTGTCAAACGAACACTTAGTTGACTTTTTTTGTATTAATTTAATAGTTATGAGAGAAAAAGTAAAATAATTATAGATTAAATACAATATTTTATCTTATTAATTATTTTAGTTTATTTTATCTTTTAATTAGTTATTTTAGCCCAACCGTCTTTCCAAATACTCTCATCATGTCTCTTGCTATCTTTCAATCATTTAATATAAAATTATAAATCTTACATTTTCACAGATCAAGACACTTCTAAAATACTATGTGACTATACTCTAGTCTACCAAATAATTTCTCGCCTAGCAAATGAGTACCGTACACCCCACTTGTGACGAGCCCATTTAAGCTTTGCTTCTAAAATTATTCGATGCTTTCAAAATTATCTGTTTAATTGAGTTTTAGAATAATTTTTTTTTATTTGTTTCATTTATTTCATCAAATTAAAATTTGAAAAATATTTAAAAACATATTTTAAAAACTTAAATAAATATTCTCACAAATCAATGTTACCTGAATTTTTAAGCATTCTTCAGATATTTTCAAGTATCTTGTTAAGTTGTGTTTTTTATTTTATTTTGGGTAAACTACACTGATAACTCTTGAAGTTTATGTTTATTATAATTTTCTCTCTCACCTTTTGAAAATTACATCTCTTCCTGAGGCTTGAAGTTTCATTACAGATTCCCCCTCTCAACAATTTAATTTTTTTAAATATCAATTTTGCCCTCATTAGGTAAATTACATTGACACCCCTCACATTTTAGAAATTACAATTCCCTTCCTAAGGTTTAAAGTAACATTACCAATTACCTCTCAGTTAGTATTAGTTGAAAAAAAAATAATTGAAAAAAAATAATTGGAAAAAAAAATTAATTGAAAAACAATTTGTTAGTAAAATTTTTAAATTTCTGTTTAAAAAATAACGTAAGCTCATTTTTTGAATTTACGTTTTTTCCTCAAATTTACAAACTGAGACAACCATTTATAAACTAAAAAAATTATCAAACAAGTTTTATGATAGTTTTTTTAAATTTTTGTAAATATAAATTAAAACTGAAAACGAAATGATTATCAAACAGGTTTCAGATAGTAATAATGTGGTAAAATTAACAAACAATTAAATAAGTTACCAACGTAATAAATGACTTATCAAAAGATTCTAAGGTTATGTATAGTTTGATTTTTAGAATTTTTTTTAAAAATTTAAAATTAATTTGGTTAAGAAATAAGAAATAAAAAATAATTATCATTTTTATATAATTTTTATCTTTTGAGTGGTTAGAAATATTTTTTTACAAATTAAATTGAAGCAGCCATATGTATGTATATAACTTGCCCAAAAGTTAAAATGATAATAATTTTTTACCCTTAAATGATAATTATTTTTTATTTCTTAACCAAATTAATTTTTAATTTTTTTTAAAAAAAAAAATTAAAATCAAACCATATATAACTTAAGAATCTTTTGATAAGTCATTTCTTATGTTGGTAACTTATTTAATTATTTGTTAATTTTACGACATTTTTACCATCTGAGACATGTTTGGTAACCATTTCGTTTTCAATTTTCAATTTATATTTACAAAAATAAAAAAAAAATGTCATGAAAACTTGTTTGATAATTTTTTTGATTTATAAATGGTTATCTCAGCTTGTAAATTTGAGGAAAAAACGTAAATTCAAAAAATGAGTTTACATTAGTTTTTAAATAAAAATTTAAAAATTTTACTAACAAAAATATTTTTTTCAATTAATTTTTTTTCAAATATCTTTTTTTCCAATTAATTTTTTTTTCAAGGAAAAAGGTTTTGTTGTGGGGATATATTTCTGAGTATCAACACGTGGCAAGATGACGCCGACGTGTCATCAGAAGAGCTACGTGTCACAGTAAAGTTTGCCAATGTATTCTAGTATTTGCCGAGGTAATTTCTGAAGGCATCTTAATTCGGTATAAAGGCTTACAACCTCGGCTTGACAGGCAAAGGCCGAGCTACCCACAGAAGATTAAGGCCGAGGTTGATGTTATAAAATATTATCTTGGTTAGGTGGATGTCCAACCTAGTGGAGGAAGCCATGAGGCCATTATCTCACCAACAAGCTTGCCTTGAGGCCATGTGAAATAGCCACGAGGCCACTAGAAGCCATGTGCAGAAAGAAAGTGCTTTAACCTGGAAAGCTGCCAAAAGTGCTTTAGTGGGCTGGCAAGACAGCTCAAAAGCTGTGAGCTTCTCCATCTTTATTTCGGTGTATAAATAGAGATGGAGGACGACATTCAAAGGGGATGGACATTCGGAATCAACTGAACGAATAGGCTGAGATACATCAATTGTAACATTTACAATTATATACTTAGAGAGTGAGAAAGTTACTGAGGGTAAATTGTAACTCTTGTTATTATTCATAGTGAAACACCTCGGCCCCTCCCCGTGGACGTAGGCATTCTTTGCCGAACCACGTTAAATCCTTCTTGTCTTTGTGTTATTATTTGTGCCATCTATTCGCCTGTGTTACTACCGCTGAATCACTAAGATAGGCAGTGTGAACAGAAAATCACCCACACAATTTGGCGCCGTCTGTGGGAAAAGAAAGACAAATAGATGGCAAGTAACGCACAAAGTAAGAAGGTTGGGGGCGAAACTCTCGCTGGGAGTGACAGGCCGATCGATCTTGACGTCGAAGGAGACAACCACAATGACAAAGCCCGTGGCCAGGGGCACGGGGGAAAAAACGTCGTCTAGGAGGACGACACTTCGAAGAAGACGAACCAAGGCAGCTACTACAAGGAGGACAACCTCCAGATATGGAAGGATCGGTACATACGAAGGGATGAGGAAGTCAAAGACCTGGCAAACAAGCTGGCGGACCTGCAGTCGGTTGTCAACTTCATGATGTAAACAGGTTATCGACCACCATACCCTTGCCAGATACACCAATCCCAAAGCCGGTTCAAGCTCGGAATGAAGGAAGGACAACGACTCGACGCATCACAACGCTCCAGAGCAAGGCACCCTCACCCGCCCTCCGAGGGGCGCCGGCAAGTCCCAAGGACGTATAATGCCAAGGATCGAGAACCAAGAGAACATCGGCGCATTACAAAGCAGGCTCTCTGCTTTGACACAACCCGTGGAGAAAGATCAAAACGGGCGTACCACGACGCCGAGAGCAGTGTGCCGAAGGAGCTAAAATCAAAAGATAGCCGAGCTCCAGGGAGAAGCAAAGAAGACTTGAGAAACTATCTCAAGAGGAGGGAACAGAACGCCGAAGCCGAGGTAACCTCACTCGTCAAGCCGAGGACACCATTCTCGGTGGAGCTGGACAAGTTTGTAGCTCCAAAAAGATTCAGCATGCCGAGGTTCCAAATCTATGACGGTAAGTCAGATCCTAACTTCCATGTAGGATTATTTTTGAACTCGATGGCGTTATATAGTGGAAATGAGCCTCTGCTCTGCAAAGTATTCCCTTCGTCCTTTGGGAAAATTGCATCGGATTGGTTCCACAAGTTACCAAAGGGATGTGTGAAGACTTGGGAAGGTCTGGCCGAGATGTTTGTGGCCAGGTTCGTGACAAACAAGCTACAGCCATTACGGGTGGACGCATTAATGGCTTTAAAGATCAGCAAGGATGAAGGGCTAAGGGCCTATGCAAAGAGATACTACGAGGTGTTCAACCGAATACCCGAATACAACCAGGAGGTAGCAGTCGTATCTTTTAAAAACGGCCTGAAGGAAGACTGTTCACTACGGAAATCTTTGGCAAAGACATTGCCAAAGAACATGGAGGAACTCATGGCGAGGATTGAAAAATATGCCCGAGCCGAGGAGGATACATCGGCAGCAAAGCAGGCCAAACAGGAGCAACGGAATGACTCGCCGAAGCGAAGCCGAGGTAACAACACCTTCAGCAAGACGGAGATAGAGCTGAGGGCTAAACAAGCAGTAACAACCGTGTTCCGCATTCCGATTCAAAAGATCCTAGGAAGAATAAGGAGCCAGCCCTACTTCCGAACGGCAGCAAGGGAACCGGGGGAATTTATGGGAAGAAACACGGACAGACATTGTTCGTATCACAATGAAAACGGCCACACGACACAGGGTTGCAGAGCCCTGAAAGCTCACTTGGAAGATCTGGTGAGACAAGGCCACTTGAGAGACCTTGTTGATGAGACCAGAACAAGGGAAGAACAGGCAAGACTGCCACAGGCGGAAGCGGCCCCGCCACCACCACAGCCTCGGGTAATAAATGTAATTCACTCCAAGGTGAATGAAAATGACATCCGGGGAGAAACCCAAAGAGTGAAGCACTTGCAGTACGTGAACCAGGTCGGACTAAAAAGACCTCGGCCAGAAGACTGCCAAGGTCAGATGATAACCTTCACTGAGGCCGACCTAGAGATGGTCCAGCACCCACATAATGATGCCTTGGTAGTATCCCTCCAGGTTGGGGAGTGCCAAGTAAAGCGCATCTTGATAGATCCAGGCAGCTCTTGTGACATCATGTACGTCAGATGTTACAAGGAGCTAAGCCTTCACCCCAACGACCTAGAGCAGTCGATTGGCCCGATGGTCGGCTTCAATGGAACGCCGACGTGGCCACTGGGGGCAACAAGCTTAGAAGTACAAGCAGGCACCAAGAAGATCAGGACCGAGTTCATTGTTATTGATACACCCTCACCATACAACATCATCATGGACAGGCTGTGGTTGCATGCAATGGGGGCAGTCCCCTCAACATTGCACCAACTACTGCGCTTCCTAACAGAGCATGGGATCGAAGAAATCCGAGGAGATCAACTGCAGGCAAAGAATTGCTCCATGGCAGCAATGAAGGCTACCTGCAATGTTCGAGAACCAGCCAAAGCCGAGATTGAGGATGAGGATATGGAAGTCCTGGATGATGTCGGCAAGGAGCCGGCCGAGAAGAGTGAGGAATCACTAAAGAAAATTCTCGTCCAGGAGGGCGATGAGGAGCGCTTTTTTCTTCTCGGCTCAGGCTTAGCCGAGGAAGAGGAAAGAGAACTGGAAGCATTTTTGAGAGCAAACATAGAAGTGTTCGCGTGGACACCTTACGAAATGCCTGGCATTGACCCCGAAGTCACATGTCACAGACTGAACGTCAACAGGTCGGCTAAACCTGTGATTCAGCGAGCTAGAAGACCGACGTTGGTACACGTCGAAGCCGTGGAGGAAGAAGTTGACAGACTTTTAGAAGCCAGGGCCATCAGAGAAGTCAATTACCCAACATGGTTATCAAACACCGTGGTGGTAAAGAAGAAGAACGGTAAATGGAGGGTTTGCGTCGATTTTACAAGCCTAAATAAAGCCTGTCCCAAAGACAGCTTCCCTCTGCCAAAGATTGACCAGCTGGTAGATGCTACTTTGGGACACGGAAGGATGAGCTTCCTAGACGCTTACAGGCGGTATCACCAGATAGCCATGTACCCCCCAGATGAGGAGAAGACAGGGAAAAGGCTTCGGTGACTAAAAACCATACTTTTGGCGACTAAAATTTTAGTCGCCAAAAGTACATTTTCTTGTAGTGATTAAATTTAAAAATCACATAGACCGATTATTGTTTAAAAAAAATGATTTGATATAATTCGATCAATTTAGTCAATTTTTTTTTTTAAATTTACTTACATTTTTAGATAATATTATACGCGATAAATTATATAATGGGATAAATAAATGCAAAACCAATTTTGAAATGGCTCTTGACTCTTTCATCACCTACCCCTCTATTTTAATTTAAATTGGTCGTCAATTAATGGGGTGCACTAGCTTTGAACCCTTCGAAGAAGGGATCAGATCAATACGTGTTGTCCTTTTACATTACGTTGAGAACATTGATGAGGAAGGAAATAAAATGATTATATAAATCATTTTGAGAAAAAATATATTCCTTTTTTTTTAATAAATAAAAGAAAATAAATAAATTTTTTTCATATTTTATTTAATTAAATTACATTAAAAAAGAAAAGAAAAAAATTATTTCATATTATAATACAAAAATAACTTTTGATAAGTGTCATTTTTTTTAATATCCAAAACGGCAATTTGAGTAGGAATGATAGGAAAATAGTAATTATTTAGCTTATTTTTTCTTTGATGCCTCATTTGTTTGAATGATAGAAAACTTTTTTTCAGAAATTTTTTTTCCAGAATTTTTTTTTTATATATTTGGTGGTGGTAGTAGAATAAAGGTGGAGATAGAGCTGGAGGTGGTGATGATAGTAATAGTGATGGTGACAATAACCGTGGTGACGATAGTGGTAGAGATGGGAATGACAGTAGTAATGTAGAGAAATTAGTATGATTTTAATCTGAAAAATGTTTTTTTTGAAAAACATTTTTTGCTTTTGTAGGTTTGTTTTCTATTGATTATGAAAAATATTTTATGTTACTTTTAATTTTTTATTGTATCAAACACTAAAAAAATACAAAAAAATATTTTATTTTTCACCCAAATAAATAGAATATCAATCTCTCCACTTTCAAAGATATTTAAATTAAAAATAATAAGATAAAACAAATTTCTATCAATTTTTGTTTCTACTTTACCATATTTCTCTTGTCATTATTTATCCAAAGAAATGATATGAACGAAAAGAAATGTATTTTGATTTTTAAACTCTAAATCAGGCCATCCAAACGAGGACTTTACTTTTAAGGAGTGAAGGAAAAGGATCGCTGAACCCCAACCCCGTTGTTTTTATGCATTTGTATAAATAAAAGTGAAAGGGGCCATTGAACCCCAACGTTGACGTTATTTTTATTTGTCATTATATATATATATGTATATATATATATATATATATATGTGTGTGTATATATATGCAAAGTGAAAGGTGTAGGTAGGTCTGATCAAAAAAAAAAAAGAAAGGTGTAGGTAGGGGATAAAAAAGAAAAGAAAGAACAGAAAGTGAGGGTTATTGGGGGTTAGGGATTGCATCGATAATATGTGGGAGGAAGAAGAGGAACAAATTCGGGAGTGCGGGGGGTCAGATTCCGTATGGGAGAGACTGAGGAACCAACCCATCTACTCACCACCACCACCGTCTCCCTCCTCCGGGAAAGTTTTCCTCATCTCTCCACAATTCTTCTTCTCACAACCACCGCCGCTCACCCCCCAACTCCACTTCTCACCACCACCAACTACCTCCGTCCTCATGTCTCCATATCTCGACTTCTCAGCAACTACCTCCGTCCTCATGTCTGCATCTCCCGTCTTCTCATCAATTCAAGTATTGCCCCCCCTCCAATCCCTAATCGTAACAAATGTGCCTGAACTTAGAGGCCAAATCAAAGGTGAGACCCCTCTCTCTCTCTCTCTCTCTCTGTTCACATTGCTTTCGCTTACATTTTGGTCAAATTTTTGGAATTTTTTTTTTCACCGGTTAAAATATCGAAAAGATTACTTTTTCTTTTTATACCTCGTGTGAGGGTAACATGATCGTAGGGTCCGTTTGTTTGATGCATTATCTTGGATGTGATTTTGTTTAGTTGTTATTTAGGTAGATATATAAGATAAATTTTAAATTGTATTTGTTTATAAATTAGAGTAATATTTTTAGTTGATTGGAATTAAATTTGTAAATTTACGTAAAAAAAATCTCAAAATGTATAATACGTTATTTTATTATTTTGTAAAGTGGGGATAAATTAATAATTTCATGGGATTGGATTGTGAATCCTTGGAGCATCTCTAACAATCTTTCTTTCTTTTTCTTTTTTTTTCTTTTTCCAAATTTTAACTAGAAAGTGTATTTCCTATTTTTAAAAATTACTTTTTCAATTATCATCTTTAATAATACTCTCTACTTTTCCTCTATATATTTTAAATATTTTTAAAATATATAATTTTTTAATCTTTTTTTTATTAAAAATATTTTCCGAAACTTTCTTCTCCCTTCTCTACCATCTGAGAAAAGGACAAGGGACAAGAGGAAAAAATGTTTTTTAAATTATAGGTAAAGAAGGAGTTGAGTATGGCGATTATTGAAGAAAATTATTATGTGTTTCACTCTTTAAAGTTGGGCAAAAGTGAGGATAAGAGACTATTGAGATGCTCTATACCTCCAATGGGATTGGTAGTTCTGCTATTGGGTGGGATTAATAGTTCAGCCTAACAATGTTGTTGCCAATTAACCAGCCAAACATGCCATATGTATGGCTTATCTATTTATTTATTCTACTATTAAAAGGGAACACTACTTTTGGTATCATAAAGTCATTTCTAAAAAACTTTTTTCATTTTTTCCTAAAATGATTTTAACTTGTTACACTTATATCAGTTTTAATTAAGAATAAAATGATAAATTAAAATATCAATTCCACTTTCCACTTCCCACTCTCCACGTCTAAAGTAGTTACAAAAGTTCTAAAACTTCATTGTGTCTTCGCTGTATTTTGCATGTTTTTTAACTTTTGTAGATATATTTCCTGACAATGCTCTGCTTCCGACCCAGTGGCACTCTAATGACGTGACAGTTTGTGATTAGCTGAAATTCAAAAAAAAAAAAAACTGTTTTGCACCCATCAGCAAGGACCCAGCACCCCCCACTGGATTTTCCTTACTACATCACACAAAAGGAACTTTATACAAGTAATGAAAGATATATGTACTTAAAATAGTGTTTTTATTCAATTTTGTAGGATATTTCTGATAGTATACTTGAATCACATTTTCGTAACAATAATAAACTATGCTTGGTTATTATTTTTCAAAAATATTTTTAAAAAAATTCTACTTTTTTATTTTCCGTGTTTTTTTTGTTTTTACTGAATTTTTTAAATATTTTTAAGCAATTTTTTTTAATTTTTAAACATACCTAACATATATATATCTAAAAAATAAAAAAAAATTTGAAAAAAAACCTTTTAAAAATTTACTAAATACCAAAAATACAAAAAAAAATACAAGAATTCAATATATTTTTTGTATTTTTATGTATTTATTAATTTTTAAAAATATTTTTTCACAAATTTTTTATTTTTTAGATACATCTAAGTAAGGTGCATCTAAAAAAGTAAAAAAAATATTTAAAATTTTAAAAATATTCACTAAAAACAAAAAAAATACGAAAACTAAAAAACTCAGTTTTCAAAAAATTTAATTCAAAAAATTCAAACCAAGCACACTGAATGATTTAGAGCTCTAACACCACTAGTGAGGTAAAAAAAAAACAGAAAAAAGAACAGCACATACTGTGGCAGTGGATGGGATGGGTGAGTGGGATCCGCTGTCACATTATTAGAGCCACCACTAATTAATGGTTAAAGCATTTTTATTTTTGTAATTAATTTTTCTGACCCCACTGCGCTGTTATTTGTCCCCCCCCTTTTTTTTTGTTTCTTTTTTTTTGGCTCTGTGTTGAACTTTAAGATGTTCTGATCTAACTTCTTTTTTTTTTGGGTGTGATTTTAAAAAGAAAAAAATTATCTTCTGTCATTTTTATTTTAGGACAAATTACATAAATAGTCCCTATAATTTGGAACTCGTGTCACTTTAGTCTTTTTTTTTTTTTTTTTTTTTTATCAGCAAAGAAAATTTCATTAACAGCATGAAATTAAAGGTACAGGAAGATGACATGCATCGAGAGAGATTCGGAAAGTACAAAATACCCCTACTACTGCTACTCGCATCCATACAACCAACCCCTTGGCCTCACGTTTTTTTTTTTTTTTTAAACAGAACAAATAAAAAAAGTTAAGAAGGACTTAACTAGAAAATAAAATACATGAAATCCCACAAAATCAACCCACCAAAACACCTAAGCTCCTCCTGCATTCCTCTTTTCAACAAACTAAAATTTCTATTCCAACATCCAAACTGCTGCACTCTATTCAACCCAAAAATTTTATTCACCTTTGCTGCACTCCCAAAATTCTTTTCCAACATCCACCCACACCTATTCTTTTCCAAGACACATCCAAGCTGCTGCCCATTCTTGATTTGGCCGAATGCCACGGAGCATGTCTTGAAAATTTGGCTCAGATTTGAGTGGCCATTTGGCTGGGAAGCGACTTCATCAATAACAGACCATGATGCTTTTATTGTCTCAAAGCAACTCTCACTAGCTTCTAGAAAAAGGATACATGAAACCCAACAAAGTCAGCCCACAAAGACCCAAAACCAAAGCTGCTACTCCTCCACGCCCACCTGCTATTAAAAAACTAACTATACCGCCCAGGCTATTTTTTGAATATAAAACTTTTCACCAGCTTCAACTCCCAACGCCCACCTGACAACTTCCAATGCCCAACGCCCACCTACTCCTATCTGCTGCATCTATTCACCAGCTACATCTTTTCACCAATCTGCTGTACGCTCCTCTAGCCGAAAGACTTCCATCTCCATGGCTGGAAAATCTGCTACACCCACTGAACACAGCTTGATCACCATAGCCACTGGAAAATCTGCTACTACTGCTAAAGCTTTTCAAAGCTCCTGCTGCTGCACGCTCCTACCAGCTTGATCACCATAGCTACCAGCTTAATCACCTACCTGCTGCACACTCATCTGCACCTACCGAGCTTGATCACCACGCCAAAACCCACTTCCACGGTCTGAAACTTCTACACTGATACAAAACTCCGAGCACTCCGAATACACCCGAGACCGATCAACACTCATGACAACAAGACCCACTACCAACTCCACTTCCATGATTTTTCAATTGTGACATATTTGACCTTGAATTTTGAATCTTGTTCCAAATAAGGATAATTGAAGATATTATTGTTTAATTTCAAAGGCAAAATCGTTAATTTAATAAAATATAAATTAATTTGACAAAAATTATGTCAAAAAAATATTTTTAATTTTTTTAAAATTATTTTTATCCACCAATGATAAAATTATATAAAATTGATAAAAATTAATAAAAATTACATGATTAATTTTTTAAAATTAATTTTACATGATCATCATCCAAACACATAATAAAAATTAATTTGGTAAAAAAATAAATAAAATGTCTAAAAGATTTAGCAATTTTACATAATTTTATTTTTAGTGGGTAGAATTAATTTTTAAAAATTTAAAATTATTTGTTTGACATTTAATTTTGTCAAATTAGTTTATATTTTATCAAATTGACGATTTTACCCTTGAAAAATCTAATGATATCTTCAATTGTCCTTATTTGAAATAAGATTCAAAATTCAGGATCAAATATGTCACAATTGAAAAGTCACGGACCAAAGTGAAACAAGTCTCAAACTATAGGGACTATTAGTGTAATTCACCTTTTATTTTATTTAATTTTATATTTGAGTTAATTTTTTTTAGATGCACCTAAATGATAAAAGTATATGTGAAGACATTTTAAAAAAATGACCCTCCAAAAAATGTGCATAATTTTTATTATTTATTATTTTTCTTTAGTATTTTTTTTCCAGATTTGTTCACATATATTTACTTTTTAAGTGTATCTATATTTATATTAGATGTATTTAAAAAGTAGAATAAAAATTCACTAAAATATGAAGAAAAAAATTAACTAAACACCAAAAAAAAAATTTACAAAATGTAAGAAGCCTAAAGCAATTTTTGAAAACTAAACCAAGAAATTTATACCACAATTCCTGAGGCAGCAAACTAATGACAATGTATTTTATAAAATGTTTCTATAAAGTTCAATTATCCATAATGATGAATTTCAATCTAATTTTACATTTTTGATTTAATATGAATAATAATTTTATAAAAAACTTTAATTTATTTATGCTTATATTTTTTAATTATACAAATTATGAATATATTATATTAAACAAAGTCATAAATCACAATTAGATCAAAAGAACTATAGCATAAAATTCATCATTTTCAATTATTTGAAATTATGATTTTTATTTTTATAAAAAAATGTGGTTAACAATTCAAAAGACACAATTTTAGTATAATTCCATCAATACAGTTATGAAAATTAATATTGCGATAGATTCATATATATCTCAATGCACTTTTAATGAGAAGGGTAAAATTAAAAGAGGAGGGGGGGGGGGGGGGAATACTATTATGGAAAATTTAATTTTTTTATGAACAATTTATAGATAATAGAATTTAGTTATCCATATTCGAATTTCATAGGATTCAATGGTAATTGTCAAAACAAAATAAAACATTCGTTTGGTTTCAGTTTTCAGAATTCATTTTTTCTGAAAATTTTACTAATTTGTTTTCTATATATTTTTATTTTCATTGAATTTTTTAAAATATTTTAAGCCATTTTTTTAGTTTTTAGACACTTAACATAGATACACTTAAAAAGTACAATATTTGTGGATTTTTTTTTAAAAAATTCACTAAATACAAAAAATACTAAAAAAAAAATTAGTACATTTTTCGTATTTTTTTTTGTATTTATTAATTTTTAAAAATATTTTTTCATAATTATTTTATTATTTAGATACATCTAAATAAGGTACATCTAAAAAAGTAAAAAAAATTGCTTAAAATATTCACTAAAAATAAAAAAATACAAAAAACAGAAAATTTAATTTTCAAAAAATTGAATTCAAAAAATTAACATTTTGGCAGTAAACTTGAAGCTGTTGCAAAGAGTTTTGGAGGTAAGATTCTACACTTAATAAATGGAAGCTGCAAATCTTGTTTTTTATTTTTTATTTTTGGTTTTGGTTTTGCTTTTGAACCTTTTAGTTCTTCTACCAAGTAGAAGCTGTATTGATTCCCTTATCTAGATTCTTGCTCGTGCAGTTAGCAAATCTACATTGAAGCGCAAATGTAGATGGCATGGGATCTCCCAGTGGCCATTTCAACCAGTAACTCATATTTTTATTTCTATTTGTCAATGCATTTTATTAGTCGTAATTATAAGGAAAGTAATAATTTTCTCACTAATGAATTGTGAAATCAGATCGATTACATTGCCATGTGGTTTTTAAAATCACTAAATTTATTATGATTAAATTTTCATTTTGACAGATTTCTAGCTCTTTTAATGGACATCTCAATGATTGATATAGCTAGAATTAATGTTTTTTTTTTCAATGAACTTCTGTTTGGTAAACTAGGAGAGAGAAAAGGAAAGATTGATGGAAGTTATCAGTCCATCTATCATGAGAAACATGATTCGAGGCTTCGATGCATCCGAACACCCCTACATGCTGGATCTTCACCTCGAACTACAGCCATACTAGATGGAGGAGAGATGGTGCAACTTGATTCATCAAAACAACAATCATTGGTGGAATTCAATGTTACAAACAACAGTGCTTATCTTATCAGGGCAAGTCAGAGCTGCTCTACCGTATCTCATTCAGATGAGACAAATTCAAGAGAGACATTAAAGAGAAAATGCCCAACAGAGAGTGCACTTAGTTTTGAGGATCTCCAACAACATTTTGGTTGTAAACGTGACGATGCTGCTAAAGCCCTTGGTGGTAAGCTTGTACAATTAAATAAAGTGTTGCTTTGAATCATTATAGAAGCAGTCATCTTATCTAAAGTCTTGCTCATGCAGTTAGCGTATCCACAGTGAAGCGCACCTGCAGGCAACATGGGATCCCTCGGTGGCCATATCGGAAGAAAAAAAAAGGTAATTGGTCTCTCCTTAAGCTAAAGCTTGTAACTAAATCTGTCCAAACTGTAGAGGAACCATTGAGTCCTCTATGCTCACTTCTAGTTGCACTGGATTCAATTAACAAAACTCATCACGGTATGAAAAATAAAAATAAAAACAAATAATAAAAAAGCTCTGTCCTCCTTAAAAAACCTTTTGAATTGTTTAAGAGGAAAGAATTGGGGAGCAATGATAATTCTCCATAATTCACTTTTTGAATCTATCCGCAAGTTGAGGGATTTGGAGAGAAAGGGAATGGGAGTTAGCGATTTTACAAAAAATAGTTTCCATTTTTACCCATTCACATTATAGGAAAATTATTAGGTAGTCCTAAAGTACCATGTGACATTGTTCACATGGTGCTCCCAACCAATGAAAAACTGCAAAACAAATTAAGTGGGTCATCCCTTATCTACCAACTAATAATTATTCTTTGTTAAACTATAACCTTTTTTCATTTCTTCTCTCTCCTATTATCTTTTTTATGCAAGAGAGGGGGTATAAAATTCTCATTTCCATACTTTTCTTTCCTAAACTATCCAAATAAGAAGAAAAGATATATTTGTTTTTCTCTTCTTCTCATTTATTTGTCTCTTATCTAACCACTTCTTTTCTTTTCTCTCTCAGTTTCCAAAACAGACTGTATACTCCTTGAACCACAGGGAGAAAAGGATGTGTCACCCACCTACAGCAAGATGCCAACTGATGGGCAAACAGAGAGAGGGAATGAAATGGTTGGACACCTTCAGGACCAAAATGCAGGCCCGAACTTGTCGAATACAGAGAATGGTTCAAACGAAGAGAGCATAACAACCCTTATTTTTCAGGATTCTGTCCCTGGTAATTATCCTGCCATGAATTTTGTCTATTTCATCTACACACGGAGAAAGGGGAGAAGCCGGGGTTTTCTCTGAATTGACATTTCGATTGAAAGGATTAACTCCATTGAAGAGTATAACACATTATCCCACGTTAGACTATAACTGTCTTTCATTTCTTTTCTCTCCTCTTTATCTTTTTCATCCAATTGAGGAGGATAACACTCTATTTTCCATACATTTCCCTCCTAAACTATCCAAATCAACAAATATCATTGTTTTTCTCATCATCTCATTTATTTCTCTCTTATCTAACCAATTCTTTTCTTTTCTCTTTCAGTTTCCGAAATGGACTGTATACTCCTTGAACCAGAGAGAGAGAAGAATGTGTCACCCACCTTCAAGACACGAACTGTTGGGATTGTGCTAGATTTTAAAGAAGGCCCAAACTTGTCGAATATAGACAATCATTCAAACGAAGAGAGCATAACAACTCCTACTTTTAAAGATTCTGTCCCTGGTAATTATCCTGCCATGAACTTGTCTATTTCATCTACTTACGAAGAAAGTGCAGAAGCAGGGACTTTCTCTAAATTGACATTTCAACCAAAAGAATCGACTCCATCAAAGAGGATCCCACATTATACTATAACTGTCTTTCGCTTCTTTTTCTCTCCTCTTTATCTTTTTGTTCAATAGAGGAGGATAACACTCTATTTTCCATACTTTTCTCTCCTAAACTATCCAAATAAGAAGAAACAATATCATTGTTTTTCTCTTATTCTCATTTATTTCTCTATAATCTAACCATTTCTTTTCTTTTCTCTTTCAGTTTTCAAAAGAGACTGTATACTCCTTGAACCACAAGGAGAAAAAAATGCATCACCCACCCACAAGACACCAACTAATGGGCAAACAGAGGTAGGGAATGGAATGGTTGGCCACATTCAAGACCAAAATGGGATTGTGCCAGAATTTATAGGTCCAAACTTGTCGAATACAGAAAATTGTTCAAATGAAAAGAGCTTAACAATCCCTAATTTTCAAGGTTCTGTCCCCAGTAATTATCCTGCCATGGATTTTTCTATTTCATCTACCTACAGAGAAAGTGGTGAAGCAAGGGGTTCCTCTGAATTGGCATTTCAACCGAATGAATTGACTCCATCAACGGCTTATCCAAATCCCAATGCTTGTGTGTTTACACAGCCGCATATATCATTGAGGGAGATGCCAACTAAGAATGTGGGGAGTTTAAGAGATTCTAGAAATTTCTCTACTTCAGCAGTGGGGTTTTTTATGGGGGGACATGTCTCTGAATCTAGTTGGACAACGCCTTTGTGTTCTAATCTAGCTCCAATGCAAACCATGGCTACTATTCCCCACACAATGCCACATCTCACAGAAAAGCAAGATATAAGGATTGCGACGTTTAAGGCACGATATGGGGATAACACAATAAGATTTTGTCTCTCTGTACCATCTGGAATTGTCGAATTGAAGAAAGAAGTGACAAATAGACTGGGAGAGCTTGGCAGCTTCAAGGTCGATTATCAAGATAATGATAATGAGTGGATTTTAATAGGCTGTGATACAGACGTATGGGACTGTTTCAAACTTTCGAGTTCATCGAGGGATGCAATAGTCAGACTACGGGTTCGTGATTAGGTTACCAATTCCAAGAATTTCAGCAAAAGCTGCATAAGGTTGAAGAGCAAAAGGTCATAGAATGCTACATTACTACAACTTCTATATTTCAAAGCTCGTTTATGGTTTTGGGGAGATTTTGGCTTACGATTTTGTGAGTTGATTTGCTGTTTTTTGTGTTCTAGTTGGTTTCTAGAAAACTAGTTTTTATTTATTTACTTGTTTTTTGTGTGCTTTCTTTCCGTTGGAGCTTGACTGTTGTCTCTGATATTTGTGTTCTCAGATAGGATGCATTTTTTTTTCCCCCCGTATGGTTGGTTTGGGTGCTGTATTTGGATCATATATATATATATATAAGAGGTTTTGATTGTAGAAAGAATTTAGGGCAAATTATAAAAAAAAAATTCTCAAGTTTCGATTGTTTTTTAAAATAATAAATCTCAAGTTTTAATTGCATCAATTTAAAACAATTTGAACCCTCCATCTGTCTATATCAGTTATTTATTTCTGTTAATAAATTTAACAGATAAATTATTCTACAATACATATAGCACTATTTCACTGGTTCCATTTTTTTTTATATTAATATTAACTTTCAACTTGACCACGCCACATATCACAATCATTTTTTTATCAGCTATCCATTACATGATTGACATCATAATAACCGTCCATCATAAACACAATTATGTAAGGGTGTGCATGGTTCGGATTGGAGTAAAATTAGGACTAATTCATTATTTACGAATCATGAAAAATTAGAACTAATCCAATCTGTTTAAATCGTGGAACCAATCCGAACCAATCCATTTAAACACGGATTGGATCGGTTTAGGACCACGGATTTACATAATTAAATAACAAAAAAATATATATAACACTTTAATTTCATAAAAATATAAATATAGCACCATATTAGTTTCACAATAGCAATATGTCTTTTTATAATAGCGACAAATTGTTCTACAATTTAAACAACCATAAGAAAACTAGTTTCACCATAAGTATTTAGACCATTACAAATTAACACTAAAAACTAGCAAACAAAAGTAATAAAAAAAAATACTATGCAAGTTTAGGTTTGGACTTAAGTTTTATATGAAATAAGAGAAGATACTATGCATGAGGATGTATAATAAAAATATAGACTATTTGTATACAGTCCGGATCGGTTTCAATCCGAAACCGTGGAGTTCAATCCGGAACCAATCCGTGAATTACGAATTTTTAATTTTTCAATCCGGAACTGAACCACGGATTCAAAAAGCTAATCCAAATCTACTAGATTGGACTGAACTAGATTGAATCGGATTACGAATTTCACGGATTCCTTACTCAGCCCTACAATTATGAACCTAATTACACAGGATCATAACCATTTGTTGGATGCCCAGCCCAGCAACAACAATCCTCAATCTCATATTGTTTATCGGGAACGGATCATCGGTCGCCTTCCCCTGTCGCCCCCAAAACGACGTCGTTTTGGGGGCAAATTTTCAAAAAAAAAAAAACGCAGAGAAGAGGGAGGAAGGAGAGGAAGAGGGAGAGGGAGGAAGGAGGGAGGAGGGAGGAGGAGGAGGCGAGGAAGGGCGGACCGGAGGGGCCATAAATCTGAGGAGGAGGAGGAGGAGGAGGAGGAGGAGGAGGCGATGGCGGTCGCGAGTCTTTGCGGCGAGGTGGAGCTTGCGACTGCGGCGACAACAAGCGACGGCGGCTGACAGCGACGGCGGCGAGCTCATGACCTCCTCCTCCTCCTCCTCTCCCTCTTCCTCTCCTTCCTCCCTCTTCTCTGCGTTTTTTTTTTTGAAAATTTGCCCCCAAAACGACGTCATTTTGGGGGCGACAAGGGAAGGCGACGGGTAATCCGGATTCATTGTTTATCTAGTAGATCTTTGAAAGTTCTTGGTCTAATCAATGGCGAAATCAACACACAAAGTCTTCAACAACTCCAATCTTGTAGTCTCAACGGCATCACTATACAGTCTTTATTACTTGTATGGACATTTACATCAGGTCTAGGCTTTCAATCATTGATTAGACCCATCACAGTGAAGATCTTCACAGTCAAGTAAATCACGATGAATCGTAAACTGAGGAGAGTTAGAATGGTTCATTTCTCTCTCTCTCTCTCTCTCTCTCTCTCTCTCTCTCTCTCCCAAAAAGCTGGCGATGGCGGATTTGAGGGATGGCAAATCTGAAGGAGGGAGTTGCCAGTGAAGGGTTGGGTGTGGTGGATCTAAGAGAGGGGGTGGCGGAGAGAACTGGTGATGGTGGACCTGAGTGAAGGGGCGACGGCTGAAGGCCGAGGGTGGTGACTAAATGTGGCGGCGCCGGTAGAAAAAGAAGGAGGAGGAAAAGAGGGGAAGGTGAGAGGGTTTTGATACAATGTGTTGAAGTTCATGGTAAGTATATGATGAATGGCTTTCATGTAATGAATGATAGATATAGGGTGGTATTGATGTGGTGTCATCGTGTTCAAGATGAATATTAATATTAAGTGAAATGCGCAAATGAAAATTTGTCACCTGTGTATTAATATATTTATTTTTTTCTTTTGTCAAACAAGTTATAGAGATGAACGGATGGTTAATATTAATAACAAATAAAAAATTTAAAATTTATATTGATGCAATTAAAATTTTAGGATTTAATTTGAAAAACATAGGAAATTTTGAGTTATTTTTTAATTTGCTCAAAAATTTATGTTTTTGATTTTAAGTTGGTTGTGAGAACTTTAATATTAATTGTTTGTACGTAAATTGGAATATTATTGGTGCCGAAAACTTGCTCAATGTTTCCAAATAACTTCATGTCGCGCACATATAGTATTATTCCTGGGGAATGAGGATGCACAAAAAATGATGACTGAAGCAAACATTATCTCCCACCTAACCAATCAAGATGGGTAATGTCGACTCCATTCATCCCATTATAAGTAATTTTATTGTTTCGTAGCAATAACCAAATGGTTGCCTCACCCATGGCACCGATGCCCCACCCACTCCCATGCCTTTTCCTCCTGTTTCCCCTTTGGCCCGCCTGCCCTACCCATGGCCTCACCATGCCCGTCCCTCACCTTCGCCTTCCTACGACTCCCAATCCATCTCTTTTCCTCCCTCCTCTCCCCCGTGGGCTTGCCCCACCCATGACCTCTCACCACCATATTAAGTTTCTTCAATGAAGGCTTGTATGCTATAGATTGAAAGATTTCAACATTTAAAGAAAGGTCTCCAATTCTTGAGTCAATGTATGGTGTGCTATATCGATGGCCCCCATGGATTATGGTATACTTTCTCTTTAGTTTATTTATTTATTTATTTTTTTGAATATTGTTTCTTGTGATATGGTTAAATTTGAATTTGATTTGGCTATTAAAGTGGGGTTCGAGGTTTTTATGTGATTTTAGAGTGCTAGTTTGAGGACAAAAAGTGAATTTTTGATTATTTGTTGTTTGTTGAGAAACCGTTTTAAGTTTTTGTTCTCTTTGTAGTTTCTTTCTTTCAACTTAGAAAGTTTTTGGTTCAAGTTGTGTATCCCTTTCGAGACATGCCTCTCTCGAGTGATGGTGTTGTTTGGGTCGAGAGAGCTCATTACAGATCTCACTTTGACAAGGATAGACCTAGAGGAGGGTAAAAGGGGGCCGCCTCCTACGACTTAAAAAACCTCTATTATTATAATAGTATTAATTATAATTATTTCCAAATTATAGAAGTTCCCCCTCTTCTAAGTATTTTTTTTTTTTTGACAAACTTTAAGGGGTCATCCTCACTTGATTTTTTTTCAAAATGGTTGCTTTTCTATATCTACAAAACATTGGATTAAAGTATAAAATTAAAAAGAAATAATTAATAACTTTTTATAACTAGCACTGATAACAAGCCCTATTTCTAGATAATAAAATAAGGCATTAGCTAATTATTCGCTTGTGTTTGTTGAGGAAAACATTATGCAAATTTTAAAGTTGATTCTATCATATATCTTTTTAATGACATGAAAGAGAATCAAGTACAACTCAATTTAGTAAATAGATTGTTTTTATAATTACTATATTTTTCAGTATGGATTTAAAAAAATGCTTATTTGTATATGTTTTCATCTTATTTTTGCTTTTATATGTAGGTAAAAAATTGATATTGCAATCGATATTTTTTTTAAATTTTTTTTGTTAATATGTATACTTTCGCCCTCGTACATGGAAATCTTGGGTTCATCCCTACACTTTGATAATTTGAATCGTTCATTTTTTAGGAACTAAATCATTCATTTTTCATGAGACAAATGCAATAAATTAACATAACTACAGTTATCGAGTCAATATGATTTTTTTTACATAGATGATCTATACATGTTGTGGTGTAAAAAATAAACGGTTTGAATCATCGATTTGAGCCCCATGAGCCTAAACAGTATGGTCCAATCCACAAATAATATGCTCTCGTGAGGGAGACAGCTTTCTCTCTAATCCAGTGGACTAGACATGTTTTTTTTTTTTTGATAACTCAGGTATCCCCAACCCTCTGATTTTAAAGAAAACCAGAACTAATCCTGAGGGGTAAGTAGCTGGGGGGAAGCCGTGTAACCTTTTCAAATTGCTGCAGGCACTCACCCAGTGGGGAACCGAACTTGGGACATGCGCCTTACCCACACATTCCAAGCGCGCCCTTACCACTGGGGCAACCTGCCCCCCTGTGGACTAGATATGTTGTTTGGGCTCATAGGACTCGCTACTGGTCTTGTTTCAATAATCCAAATCATTTAATTTTTAAGTCATTGTTGAACTATAAAAGAAAAAATAAGGAAAATGTAATACATGCAACTATTTCAGTCATGACAATTATGGATGTAATTGACTTGTCATACAATAATCAAACTGCAATTATGATAATTTAGTTTAATTGAATCAAATAAAAAATATAAATATCGTTCATTGTCCAGTGCAATTCTTGAAAGGGGTAGTAGGTATGCATCATCACCTGATGAGCTATCCTTGATGGTGCCACTCAACCATTTTGTATAACAAATTGATGCTTCTTTTGCTCTTATCCTATTGTGTTTGTTGCACATAGATTTCAAGGCTGCAAATAATACTAGGGTCTCCTTTGGAAAGACACAATTTTAACACACAAAAAAATATATATATATACAAAAATTAATCCATTCTCTCAATTTTATTATTTTATTTTTTTGTAAATTATTTTGTAAAAAACTAAAAAAATCGCACACACAAAAAACAGTCAATTCTCACACGAATCATAAGTTGAACCGCCACAGTGTCTGACGCCTACAGCCCCTTTCTCACCTTCTCTTTACCGAACGAGTGGTGATTCATCCCACTAATTTTTGGACCACTAATAGCTCTAATAAGCTAAAAAAAAAAAAAAACAAACTCAAGCCAAAACATCACATCACTTTGGTGGGGGCCACTATGCCACATCATTAGTGATGCTCTAGAGCTCCCAATTTAGTGCTCTAAAACATTATTCTTACCGAACACCTAACACAATGTCGCACACAGTTTATGATTCCAAAATGTTGTACATTCAAATATATATATATAGAACAATATTTAAAAATTAAATGTGTATATGAATTTAAGGGTAAATTATACTAGTTATAGTTTGTCTTTTGTATCAATTTGATTATAATTGCACCAATTTTGCCTTCGAATATTTCATATTATGTTAATTGAGTTGGCTTCTCTCAAGTTGTGATCTTAACTTGAGATAGCGTTTTGGCTTGATAGGCCCATTTTGATACCGACTTCAGTGATCTAAACTGTTCACTTTTTAGGATTTGTTGAGTAGAATATTAATGCAAAAAATCAAGGTGATTGAATATTGATAGCTATATATTTGAATGATATTTGTTTTTAAAAAATAGACGACAAATATAATTTCAAAAATAGCCATCAATTTTTTGTAATATAAATTTGATTCAAACATATAACTATCGATGTCCACTTTTATATGAATATTCTACTCAATGAATCCTAAAAATGAACATTTTGGATGACTAAAATCGATCCTAAAATGGGCTTACCAAGTCCAAATGCTTACTCAAGTTAAAATGACTTTGATAATGTTGCTTTGAAAATTTGACTAAAACCAAGAGGTAAAATATTTCATTCACTTTCCTCGAAGTGGTTGACAGGTTGATGTCTGATTTAAAATAGTTCATTCCCCCCCTTTTCATATGATTTCTATAAAATTTCTTAACAAATATTATCAATCTAATTATATTGGTACAATGTGAAAAATTATAGAATAAAATTGGTATAATTTGAACCCACATAGACTAAATTGATGTAAAAGACAAATCACACGACCAAATGTATAATTTGCTATAAATTTAAATTTATTATAGTCAGTCATAGTCAGTGTAAATTTTTCTTTCTTCTTTTTAAATGACCTAGAACAAGTCTTAAGCAAGGCCTTTGAATCGACCACAAGAAAGTAAATTCAATAATCAAAGGTCTCCTAAACTAATGAACTGAAAAAGGTGAAGGGATTCGAGCACTCATATCAGTAACATAGGGTAGTCATTCAAGATAGATTTTATCCATACATCTCAAAATTTAAACACTTCTCATAAAATAATATTTGGCTCCATATGTAGTATTTTTGTTTTCTCTTTGCTTTTAAGACTTGGGGGAATTGATCTCTGCTTTGAAGCCCCCCAAAAAAAGGAAATGGAAAGACAACAAGCTGGATTTGTAACCGTTTGATGTAGTGGTGATGCAAGTAATGACTTCATTTACGGTGGAGACAATATCAGAGTAGGTATTGATGAAGCAACTTCAAAGAATAAGTTGACTCTCATGGCAACTGTCTTGTTAGTGCTTTATTATATGGGTTTGAATTCTTTAAAGTTGATCATCTTAAATTTGAGTGTGTTTGGATTTGATAAGTTTACTTTGAAACTTTCAGTGATTCGAATGTTTACTCTAAGTACTCGTTGAGTAGAATATTTATGTAAAAAAAAAAAAAAAAGATGATTAAATATCGATAGCTATATGTTTGAATTACATTTGTATTACAAAAAATAGATGGTTACTCTTAAAATTATAATTGCCATTTATTTTTCTAAAACAAATATAATTCAAATATATAGTTATTAATATCCAATTATTTTAATTTTTTGCAAAATATTTTATTCAACAAGTCTTAAAAAAAGAACAATTCGAATCACCGATATCAATCCTAAAATAAACCCCACTAAACCCAAATGCTTTCAAGTTATATGTTGCCATATCATGTATAGGTCCAAAGAATTTAAAATTCTAGGAATATCCAGGTTGTGACTAAACTCTATTGTTGTGTGTGAGATCAAGTGGAGATGAGTAATACTTGAATAACATGATTGCTGAGTTTACAACTGCTAGTAATTAATGGTTGACATTAGAAGTATGGCAAAGTGATAAACATTGAAGTTGTCAATACTTTGTATATTCTGCAAAGTGATAAACATTGAAGTTGTCAATAGTTTGTATATTCTTCTTTTCTAATTCATTTATATATTTGGTTGGGAGATTTGAGAAGAAATTTAGAAAGAGAAATAGAAATAGAAAAGGTAGGTAAAATATAAATAAAATATATCTACATTTCACCTAATTTTACACATTTTTTTCTTTTCTTTTTTCAAATCCCTCTCCAAATCTCCCAACCAAATATTTTTATTTCCCTTTTGGTTTGAATATTGGGTTTGAATTTCATTCTCAACGTAAGATTAGGTCCTGCACAGAGTGAGATATGACACAGACTCATAATTAGCACATAATGTTCCATTCCTAAATCTTTCTGTCTTTTTAATTCAAAAAATAAAATATATTAATGTTTTTTTGAGATTTAGAGACAATACAATTTGTCTCATAATTTTAATATAATTATATTAAACTCTTTTTTAGTAAGTCTAAAGAGACTGAAAATTCAAAGATTAACAACATAAAATATATTTTTTCAATGTAGAAGAAATGACAACATTATTTTTCCATCCGTATGATTAATGAATTTGTGATGAAAAAGTGTTCAGCATTATGTGAGTTAAATTTTAAGGAAATACAATATAATTATGCCAAATTTGTAGAATTTACTATATTTTCATCAAACTTTAAGCGAGGCCAATGTTATTTACTTTATTTGAAGACATTCATATTTAATGAATTATGTCTTGAGATTAATACACTTAAAATTTCCAACGATTTAAAAATTATAAATGTTTTACAATAAAGAATAAGAAAATTTAGAGACAGATCACCTTTGGCACTTGCTGGCTATAATATGTGATGGGCATATCCAAATTTAGGTATATCTAAATTGTGAATTTTTTAATGTTATGTGTGAGATTCAGTGGAGAGGGATTATTTTTTTATTTTTGGTCCTAACACTTGAATAACATGAGTTTACTAAGGGCTCAAGTGGCTCATGAGCCACAAAAAACAAAACAGGCTCATGAGCCACAACAGACAAAATATCACATCCAACCCCATAATCATTACATTCTTCTCTCACAAAAAAAGTTTAAAAAGCCAAAAAGTCAAGAGTCCTTCCCAAACCAAGCTTTTGAGCCCAGGCTCATATAGCCAAAAAAGCCAAAAAGCCAAAGAGCCAGCCCACTTCCCAAACGGAGGCTAATAGTGGTTGACATTACGAAGTGAATGAGGATCATCTCCTTCTTCTCTCTCCTCTTATTTGTAATGGTGGAGATGCACTCTAATATGATCTAACGGTCCATATCTGATTATTTAAAAAATAAAAAAAATAATTGGACTCATTAGAAGTAGACCAAAGTGATAACATTGAAGTTGTCAATACCTTGGTATTCTTCTTTTTTTTCTCCATACATCACCATATTTTTATATAAAATTTATTTTCAAAATGATATAATAAATTTGTAAATATGTTGTAAATATATGTTCATAATGATAGGCTTTGTATTTTTAAAGAAAATGACCACAAGAAATCACATCTTTCTATATAACAAATTTGAACAATATCTTTTCATATAGCACTACTCTATTCATATTCTCACGCCTAAATTTATTTATTTATTTATTTTTTAAACAGAAATGTACCCCAAAAAAAATAAAATAACTGTGACCCAGAAAATGACTGTTGGCCACAATTATTTTTTCTGTGCACTTTTCTTTGCATTTTTTATGCATATATGTTGGGATTGAATCTCACTCTGAACATTAGACTAGGCCCTTAGTGAGAGATTTGGTATAAAAACAAAAACAGAGGAAGAGTCAATATCAAACTTCCAGAAGCTAGTAGCTGTTTTTTTTTTTGGATGAGGCAATTTGGTGACACTTCATTGTCCTAAGACTTTCCTCAACAAGGTGGCCACACTATCTCTAGCTCTTTGTATCTTCTACAAAGTGCAAAAAAATCAATGAACTAAGGCTACTAGTCTCTAAAATAAAATACCTCTCTTTAGAAGCTGTAGCTCAGCTGTCAAATTCAAAATGACATATATGCACATTGTATATGTTTGTAAATTTTTTTTTTTTTTTTCAAAAGATAGGACGTTAATTAGTATGTTAGATTAGCACTTTGAATCAAAACTTCATCTAGAAAATTGTAGTTACACAGGGTTGGTCTTGAAATTTTTTAGACCCTAGGTAAAATTTTAAAATGAGACATTCTATACATAATTAAAAAAAAAAAAATTGTAAGTAAAATGATAATTGCCGATATCTTTTATTTGTTAGTACCCAAATAAAATCTATGTGGATATACAATCATAAAAAATTATATACTAAATTTTTTTTATATATATAGATTAAGATATGTAAAAATCATTACAAGTTTACAATAACTCAAAAATAGATAAAAATTTGGTATTGTGACTTTATAATTTATTAAAATTCAGTTTATAATCAGGAAAAAAACAAACAAACAAAATTTAATGTTATAATACCAAATAAAAATTAAACCAACTACAACAAACAATATCACTTAAACATTACCTTCTCATATTTTTTTTAATGCAAAACTATTGATTAAACTTGTATAATCTTACTTATCTACCATATCGTATTCAATAATATTATAATTAAATTCTTATTTCTTCTCTCTCTTTTTATTTTTATTTTTATGTTGACATGGTTAATAGAAAATAAGATTGTGGACTTGAATAAGTTGGACTGAACCTTCATTTTGCTAAAATTATTTAGGAGCTCTTAAATTTTGTTAAAATTTAGGCACAAAAGGCGGTGGCCTTACCGTCTTATTCTCTAGGTCGACGTTAAAAATTCAACCACTTGAGTTGTGCTTAAATTGAATATATATTTATAAGGTGAAGATCCTAAAAATATATGATAAAAATAATTTGGATGATTTTGGATGACTTAAAAAAATTTCGTCTAGATCTGCAAGAGCCAGCTTAGGAAAAAGTAAGAGAAGAACCAACTATATTTGACTATTCAATTATTAATTCAAACTTTATACTTTTTTATATAAAAAAACAAAAAAACAAACAAATAAATAAATGAATAATGCATAGATCTTCTACCATAGATGTGTGTCGATTGCGTGCTGCATTTACAATCACAGTTGAGGAAAGCAACATTAATATAAAATATGACAAATGATTTGTAAATAAAAATTTCATACAAAAATAATATGGCAATAACATTTTAAAAATTATAAATTACTTTAATGATTTTTTTGATTTACAATGAATGGACACAAATCTGCCATCTCATTCTATATGAATTTTTTTTTTTTTTTTATATATATAAAGTTTGTATTCATATTTTATCACTCTAAAATTATTATGTATGACAAAATTCAGCAAAAAGGAAAAGTGGATGTTTATGAACTAATAAACATGACTTTTGTTAACGAGTCTTCTAAGAAATTGATTAATAACATATTAAATACTTTGTACATTTTTTAACTATGCATTTTTATGGAAAAAAAAAAAATATATATATATATATAAAATTAGTTTCAACATATTAACGATTACCCTTTTCAAAAATCTGCTAATAAGACCTAGTAAACATATACGTGACCTATTAAATGTGAATAAAAAAATATTTTATCTTATAAGTCACCGAAGCAATTAGATTAGGGAAATGTTCCGGTGTACAACGTACACTGTATGTAATTTTATCATAAAATTATGTAAGTTTTCACGAATTTATATAAATAATTTTACAAAATACGTAAGTTGAATATAAATTTACGTAAGTCCGTAAACACATATTTTATCTTTTTAAAATAAATTTATATGTTCAAATTTTTATTTCAAAATCTTAATTTATTGCGATAACCAGCCAATGCACTTGTAGTTGTAGTGAGATTTGGTGAAATGTTGGTGAAGTTTGGACGTAGCTAAAATGGAGCTTTCAAGGTCTTCGTGCGGTTTTGCGTTAAGTCTTCGTCGTCATCCGCGTGGCTTAGAATATACAGCTGGCCTCCAATTCATCCTCCGCCATATCATATTTAGCGTGGAAGGATTCTCTATTCTCAAATTAATCTCATCTTTTTGTTTTAATTTATTCATAATTATTGAATTATATAAGAATTTAAAATATAAAAATTTCGAGACATATCTAATGATTATGAGTGAATTAGAATAAAAAAACGTAATTATTTAGGGACAGAGGATCCTTGACAATATTTAGCACATCCCCTAAGATTACTAAGGCTCCGTTTGGTGGAGCTTTCAAATATAATTCCACACTCACGGTGTTTGTTTAACATTTTTAAAAATTAATTCTACACTCACTTTTGAAAATTCTTTTCAATGCTAAAAAATTTAGACTAATCAGAAGTCTCACCTAACGTTCGGCCAGTTGATCGGAACATTTTTCAATTTTTTTTTTCACCTGTTATTTTTATATTATAAAAAAAAAAAATTTGTAAGTTAAAATTTTTTATGTTATTTAAAAAAAATTCATGAATTTTGAATAAAATTTTGAATTGTGTGTTTAGTTATGAGTTGTAAATTTTTATATCAAATATCATATGTTACATCACTCAATTCAAACTCAATTTAAAATTCTTTTCAAAATTCATAACTAAACAAAATTTTCATACTCAAATCATAATTTTAAAACTCACAAACTCAAAATACAACTCTATTTTCAAATTATAATTTTAAAATTCTGCTAAACGCTATCTAAATTTTTTTATCGTTAAAAGTTTTTATTTTAAAAAAATTAATAAAAAAAATTCTTATGGATTAAATCATAAATAATTTTCAAAGTATGCGTCTTGAGATGTTCCTGATACATTAATTTATCACTAAATTGTCCCTCACTTCATTTTTATATATAATTAATAATGAAGGTAATGACAACGTTGAGGATTAAATTGAACAAATCAAACACTCTGGAGATTTCTTCTTTTTTTTTTTTTTTTGGGGGAGAGGGGGTTATTTTGTTGATGTGTAAATGTGATTTGACAAAAATAACCTTATTTTTGTTATCAATTATAGATAAAACAAATATAAGAATCATTTAGTGACAAAATTAAGGAAATTTTTTTTTAAGGTGCTTAATATTAAGATTTTATAGTATAAAGGACATTCAATATTTTAATAATGTCTAAGGTCCCTCAAGTTGATCTAGAAAAAATTCATGTCACAGAAAAAATTGGTCTAGAGAAATTATTTCTCTGACATTCTCTAAACTTCCCACTGTAAAATTTCTATGCCCTGCGCTTCTCCAAATTTCTCCGCTTCCATATACTTCCCACTCTTTCAGAGAAATTTCTCTGCCTTTCCACAAAATTACATCTCCAGAGAAATTTTAAATTTCTCTGCCAACCCTGCCTCTCTTGGACTCAACACTCCAGACAAAATTGAAAATTTCTCTAACTTCACCGACCTTCAATTAGTCAAAATGAATCTAGAGAAATTTGAAAACCCAAAAAAAATTGGTCAAAATGAACCCAGAGAAATTTGAATTTTCTCTGGGTTTGAGTGAAGAAGCTATAAAGATTTGAAATTTGAAATAAAAAAGTGAAACAGTTGTAGGGGATTTTGAAATGTGAAGGTTGTAACAAAGTGTTGTAGGCATTTATGTAATAAAATAGTTAGAACAGATGTAATATCGTATGTTATGCATTTCATGATTGTTTTGGTGAGATTGAGATTAGTTAGTAGTAGTGGGTATTTGGTAGTGATGTGAATGTGATATGGGTTTTTCACAGATTGTGGGCTCTATTGAAATCTAATGGTCTAGTGCTATCGAGGCGTAGATATGATCAAGAAGAGTTGCAGATCATATCTGAAGACTGCAAGACTGAGAAGGTCTTTGTGTGTGTGTGTGTGTTAGACACTGAATTTTTATATATACATTGAATTTATTTGAGTTGTTTTGTCTATGCTATGTTGAATCATTTCCCAAAAGCACATAGAAACACAAATGTATCTATTAAATTATTAATATTTTTCTAAATTCAATCTAACAGAAGCCAGGACTAGATAGGAATGTAATAGAGGAGGTTTACAAAACCCAGAAAGCAATTCAGTGAGTTTTGACTCCTTATTTCTCTGCCAGAGAAATTTCTCTGCATTTCCACAACATTACATCTCCAGAGAAATTTGAAATTTCTCTGGCCTCTCTGCCTTTCCTGAACTCTAAGTTACTTTTTATTTGCCTCTCTTCTTGGACTGTCATACTCATGAGAAAGAAAGGGCCATACAAGAAAGAGATGAATTGAATAAGCCTAGGAAATTAGGAATCAAATCAACCATTAAAAAGTGAATGTCGCAGCAGATTATGAAGGTCGAACCTCACTAGACCTAGAAAGAAACACGTTCTCTAGCGACAAATATCCTTCTGCCTGTGTGTGTGTGTGTGTATATATATATATATATATAGAGAGAGAGAGAGAGAGAGATAAGAATGAAAAATGAGAAATTGAGAGCATGAACTGATTTTGAAAACAACAACAAAGTGATATAAGTAAAAACTAACTTTATGGACAGCAATCTAAGGGCATTTTGAACAAAGGACCCATGACCACTGAGAAAGAGTAGTGAAGTTAAATCTCTTCCATTTCTCAATGACAGCATGTACAGCAACACGGAAGTCACTCGACGAAAAGGTAGCATCCTACGTCAAGATATCAATCTTTGCTCCATTCAAGACCATCACAGCGGAAATGGAAGTAGCGATTGTGACCTCACGGTTCTCGAGGACTTAGAGGAAGTCCTTGGTCTGAGAGTCGAGAGTTTTGATCTTGTTCATCAGAGTCTCGGACTGCTTCATGAGGTTTTGCTCGAGAGACGAGAGAGATAGAGAAAGATTTAGTAATGGAGAAGTCAAATTTCTCTGTGTGGGGTTGAAGGACCTTAGATATTATAAAATAATATTGTGGATCTCTTCCATTACTAAAAATAAGAGAGGGACCTTAGACTAATTTTTTTTAAAATTAATAAGTTGAAGAGAAAATTGATATATATATTTAAAGGCAAATTCTATGCTACACGCTCTCATAGAGGGGATGTACCATAATATTTTTCATATTTAAAATATTTTAAAGATTAAAGTAATGCATAACACATATTTTATGCACCATTTGTCTATTTGACCAATTCTAATTGTTGAAAGTGCCAATTTTTTTAAAAACTCTCTTTTTGGTGGGGTTGAATAATTAAAAACTCATTTTGATAATTAATGTCCCCAAAAATTCTAGAGATTTTAAATTTTTTAATCAAAATTTTTAGCAAATAGTGAGTGCACATCAGTATGTTTCCACACCCATGTGATTGTTTAATAAAAAAATTGATAAAATAATTTTGTTGTCATCTCGCAAAAAAAATTTTAGTTGATTTTTTTAGATCGGGATTAAAAGTCTGTTTGGATTTTTTTTTTTTTGACTTTTTTAAGAAAAAATTAAATGTTTATGATTTAAATATGATATTTTATTTTATTAATTTATTAATTTATTTTATATTTTAGTGATTAATTTAATCCGCTTAGTTCAACTCAATCTAACCCAACCTACATAAACAAACCAAGCCTTTAAGTCTTGTTTGAAAATATATTAATTTAATATATATATATTTTTGATTTCTTATAAAAACAAATATAAAAAAAATAAATAATGATATAACAATTTATATTGAATTTTTTTATTTTTTTTTTTTGGGATTAAAAGATTGCCTAATGTCCCACATAACTTTGAGCTGCTACTGCCCATTACGCCACGTCACGACCCCCTCTCCTTTTCTTTCTTTTTAACCAATCCCACCCCTCCCCTCCTTCATTAAGATAAACACATCTCTCTCTCTCTCTCTCTCTCTCTCTCTTCAAAATTCTCAAAGCAATGGAGGGTCTTATTCCATTTGTGTACAGAGCCATAATGCAACATAAAAATGGTGGACAAGGCTTCATATCCTCATTTCTCAAAGAATCACCTCCATCTTCATACATGAGACTTTCCGGAGACTCCGGCCGGTTCCACACCTCGTCGGACATCCAGCTTTTCCGGCAAGATTGTGGCTTCTCCGCCTCTTCACCACCGCCCTCCGCCACCCAAATAAGTGTTTCCACGGAGGTTCAATCTCCGGTTCGCCGCTGAGTCATTGCATGATGATGATCATCCACAAAATTATGTGCCGGAGGAAAGCTGAAGGCTAGTATCTCTCTCAAGTTTGTCAAACATGGTGGCCCTTGTAACTGTAACTAGACAACTATTATGTATGTGAATTTTATTTTTATGGTTTTATAGCTTGGTGTGATGATAATCAAGGGTGTGGATAACCAAAGGGACCACACACTTTGTGTTATTATAGTGTAAAATATGAAGGAGACTATGAAAATATATAATAATGTGTAAATATAGGTATTTTCATATAATAATGTGTAAATATAGGTTGTATTATAATTTATATTGTATGGCTAAAGGGACCATACAATTAACTCTATTTCAAATTTATCACGCCCGTTTGTGAACTTAGTTTGTTAAAAGATTTTTTTTAATTTTTTTTATAAGATGATGAAAGTTAATAATGTGTTTGGAATGATTTATTTTATTTAACAAAATCAATAAAAGATCGGAGCAATTTGATTTAGTGGTATATCTCAATATCCCAAAAAGAGATAAACAATCTTTATAAATTGAACAAGTCAAAAAATACTTAATTAATGTTTATGATGTAACATTTATTGATCCAGTGGAATTTATTGACTATACGGGCTTAAAAGAGGAGAAATTTTTGTATGTTAATAGGGTATCACGTGGTACTATTTTTCACTAATCACAAATGTATATGCCTATTATTATTCTCCAAACACTCAACATAAATGTAGTGGACTAATTAATTCTATTTAAAAAATTAATTATGAGATAGCATTTTTTAATAGACTGGTTTAGATAGTTCAGTCTGATTCATTGGACCCCTCATGCGTCCAGTTTTAACAATTCTACCATTTATTTATTGGGGAGTCCAATTTTAACAATTCATACCATTTATTTATTAAGTTCTTATGTGCGTATCATTGATATTAAAAATCAAATTAATATTATAACTAAAGTATTAAAAAAATAATTTTTTTTTTTTGCCCATTATTTTCGAGACAAATTATAAAAGTATGTATGTTAATCCATTGATGTTGCTACTATTAACCTACTTTTCTTTGGATCCCACTTTTTAATTTTATTTTCATTAAAATTTCATCTTTAACTACCGCCTTCCAAACCCCAGCTACGCGACATTCATTCGAAGGAATATTTCATTTGTCATACAAAAGTCAAAACGATGAGCTTGATTTGATTTTTTTTTTTGTTGTTATTTTTTAGACTTTCTATCAATTTTTAAAAAACAAAAAAATTTACTTTTTCTAATAAGTCTAATCGAATAAATAGGGAAAAAAATTAAAAACTATTTACTAAAGATTAAAAAAAATATAAAAATATATATTTAAAAAATAGCCCCAAATACCCACTCACTAAAAGAGGATGATTGCTTGTGTTGGATTGCTAAAATTTTATTTTATTTTGTTGGTTGATTTTCCACTAATTTTATGCCCCAAAGTGATTGGTCATTTTAGTGAAGAGTCGTTGGGACAAAAAAAATATATTAGAAAGTTCAGGCCTATTTGCTTTTGGTTTTCTTTTGGAGAAAATTTTATTTTTATTTATATATTTTGTCTCAATGATCAATTACACTTAATTGCTAGGTATACTTTTTTATTAGAATATGAAATCCAATTAATTTATTAAAATATTTAGTTTGGTTTGATGTTAGTTATAATATATTTTTAATATATTATATTTGACTTTTGAAAGCTCAATGACAATAACTAGGGTTTTGTTAAAAAGCCTAAAATTTAACAATATATATATATATATATGAAAAAAGATTTGTGCCTCGAATCTGGCTCCCTCGAATGTCCCGAATTGGTGAAACGACGTCGTTTCACCGATTCAATTTTTTTTTTTTTTTCTTCTTCTTCCTCATGTCTGAACTCTGAAACGGGTGAAGGAGAGGGAGAGGGAGAGAAAGAGGGAGAGAGGGAGAGGGAGAGAAAGAGAGAGAGGGAAAGCAGATCGCGTCGCCTCCGCCCACGATCGCCTCCGCACGATCGCCATGCCTCTGCCTCGCCTCCCATCCTCCTCCTCCTCTCTCCCTCCCCCTCCTCCTCCTCCTCCTCCTCCTCCTCCCTTCTCCGTCTTCTTCTCCTTTCTTCAGCTGAAAAAAAAAAAAACAGAAACAAAGACAAAAATGACGCTGTTTTAATGTTTAGGGGCATTCAGGGGAGCTCGGATTCGAGCTCCCAATCGCGGTTGTATATATATTGTCTTTGTTTGTCCTGTGGTATAATGTGCAACGGCTTGGAAATTGATACATAATTTCAGTGGATTTTTGGCAGCAACTATATTGATATAGTGTTACTGCTGTGTGGAAGTTTTGCTGCTTCGATTTTTTTGGTTCTTGGAAGCTCAATTGGTTTGCTTCGTTTCCACTGGTTTGGTAAAGATGATTTGATTCGTTATTTTAGATTTTCTACAACTCTGTTTTGAAAATTTTTGTTCATCTATTTGGTGAAATCTTTTATCTTATTTATTTGTAATTATTTGGAATTCAACTAAGAGTGGTTTATGAGACCATTTGTGTCTCGTTTGTAATCGTTTGGAAACTTTTTGGTTGGTAGTGGAATCGGATTTCGATCCTATGGACATACCTCACATTGAGAGAACCACGTAAAAATTCTTGTGTTACTATTGATTTAATTTTTCTGTATTAGTTTTTATTCTCACTGATTGATTTACTTGTGAAAAATCATAAATTTTCCCTAACAACTGGTATCAGAACTTACGGTTTATTTAGGTTTATTTATTTGTGTAAATCAATGGAGGGGAATGTGAGTCGTATGTCTAGTTTCAATGGAAGTAATTAGGTAACTTGGAAAACTAAAATAAAGGACCTATTATTTTGTAAAGATTTGTATGGACCCATTAAGGGTGACAGTAGTAAACTTGATGATATCAAAGATGATGAATGGAAGAAACTTAATTGAAAAGTCGTGGGTGTTATCCGTCAATAGATTGATAACAGTGTGTTTCATCATGTTGCTACTGAAACTTCAGTACATGATTTATGGAAAAAATTAGAATGCCTTTAAGATAGGAAATCAGCCACAAATAAAGCTTTTCTGTTTCGTAAGTTGGTTAATTTAAAATATAAAGAGAGCAGCTCTATTCCGGAACATTTGAATGAAATAAAAAGTATTGTTAACCAACTTGCTTCTATGAAAATTATTTTTGATGATGAGTTGCAGGCTTTGATGCTACTTAGTTCTTTGCCCGAAAGTTGGGAGACTTTAGTTGTGACGGTCAGTAATTCAGCTCCCGGTGGAGTTGTCACAATAAGCCAAGTCACTAGTAGCATGCTGAATGAAGAAACTAGAAGAAAACCAGCCGATTCTTCTCATTCGGAGGTATTTGTTGTGAGAGGCCAAAGCAAAATAAGGGGGAGGAGTAAGACTCCTCATGGTCATGATCAAAGCTGTGACAAACCAAGAGATGGTTCTTTTTCAAATAAAGATATTAGTGCTATTACTGCCATAAGAAAGGGCACATGAAGCGAGAATGCCGAAAACTCAAGAAAAGTGTGGATAAGAATCAAGGAGACACAACGGCGGTTACTGCGGATTATCTCATGATCGTCTGTGAAAATAATTGTATCAATTTTGTGGGCCAAGAGAGCAATTTGGTGATTGATTCCGATACTTTTTTTCATGTAACTTCTCGAGTTGATTTCTTCACTACCTACACCAAAGGAGATTATGATTCTTTTTGAATGGGTAATGAAGGTTTGTCCAAGATTATTGGCATGGGTGATGTTTGCTTAGAAACAAATTTGGATTGCAAGTTGTTGTTTAAAGATGTGAGACATGTTCCTGACATTCGCCTCAATTTCATCTCTACTGGGAAGCTAGATGATGAAGGCTTCAACAACAAATTTGGTGATGGAATATGGAAGCTCACAAAGGATTCTTTAGTGGTGGCTAAGTGCAAGAAGATTCATACATTTTATTCGATGCAAGGAAAAATTTGTAAAGGTGTTGTCAATGTACTTGAAGATGATACTTCTACCGAATTGTGGCACAAGCGGCTTAGCCATATAAGTGAAAGAGAGCTACAAGTTTTGTTCAAGAAAGAGCTTCTACCCCGTTTGAAATGTACACATCTTAAAACTTGTGTTCATTGTTTGGTGGGTAAACAACATAGAGTTTCTTTTCATAAAAATGTTGCTTCTAGAAAAGAAAATATTTTGGAGTTGATTCATTCGGATGTTTGTGGTCCTTTGAAAGTTAAAACACATAGTGGTACACTTTATTTTGTTACTTTCATTCGAGGAAAGTTTGGGCTTTTATACTAAAAACTAAAGATCAAGTTCTAGATGTATTTAAGCATTTTCAGGCCATGGTTGAAAAAGAAACATGGCAGAAATTAAAGTACATCTGATCAGACATGATGGTGAATACATTGGGCCATTTGATGAATATTGCCGCAACCAAGATATTCGGCACCAAAAGACAGTTAAGAAAACTTCTCAATAAAATGGCATTGCCAAGAGGATAAACTGCACCATTGTGGAAAAAACAAGGTGTTTGTTTTCACAAGCTAAATTGCCAAAATCCTTTTAGAGTGACGCGATGAGAACAGCGGTTGACATAATCAATTTGTCTCCTTCCTATCCTTTGAATGGTGATGTTCTAGAAAAAGTTTGGACCGGCAAAGATATGTCTTATGAGCACTTGAGAGTATTTGGTTGCCGAGCTTTTGTTCACATTCCAAAGGATAAGAGGTCCAAGCTTGATAGCAAGTCAAGACAATATATTTTTCTTAGCTATAGGCATGATGAATTTGGTTATAGATTGTGGGATCCGGTCGACAAAAAGGTCATTCGAAGCCATGATGTTGTGTTTCTTGAAGACCAAACAATTGAAGATTTTGGCAAAGGTGATCAACCGGAGCCAAAAAGTAGTGATCTCATTGACATGGATCCATTTCCTTCATCTTCAGTTGATGATGAAAATGGGGGAGATGTGTAGCCACCTATTGAAAATGTAGACGATAATGCTACTCCAAATGAAGTTGAGCCCGAAATTGAGGAAAAGCATCCAACTCAAGAACTGCAACCATAACTTGAGTTGAGAAAATCTACAAGGGATCGACAACCTTCGAGAAAGTATCCTCCCAGTGAATTTGTGTTGATTTCCGATCAAGGGGAGCCCGAGAGCTACCAAGAAGCAATTGAGCATGCAAAGAAAAATGATTGGAAAAAGGTCATGGAAGAGAAGATGAATTTCTTACTTGAAAATCACATTTATGATTTAGTGAAGTTGCCTAAAGGGAGGAAAATTTTGAAAAATAAGTAGGTTTTCAAATTTAAGAATGATAGCAAGAATTTGAGGTACAAAGCACGTCTTGTTGTGAAAGTCTTTGGATAAAAGAAATGTATTGACTTTGATGAAATTTTCTCGCCAATTATAAAGATGTCTTCTATTCGGGTTGTATTTGGCATGGCTGCAAATATGAACCTTGAAGTTAAACAATTTGATGTGAAGACCACATTTCTTCATGGTGATCTTGAAGAAGAAATTTACATGGAATAACTAGAGGGTTTTGTGGAGAAAGGGAAAGAGAAATTTATTTGCAAATTGAAGAAAAGTTTGTATGGCCTCAAGCAAGCCCCGCGACAACGGTACAAAAAATTTGACTCTTTCATGATAAATAATGGTTTTTCTAAAACCACTTCAAACCATTATATATTTGTGAAAAAAATTTCGGATTGGCAAATTTATTATTCTTTTGCTTTATGTTGATGACATGTTAATTGTGGGTCAAGATTATACTATGGTTAACAAGTTGAAGTTAGAGTTGAGCAAGTCATTTGCTATGAAAGATTTAGGGCCGACAAAGCAAATACTTGGTATGAAAATTGTTCATGATTGCAAAAATGGGCCGATTTGGTTATCTCAAGAAAGCTATATTAAAAAGTTCTCGAGAAGTTCAACATGGATAAAGCAAAGTCGGTTGGTTGTCCACTTGTGGGTCACTTCAAGCTTAGTTCGAATCAATGTCCTAAATGTGAGAAAGACAAGGAAGAGATGTAGAAAATTCCTTATGCTTTGGTGGTTGGTTCTTTGATGTACACCATGGTTTGTACAAGGTCGGATATTGCTCACGCCATTGGTGTAGTGAGTTGATTTCTCTCTAATTCGGGTGAAGAACATTAGCCAGCGGTGAAGTGGATTCTAAGATATCTTCGAGGGACTTCGAAGGTGTATTTGTGTTTTGGAAATGGAAAACCGATCCTTGATGGGTTCATGGATTCTGACATGGCCGGTGATATTGATTTTAGAAAATCTACTTCAGGGTATGTGATGACATTTGCAAGGGGAGCTGTGGTATGGCAATCTAAATTAAAAAAATGTGTTGCTCTTTCAATTACCGAAACTGAATTTATTGCTATTACAAAAGCTTGCAAAGAAGAGTCATAGTTGAAGAAATTTTTGCAAGAGTTGGGTTTGAAACAAGAAAGGTATGTGCTTTATTGTGATAGTCAAAGTGCTATTCATTTGAGTAAAAACTCTACTTTTCATTCGAGATCGAAACACATTGATGTGAGATACCATTCGATTTGTGATGTGTTAGATTCGAAATCGTTACAACTTGAAAAGGTTTACACAGATGATAATATTTCGGATATGTTGACTAGGACTTTGTTGAAGGATAGATGTCTAAAGTGTCGAACTTTGACGGGTATGGTTGATGTCTCCACCTAAGTCGGTCAGGAGAGAATTGTTAGGTATACCTCCTTATTAGAGTATGGGACCCAATTGGTTTATTAAAATATTTAGTTTGGTTAGGTGTTGGTTATAATATATTTTTAATATATTATATCTGACTTTTGAAAACCCAATGGTAATAGCTAAGGTTTTGTTAAAAAGCCCAAGATTCAACAATATATATATATATTGTCTTTGTTTGTCCCATGGTATAATGTGCAGCGGCTTGGAAATTGATACATAATTTCAGTGGGTTTTTGGCAGTAACTATATTGATATAGTGCTGCTGTTGTGTGGAAGTTTTGTTGCTTCGATTTTTTTGGTTCTTGGAGGCTCGATCAGTTTGCTTCGTTTTAGCTGTTTTGGTGAAGCTGATTTGGTTTGTTATTTTTGATTTTCTATAACTCTGTTTTGAAGATTTTTGTTCGTCTATTTATTGAGGTCTTTCCTCTTATTTATTTGTAATTATTTGGAATTTACCTAAGGATGATTTGTGAGACTATTCGTGTTTCGTTTGTAATCGTTTGGAAACTTTTTGGTTAATAGTGGAATCGAATTTCGATCCCGTGGATGTACCTTACATTGAGGGAACCACGTAAAAATTCTTGTGTTGTTGTTAATTTAACTTTTTTGCATTAGTTTTTATTCTCATTGATTGATTTATTTATGGGAAATCATAGATTTTCCCTAACAACTTTCACACTTCGAATAATTTTAATTTTATTCTCAAAATTTTTAAAAGTTCATCAATTTATCCCCTACCGTTACATTTAAACGGAAAAAGTTAAAAAAAATAATAATTACATTTTGATTCCAAATTTCAAAACAAAATGCAAACTTACCCTCTCCTATCCAAACTCACCATCTCTCTTTTCTGCACCTCTATAACTCTGCCCGGCCACTACCACTGGTGGCTAGCCCTCCTCCTCTCTCCATCACTGTAACCCCATCATCTTTTTCTCAAGAAATCTTCGAAAATGGATTCCCAAAACCAACGTCGTTGAATTCACCAAGCCTCCGTTATTTGGTTCCGAATTCGTAGAACTTCCCTGGAGAAGCTCTGGTCTAACCTCACTGGTGTGAGTGATGGCACCACCTATCGCTACCAGTTTCCCAACATCAACAGTATTCAAGTCCTTACCTAATTTTTTTTTTTTTTTTAATTTAGTAGGGAATTGCAGGCAAAACAACACAATATGAAAGTTTGACTTTTGTAAAGAGATTGAGGACAATAATAGAACACAATGATGTCCTTGTTAGGGTTATCATCGACGATGAATATGGGTTTTTTTTTCATTACAAATCTCTTGCAAGCATTCTTCAAGTACAGCTCGAACCTAAAAATTGAACCCAACCCAGAAAAATTAAGGATTTTTAACATCACACAAACACATCTATACATATATACAATAATGAAGTGAGTGAATTAAATGAAGTATCTGAGGCATTCATCATAGATAGCCTTTTGAAGAACATCGTTGAATTGCATGGCATGAGAGAAATCAATGAACATGGTATTGGATTATGATGATGCAGTTACTTCCCTGATGGATGGATCAGACTAGTCCATGCTCCTAATGGGTCTACTGGCCTCGATGTCCGCGAAGTGTGCGTACAAAACAATCCAAAGGGTGAGATAATCCCTTGGCGGACACTCCGACGATCAAGTTAGATTAAGGTCAACTGGGTTTAGAGAGAGAGAGAGAGAGAGAGAGAGAGAGAAAGAGAGAATGTAATAAAGGATGGATAAAAAAAGGCTTCCATACGACGTATCTCCAAGGCTTTCTTATATTCGTTACTCATCATTTCCTTATCCATTCCAAGCTGTCTTGTTGGCCAAAAGTCTATAGTCTAGTTAGCATCGTTTATGGTGAGTCTGTATTCTCTGGCGCGGAGAGGTTGATGCATTTAATGCTATGAGGGCCTTATTAACGACTGATGTGTGGATGCAATAACTTTGTAGGATCTTTATCTGTTGATGTGGCTACTTTTCTTCATGACAAGTGTGTAAATGCTATAGGTCCTGGTTCAATATTGGGTTCTCAAGGATACTGGGCTTAGCTATCTAGACACTCTTGAGGCCCATTAGTCGTATAGGTCTGTTCAACAGATATTTGGGTCCTATGGGTCGTGCCCATCAGTAGTCCTCCATTCCTAAGTGCACCTTTAGACTAGCAAAATGAATAAGGAATTGGAGAGCAATCCCCCAGGCCGAGGGAGGGGAAGGGAGAGGGGGGGCGGGGGTGACCTTAAATCAGCAAATGGGTGACCGACCAGTGTGGGGGTCGAGCGGTGAGGAGGTGACTAACTGGTGAGATGGCCATACGTCGGGTTGGCTGACCGTCGAAGAGAGTGACCGAGCGGTGGGTGGGCCGACAATAGAGGCGACCGATCGTGGGAGGGACCGACCGGCGAGAGGGATGGCCGAGTGGAGGGTTGGGCGACCGTGGGAGGGACCGATCAACAAGGGGGATAGCCAAGCAGGGGGTTGGCCGACCTTGTTGGTGACCGATCGTGGAAGTGACCAACTAGTGAAGGGGATGGCTAAGAGGTGGATTGGCCGACCGTGTGGGTGACCAACTGTGAGGGGATGGCTGGGTGTGATGGCATTGATGGGAAATGGGCCTCGAGGGAGAAAAAGCACGTGATGATATGAAGTGGAATAGACGGTGGAAAGGAAAGGATCGTAATCGGACACGTGGAGTAATGAGGGCCACTAGGGATGGAATAACGAATCGTGTGCAGAAAAAATGAAAGGGCTTGTATTTAGGGGTGGTGAAAAGGCAGGGTGTTAATTTGGGTTTGATTTTCAAACTGGCGGCGTTTAACAGTGACCCTTGGAACATAGGCAAACCTTAGGCATTTGGAGTTATTCGTTTTACATACATGATTGTGAGAATCCAACACATCCCAAACTTGATTTCATTCGTCTTGTGTGACTCTCCCCTCTAACATTTTGCAAACTTCCTCACTCCTGCGTCCGAAGCAATATACAGAAACATAAAAGAGATGGTGCAAAACAAAGTACCAGCCATGGCGTCAAACGCGTTAGAGGAGGATGATGGGGTGGAGTTAGCAGAATAGTACCGGGTAAAGAGGGGCAGAGAGAGGGGGACGGTGCAGCCGCTGCCACCTCGTCCAGCCATTATGATCTCGGTGGCCCAACAGATTGGCTAAGTGGCGCCAGACCATTGGCATATGAAGGTGGACAAATGCATTTTAACAGAGAAAGACCTGGAGGAGTTGCGTCGGAAGTATCAAATTCCGGCGGAGATAGAGTTAAGGTTGCTGACCGTGAAGAAAAGAGCATTGGATGCGCGACCAAATGAGTTCGCGTTGTATGAAGAAACATTGCGAGGAGGGATGAGATTGCCCTGGCGCCACCTCCTGGAAAATTCTTTTGGCATGCGTAATCGCATGGCCACAAGCGACCGAGGAGGAGGCAATGACAGTAGATGAATTCTTTTCATGCTATAAGGCGTCTGAGCAGCAGAAAACGTGGGTGAGTCTGCAGGCGGTAGTAGGAAGAGGATTGGTGGCGGGATTGCCGCCTTTAGTGAGGGGTTGGAGACCGAAATGGTTTTTCGTCTCGGCGAATAGTGGGGTGTGAGTTCGTACGATGTGGAAAATGCCCACCAAATCGTTGGAGCCAAAGTTAGACGTGGAGACAGAAAGGAAAGTCAAACGGGTGAAGGAATGGAGAGAGAATGAGGGGCTAAAATGGGACGACCTTGTCCAACCCTCAGGCCTTTTTGCCATAAACTTGGGACCCGAGCCAACAGAAGGTGATCTAGTTCTAGAAGAAGTGGAGACCATGAGGAAAGCGCAGGAGATGGAAGACAAGCATGCCTTCGCAATGGTCGAAAAATAAAAAGAATAACAATTAGGCCTAGCACCTAAGTAGGTCGCAAAGAGATCGGTCCAACCACGACCGAAACCTTGGGTGAGAAGGACTTAACCGATTTTGTGCCCTTACAGGTGCCAGTGGACACGTTGAGGGAGAGGAGTAAAATAGAGGTGGAGTTAATGCTGAAGAAAAAGAAAAGGAAAGTGACCGCAAAGGGTGGGGAAGAAGGGCCCTTGGTAAAGAAAATGAAGAAGGAAATGATAGAGATACCCCCAAAAGCAGGGGAAGAAGGGACCATGGTTGGTGGAGAGGGAGACGGAGGCTTGGCTGAGCCTTTGATTGACAAAGTAAGGAGCGTAGCGGATGAGCATGAGGAGTTGCCAGACGGCGATCGATCGACAGACCTGTCCCCCGAGGATGTGCCGTTCAGAGAAGTGCCCCCAAGGCAGGAGGTGGGCAGAGGGCAGGCAAGCAAAGCAGAGAGAAGTGCCATGTTGAAGATCGCCACCCATCATGTGCATGCGGTGGTCGGCTGCCTGAGAGGGGATGGGGGTGAAGCCAAGGTGGCCGCAGATCGTCTGTTAGGGGTTGTGGAGGACGCGGCCGTGCGGAGTGTGGCGCAATTTACAAAGGTCGACCTCATGAGAGGATTCTGCTCAGCGCAGATGGAGGCAACGACCCTAGCAGCTGCCCTTCTAGGCAAGGCAGTGGGGGTAAAGGTGGAAACAGAATCATTGAATGGCCAGTTGGAGGGGATACAGGCATAAGTGCAGAACTTGAGGGGGGAGATGGTTGGCTGGAGAAAGGTAGCACAGAGTGTCTGTGCCAAGGGCCTGGCCTACGCTCAGGGGGAAAAAAAGGTGGAGGTGTTGGCGATGGTGCAAGGTTATCTGGTGGAACGCGCCAGGGTGGGCCAAACGGAGGCCACGGCTGAACTGTTAGCTATCAAGGCAGAGCTTAAAGCTGCACGTCATAAGATGGTATCGCTAGAGTTCTCATTGGTGAGCGAACAAAAGAGGGCTAATGAAGCTCAGCAAGCCCGTGCCACTGCCAATGAGAGGTTAGAAGAGGCTTTAGTGAACAATAAAGAGCTGCTTGAGCAGGCTTCGAAGGATAAGGAGAAGGCGCATGCACGAAGGGCAAAGTTAGAGAAGGCCTTGGATGAGGAAAGAGCCAAGTTAGCAGAGTTAACCAGGGTGTTGGCATCTGAGAGGGTTGTTTACCCTGATCTCTGCTATGCGGCGGTGGAGCAGTTCAAGTTATCCCCAGAGTTCCAAATGGTCGTTGACGTGGCTGTGGAGAGGGGCTTGGCCAGAGAAGGGGAAAGGGATGTGGGACCATAGAATGTAGCTGCTGTGGAGGTGGTGGAAAGGCAAACCAAAGAAGAAATAATCCAAAGGTTCCAACAATCAGACTACTACAAGCATGAGATGAGCATGTACTAGGATAGCAGCTAGACGAGCTTCAAATATAGGGCAAAAGAGCTATTCCCAGACATAGATTTTGATCGCATGAAGCCAGGAGAAGAAGGTATCTCCCAGACTCCACTGGATGAGGGTGTGGAGGAAGAGGACTTGGCGTCTAGTGAAGAAGATGGAGAGAGAGCGTAGTGAAGGGATTGAGTTTTTTTTTTAAGGGGGGTGTCGAGATGTAATTTTTGTAAGGAGGTGTACAGTTTTACAAGATGTTAATTAATAAAAACTGGAATATCTTTGTGGTTGTTATGTTTGTTATGTTTGTATTGTGTGAGGATGACTAACGTATTAAACTATTGGAAAATAAGGAAGTTGCCTTGGGTAAAAATGGGTAGAAAGTTAACTTAGGTAAATATGACCTTGGAAGAAAATTTAGATAATAAGTGCCTTGGATAAAAGCTGGGGCTATGTTTAACTTAGTCTAGCTGAGCTTTTCATGCTCTGTTTGGCTAAGGCTATGGAGGGCTCAGTCTGTCTGAGGCTATGTTTAACTCAGTCTGGCCAAGCTCTTCATGCTCAGTCTGGCTGAGGCTTTGGAGGGCTTAGTCTGTCTGAGGCTATATTTAACTCAGTCTGGTTGAGCTCTTCATGCTCGGTCTGGCTGAGGCTTTGGAGGGCTCAGTCTGGCTGAGGCTATGTTTAACTCAGTCTGGCTGAGCTCTTCATGCTCAGTCTGGCTAAGGCTTTGTTTAATTTTGGATTAAGGCACAACATAGATAATGGGAATTTTGAATTGTTATCATAGTCCTGCGATCATAAATATATGCATTGCATGGCAAGGGCCAAAATGGGCAAATATTCCGATCAGCAAAATGAGACATACAACAATTTGAATCAAACAAAAAACAGGAAATGCCGCTTTACTGGAAATAGCGTTTCAAGTGTTCGACATTCCATGGATAAGGAAGGTCTCTGCCCTCCATGTCTTAAAGACGATATGTACCTGGGCGGGGTCTTGCTTTGACGATGTAAGGGCCTTCCCACTTAGCTGCTAGCTTGCCGTCTGTTGGGTTTTTGGTGACGAGAGCGGCTTTGCGTAAGATGAGGTCACCCACTGTGAATGCCCTCGGTCGGACTCTACGATTATAGTGCTGCCTTACTTTCTATTGGTATGAGGCCATTTGGACGGCAGTCGTTTCTCATAGTTCCTCGATGAGGTCTAGGTCGGCCCTTCGAAGGTTTTCGTTCAAGCGTGGATTAAGGTGGATGACTCTGGGCGTCGGTAGGCCAATTTCCACAAGGATGACCGCGTCGGCACTGTATGTTAGGCGAAATGGGGTCTCCCTAGTTGGAGTTCGGGCGGTCGTCCGATAGGCCCAGATGACATTTGGCAATTCCTCTATCCAGAGGCCCTTGGCGGCCTCCAATTTGGTCTTGATGATTTTCAGCAGGGAACGGTTGGTAATCTCAACTTGACTATTGGCTTGAGGATGGCCTGGGAAGGAAAAACATGTCTTAATGTTGAGTTCTACGCAGAATTTTCTGAATTTGGCGTTGTCGAATTGTTTGTCGTTCTCCGACAATGGCTTGAGGAATCTCGAAACGACACACAATAGACTGCAAGATGAACTTAATGGTATTCCGCTCAGTAATCTTGGAAGGAGGTTCTGCTTCGACCCACTTGGTGAAATAATCGATGGCGACTATGGCAAACTTTACTTGACCTCTGCCGGTCAGCAAGGGACCTACGAGATCAATTCCCTTTTAGTGAAAGGACAAGGGCTGCTGAGCGTGATCAGCTCCGTTGGAGGGACGTGGGGGATGTTAGCGAAGTGTTGGCATTTTTCGTATTTCATCACAAAATCAGCGGTATCCTGACTGAGTGTGGGCCAAAAGTAACCTATTCGAAGAATTTTATGAGCCAGAGATCGTCCCCAGAGTGATTTCCACAAACTCACTCATGTATTTCTCTCATTACATAGGTTGCTTGATCATTATTGAGGCATCTGAGATATAGTCGTGAGAATCCCCTTTTATATAAGGTGCAACTGATAATGACATAATTCGACGATCGAATCTTGACTTTGGCGGCCTCAAGTTTGTCTGCTGGCAGTGTTCCCCACTCGAGGAATGCGATAATGTCTTGGACCTGTGGGATAGGCTCGTCTTGGAGCAGGTAAATCGCTCGTTGATCTGGTGAAACTGCTGGATGGGTCAGGTACTCAACCCGGACGCCATGGTAGATGTCTGATTGGTCTGCTGAGGCTAACTGTGCCATTTTTGTCTGCTTGGAATTCTCTGACTTAGGGAAATGTCTGATATGAAAGTTATTAAAGAGGCGGGTCAGAGAAAGAGCAATGTCCCTATATGATCGCATGGCTTCCTCCTTGGCATTAAACTCGCCCTTTATCTGGCTTATTACCAACCGAGAGTCACTAAACACTTGGAGATAATCGACTCCGATGTCTTTAGCCAGTCGGAGACTTGCTATGAGAGCTTCATATTCAGCCTAGTTGTTACTTGCTGGAAATAGGAATTGGAGGGCGCATTTGAAGTATTCTCCTTTTGGAGTGGTAAGGATTAAACCGACTTCGCTACCCTCTTTGCGGGATGAACCATTGACACAAAGAGTCCAGGAATGAGGGTCTTCTTCCTCAATAGTGTCGTGTGCTAGTAGAGGGGGTGCGTGTGGGGTAACATTGGTGAACTCCAAGATAAAGTCTGGGACAGCTTGGCCTTTGATGGCCGTTCGAGGTTGGTAAGAGATATCGTACTAGCTTAGTTCAACGGACCACTGCATGAGCCTGTCTAATGATTCTAATTGTTGCATGATCTTTTTCAAAGGCTGGTCAGTGAGAATCACTATGGAGTGAGCTTGGAAATAGGACCGGAGGCGTCTAGAGGCGATAACTAGGGCGAGAGCCATTTTTTTCTAATAGTGGGTAGTTCTATTCGGCTCCACTAAGTGCGCGGTTGATGTAATAAACTGGGCGCTCTACTAAGCCGTCTTCCCTAATGAGGGCAGCACTAACCGCGATGTTGGACACAGCTAAGTAGAGGACGAAGGTCTCACCTGGCAATGCTTGAGAGAGGATAGGGGGATTGGCCATACACTATTTCAGTTGCTGGAAGGCCTCCTCAGATTCGGTGTTCCATTCGAAGGCCTGCCGAAGGACTTTAAAGAATGGAAGGCATTTGTCAGTCGCTCGGGAAATTAAATGGTTGAGGGCAACAACTCTACCTATGAGCCGCTGAACCTCCTTAACCGTTCTGAGAAACCGTATTTCTATCAAGGTCTTGATCTTTTTTGGGTTGGCCTCAATGCCTCTTTGGCTGACCATAAATCCCAAAAACTTACCAAACCCAACGCCGAAGGCACACTTTTCCAGATTCTGCTTCATTTGATACTTGCACAAGGTTTGGAAAGTCTCACGCAGGTTTGCCAAATGGTTAAAGGAGAGTTTACTCTTGACAAGCATGTCATCGACATAGACTTCCATGTTCTGACCTATTTGGTACTGGAAAACGGCATTAACCAGGCATTGGTAAGTGGCTCCAGCATTCTTCAAACCCAATGGCATGACACGGTAATGATAAGTCCCCCTATCAGTGATGAAAGAAGTGTGCTCCTAGTCGGCTGCATGCATTAAGATCTGATTATAGCCTAAGAAAGCATCCATAAAGCTAAGCATCTGATGTCCTGCTATTGCGTCGACCAATAGATCTATCTTGGGAAGAGGGTAGCTATCTTTGGGGTAGGCTCGGTTGAGGTCAGAATAGTCGATGCGGAGTCACCATTTTTCGTTGTTTTTGCGGACCAAGACCATGTTAGACAACCATCTGGGATAGTCCACGTTTTTTATGAACTGTGCCTTCAGCAGCTTGTCCACCTTAGCAGCGATAAGGCTGTTACGTTCTGAATGAAAAATGCGCTGTTTTTAGCTGAACGATCAGAATTAGGGCTCAATGCTGAGACGGTGAGTAATAAAAGAAGGATCGATACCTGGTATGTCTGAATGGGTCCAGGTGAAGACATCGTTGTGCTCAGCTAAGAAAGCCATGAGATCGGCCTTGGCTTGAGAGGATGCTGGCTACCAATCTTAGCCATTTTCGTTGAATTGGTAGGATCGATAGGCACTTCGACAAGTTCCTCCACTGGTTCCCCTCTAACTAACTCTTCCTCGTCTTTACCATCAAGGCCTTCAATGATCATAGCTTCTTTCATTTTGACTTCCTTCAATGAGGCGACATAGCACTCTGAGGTTACCATCTGTTCACCCCTCATAGTGCCGACCCCTAGTCAGTGGGAAACTTCCTGGCCAAATGGTACGTGGAGGTTACAGCTTGAAGGGCATTAAGGGCGGTGCACCCTAATACGACGTTATAAGCAAAAAGGCAATCAACGATGAGAAAAGTAAGTAGTTTGGTGGACTGTTGTGGATATTCTCCGATGGTGATGGGGAGGTCGATGGAACCCACGGATGTTACTCAATTGCCAGTGAAACCAACTAGAGGGGTTTGTAGAGGTGACAGCTTCTTTTCTCCAACTTGGAGTTAGCGGTAGGCGTTGAAGAAGATGATGTTTTAGGAGTTGTCGTTGTCGACTAAAACTCTCCTGACTTTGTAGTTTGATAAGAGAGTAGAGATGACCAAGGGATCATCCTGAGGATAATGAATGCCTATGCAATCTATCGCTGTAAAGGTGACCGGCTCAAACCATTGCTTGGGTTGCTTGTAGGGTCGGTCCACCGTGACTACTTCCCTATCAGGCCCTTGTCTAATTTTTTGGAGCTCGGCTTGCTGTGCCGACCACGATGGTCTGCCACACGCGAGGCTGCCGGCAATGACCCTTATTTTACCTAGCCGGAAGGAGGGGGGGAGAGAGAGAGGATCACTGTGAGCTTAGGGTTGGTGTTGAGGCCGGTCATCATTCTGCACAGGTTGTGTTAGTCATCGCTGGGGTATTTTGGCATTTATGGTTTGGGGGGCCAGTTCTAGGCCTCTACGGGGGACGGGCTGATGCTAATTAACTGAGACATCCCTAGCGGATCAGATCCTCAACCTGGTCTTTAAGGTTGACATATTCTTCAGTGTTATGGTCGTGATCTTGATGGAAGTGATAGTACTTGGATTGATCCCGTCAGTTGGTGGGAGATCTGGATCATTGAGGCCATTTCAGGTTATAGTCTCGTTGAATTTGGTTCAAAACCTGCTTTATGGGTGAATTAAGGGGGGGGTGTACCGTTCGAACCAACTAGATGGGCGGGTTGGGGCCGATCAGGTCCGAACGTGCAAGTCAATCTGGATACGATAGGAGTTGGTGTGTATATTGTGATGATTGGAGGTCAAGCTTCTTTCTTTTGTCTTTGGAGGGTAGGACTTTAGATGTGGAGTCTTGGTGGGCTACTAGAGAGTCTTCGGCATTCATGTATTTTTGGGGAGAGGAAGAAGAGGAAATCGGACAGGCGCAAACCGACCATAAAGGCTGTGAGAATGACCTTGTGATCGTTTTCCTCTACTTGTAAGGTTTCGATATTGAAGCGGGTGACATAGCTGCATAGTGACTCCCCTTCTGTTTGCCGCATGTTTAGCAGTTGGGTGGCTGGATGTCGTTATTGCTGAGCACCAATGAAATGGCTTAAGAAGCATTCGCTGAGTTGGCAAAACGAAGTGACTGAGTCTAGAGGATGCTGATTGAACCAAAGGCGTGCAGAACCCTTCAACGTGACAGGGAAGGCGCGACACATGATTTCGTCTAGAAAGGCATGGAGGATCATGAGTGTCTGATATACTTCTACGTAGTCGATGGGATTGGTGGTACCATCAAAGGTGTCGATCGATGGCATTTTGAACTTGGGAGGAAGAGCTTTATCCCTAATGGAAGCGGTAAAAGGAGAGTTGATGGTAGAGAAAATTTTGTTCTGCATGTTCTGCATGACCCCCTGCAGTTGGAGTTTCATGGGCTGCAGTTCTTCGTCCCAGATGGGAGTATTATTCCCACAAACAGGGTTCGGGGATTGAACACTACTAACCTCACCTTCATGAGCAGTTGTAGTTCGACTTTTCATCCCCCTCTTTTAGAAGATGAATAAGCCCTATAATATCGGACTCCCGTGGTTCTAAATTTGATCTCACAGGTGCAATGTGAAATAAATAAACACCAAAGAGTCCAAATTCGGCAAATCTTTTAAAAAATCGATTTTGACCAAAAATGAACTGCTTTGCCAGATATAGAGTCGGCACCTACATATATTTTTTTGGAAAAATTTAGAAAATCCATGACTCGTACCAAAGGCCACGTGTCCATCATCAACAAGATTGTCTCTGCTCGAGAACTTAAGTATGAGAGAGGAATGTCATGAATTAAGCACCCCCGCTCATCCGATCATAGATCGGCCTCTACTAATCATGATATGAATTTTATTTACATTATATACTCTTATTCTGATTATTAGCTAACTTACTATATAATGCGTACACACACAAGTATAGACTAATTTACAAAAATTGAAATATTTGGTTCATGTTTGTTTTTGAAAATTGTTTGAATATGTACCACTTGAAAAAATAATTGCATATGAACATTACTCAAATTATTTTAATTCAAGCAATTAACCTTCATCCGCAGGCATCCAAGCAATTTATCATCTAAGCACTTAGCCTCATAGTAAGCATGCTAGATATGGCAACAATCACACTTATACAATTATGCTAAAGCAATAAAAGAGCTCACCTAGTACTCCAAGGCAAGCCAAAAGAAAAGAGTTAGAAAAATGTATGCTCTAACTAATGTCATATGACTAATGCAACACATGCGATATGCAATTACTAGGCTCGGCTACTAATATGGCATATGAATCAATTTGATAGCATACAGTCTAAGCACGTATTCAAAGAATGTTAAACTAACGATGCAAGTTAGAATGATGCGCCAAACCCAATGCATGCAAGACAAGTGGATGCAAACATGGATTATACTAAATAAAACATGATGCTCTAATCTAACCATCGTAAGCAATTAAATAAAAGGAAGAAAGACGTGGGGTTGGAAGATTTACACATTATTACAATTGTTTGCCCTCGCACAGGAGAGTCCGAATAAACTAACTAGCTAGGCTAATTACTACGAATTAACTAACTATTACAAAATGAATTAAATTAGCTAAACTACTTAATTAATTATTACAACAACAAATTAAATAACTATTCTAGCTAACTAATTATTACAACAATAACTTAATTAGCTACAACTAATTAATTACAACACATTACAAACTTAAGGAAATAACTAAACTAAGTAATTAAACTAAATAGCCCCGGGAAGAGAGGAGTGCTCATGCATGCGTGCGGATTCCCATTCGAAAAAGCAACTGTTCTGCTACCAGAAAGCCTCTGTTGCACAGTTAAAACACTTGCATTGTTTTTCACCTCAAAACCAACTCTGTTTTGTTTCAAAATGGCACTGCTGGGTTTTGCAAAGGTGAGCGGCATGCTAGAAGTGATGGCCTACCAGCCACTAATGCCTAGTTTTTTCTGCTGCAACAGAGAGCAAACAGAGCAAGCACATGGTATTCTCAAAGATTGTTTGCACAACTTATCCCTCCTTATTATCAAATAGCTCAAAGGAGTGGCAAAGTTTGATTCACAAACCATCAACCAATGCAATTTCATTACATGACAGCCTATGAACCAAAAGGTGCAAGTTCAGTAAATGCAACAAATAAAACTCTCAAACCCCTTCCATATCATGGATTGATCAAGGGAGGTGGTTGACTGTAGACACCCCATTTTTGACCGCCCTCAAGACTTGGACATTACTGATGGTTTGCTCGGTGTTGAGAGATGTGCAGGCCAAAGATTCAATTCCTTCGCCAAGGAGAGAGGCAAAGCCTTCAAAACACTTTGTTTAAGGGTTTGGAGTTGAAGAAAAGAGGAAAGGAGAGGAGAAAATAGGTTGGAGAAGAAGTTCGCCATGAATCCGGGTAGAAGAAAGTCGAGCGGCCCTCGCTGAATCAGGCTTATTCAATTGCATACTTGGAGTTAAGCTATGAGGCCACCATCGTTGGAAAGAAGACTTCCGGGGCTTCATTTTTCACTCAAGAATCTCCCAAAGCCAAGTCCGGGTGGAGGAGATATGATTGGTTGAAGCTGGGCATCATCCCGGTTGGATTGAGTCTGCGCGGCTTCACGGAAAAGGGCATAACTTTTTGCATAGGAGGAATTTTGATGCAAGGTTTGCGCCATTGGAAAGCTAACTTCCGGGGCTTCAATTTGCATACCCACCGGCACTTTTTTGGCCTTGGAATCATCCATCGGCACTCTATTTAGCCGACCGGCAGAAAATAGTGCCGACCGGCACTTTATTTTGGCCGACGACCAAATTTTCTGGCCGGTTTGAACCCTTTGCACCCCCCAGGCTTGGTGCATACCAGCTGTGCCAGCTGGGATGCACAGAACCAGATCCACGTGCATACATGTGCCTATTTTGCAACATTTTGAGCCTTTTGACCCCCCTTTTGCTTCTAGAAGCTTGAACCCTTTGGCCAAGCTTCTTGGAGAAGCTTGGCCAGCTGTATTAGCTTTCTCTAGAAGCCTAGAACCCTTTGCACCCTTTGCCCCTTTTGGCATAGCTTCTTGGAGAAGCTTGGAGTACTTTTTGTTGCCTATATAAAGAGCCTTCCTTCTCCTTTGTCTAGGGTTGGATATTCCTAAGCAAAAAACCAGAGATATAGATACATATCTGATATAGATACATATATCCCTCCATCTCTCACTATATCTCTCTCATTCAACCTCCAAACACCCTTGTTCTTGGGCAATTTCTTCACCAATCCATAGCACCACCACCACTACTCCATCACAGCAGCTTGGAGAAGTTTTTCAGAGGCCAAAGGTGCTGCAACTCAAGCCAAGAAGCAACCAAAAGGGTAGTCTTCAAGGGTGAGATCATTTTCCCTCTTTTGTAGCACATTCTTGTCACATTTTTCTACCCTATTTGCTTACTGTTTTGGACTCCGACCCTAACTGAAAGGGGCACTCTTTTGAGCCATTCTTCATGTTTGTTTAAGGGCTCAACCCTGTTTGAGCCCTCCATAGTGCACTTGCTTCAATACCTCTTTATATGCCATTATTTTGCATGCTATTTAAAGCCTATGTGTGATCTGTTTTTGAGCATAATGTAAACTGTAAGTAGGCTCATTTTGAGCCCTTCTTCAACATTGAAGAAGGGCTCAACCTTGTTTGGGACCCCCATGTATGACTTGTTTCATTACCCCTCTTTGGTCCCCTTTTTTTGCATGTCTTTTTAGCCTACCATGCTTCTGTTTTTGGGTCTTCGAAAGGCCTGAAAAGGGACTTAGTTTGACCCCCTCTACATGTCTCATGAAGGGTATTTGGCTGTTTGGTGCATCCTTTTGGTACTTCATGTTATACCCCTTTGTGGGCCTTAATCTTGCATTGCATTTTGAGCATGTGTGTATACTGTTTTGGGACTTGTCATCTACTGTAAATGTTCATATTTTTGGTCCCTCTTCAGTGTTGTAGAAGGACATTTTTCTGTTTGAGCATTGCATCTATCACTTGCCTCATTGCCTCCCTTGAGGAGCCATTTTTGCATGCCATGTTAGTCCCACTTGTGCTTACTGTCTTGCCATGCTTTGTACTATGAACATGCTTATTTTGGGGCTTTCTAGCTGCTGTCTTCATACTTCATGTTCATATCTTGCATATTTGATATAGCCATAAGCCATTTCATGTATCTAGTTTTGCATTTGAGCGATTCCATGCATTTGGTTCCATTTCGCCATGTTTCGAGGCTGTTTTGCCCCTCATTTTGCTGCTGAAATTTGCATGTTCTGTATGCCATATTCCATGTTATGCCATGTCTCATTAGACTGCCATTTACGTCAGAGGCGCGGTCTTCGATTTATGCGTGTGCACACATTTCGAGGCATCTCATTTTCATCTAACAGCCTCTTATGTGGGTGTGGCTGAAGCTCTCTCATGTTAGTATAAGTCCATATTGCATTGCGTATGCCATTTTATCGGTTTGCGTGACCGTGTGCACGCATTTCGAGGCATCTCTTTTTCATCTCATCGCCGCTGATTTGGGCATGCTTGCGAGTTATCCATGTTAGTTTAAGTCCATCGTTGCATGTTGTTTCCTGCCATGTTTGTTTACATGTTTAGGTTGCGAGCCTAGCTTACATTGCTCATTTGCATGTTCATGTTGCATACTTAGCCGTCATGCCTAGGTTGCATTTCATTGAGCATGCATCCCTTACCTCTTGACCAATCATTATAGGGGTTGGGGCCCTTTGATTTGTTTTGTGCTTGCATTCCATTTGATATCAAAGTTGCGAACTTGGCCTTCGGGCCATCATGCATTGAAATGCGTGATTGATGGCCCGGGGGTCGAGGGCCATGCTCCCTTGAGTCCATTACATGATAGGGAGTGTGTCCATGCATACATTTGTCTAGAAATTCTATGCCTTGCACTGCTGGTCTGCTGTTGCTGTCAAAACTGTCTTCTGCAGGAATTTTGTGCCGACCAGCACTATATAGGTGGCCGATAACATCATTGACAGCCGGTGACTATTGTACACGGCCGGTGGGCATTCTATTCGGCCGATGATGATCTACAGTGTGCAAGGAGCATGTCCCAGGACTTTGGCAATTTTTGGAGAGACAGGGCAGTAAAAACAGAGGCAACAGTGGCATGGCGCAGACTTTCCGGGCAAGGCGGATTCGAGCATGCATCATTCGCATATCTCGAGGCGGAGGCTGTGGCCATCTCTTCTTTGCATTTAATTTAATTAGATTAGAGGTCTTGTAATAATTTATTCGTTTATTTTTCTTGGACTGTATTATTATTTCGGTCCCTCCGAGTGAGGGCGAATTTGTAATAAGTGTAGGTGAGTGCGGTGTATGTCTTCCAACCCCCACTTCTTTCTTCCCTTTTATTTACCTGCTTATGATGGTAGATTAGGGCATATTTATTTTAGCATACTTTATGCAACGCATGCGTGCATCCATGCATTTGTTTACATGCACCGGGCTCGGTACATCATACAAACTGCATTGTATTTCAAATCTAACTTGAATGCGTGTTACTCGTGCATTTCACATGCCATGTTTAGGATAGCCGAGCCTACTCTAAATTGCATCTTCGCCCGTGTCGCATTAGCCATTTAACATGAACTAGGTCATGCATGTTTGCTAACTAGTTTCTTGTTTTGGCACGGAGTACGATGTAAGTATTTATGCTTTAGCATATCGCATGCGTGTGGATGTTAACATAACAGTATGCTTACCATGCGGCTAAGTGCTTATATGAGATAAACTGTTTGAATGCCTGTGGGTGAAGGTTGGATTGCCTGAGTTGGGAAAACTCGTTGAAATCTGTGTTTAACCTACTTGCGAGTAGCAAATTCCAAAGTATTTTCAAAACGAACGGATATGCAATGTTTATTTTCAAATTAGGCAATCTAGTCTATACTTGTTTGCTGTGCGCATAACATAGTAATTCTAGGCTAATAATTGGAAAAAGAACATGTAATGTTTTCAAAAACGGATATCACGGTTAGTAGAGGCCGGTCTTCGGACCGGCGAAAGGGGTGCTCATAGTGACCTTCCCGATCGTACCCAAGCTCCGAGCCAAGACCACTTTGGTGATGATGGACACGCATTTTGAGACCGAGTCGTGGTTTCTAAATTCCCCATTTTAAATATTTAGGTGGCGACTCTGTAATCTGGCAAAACAGTCCATGTTTGGCACTACTTTTCAAAAATCTGTTTTCTCAAACGATTTGCCGGATTTGGACTCTTTGGTTCAGATGTAGAACCGTGACAATCGAGTCCGAACTGTAGTGACCCCAATACGAACGGAACGGGACTTAACCCTCCCGGGGCGTTCGGGGACGTCTACATTGACAATGAATCTTGAACCGTTTACATCACTAACAAGTATGAAACGATTCAAGACTCAAGGGTTCAATTAACATCGGATTGAACCTAAACCAAGTTATTATCTTGCATCATTTTTAGTCCCCAATTTTATTACTCCATTTTAATTACCAACCATTCCTTAGTAATTTAGGTCCAAATGTGAGCTTTAAGTTCTCTAATGGAAAGAAGTATCAAATCAAGAGTTGTTTTAGGCATGAAAGAAGTGTCATGTCGTTGGTAATGAACCCCCAAAGGAATATAATCATTAAGCACAAGACCTCAATCTCATGCTTTAAACAAGCAACAAGTTTGAACCAACTTTCAAAGCAAAGTAAAAGCCAAGAAAGGAGGGAGGTTGCAGAGGTGATTAAAGGTGATCACAAGTAAGAAAAGCTCAAAATAAATGCTATCAACTCAAATAGTTTGGTGTCTAAGGCCTAAACCACCAAATCTATGAGGACCATTATACTACAAGTATATAATATAAAGTATAAATGACACAACCAGTCCAAAACAGTCCTAAAGTAGGCAAAAAAAGTGCTGGAATTTAGATAAAAATAGCTAAAAGACTAAGTTAAAATAATGGAGAATTTAAACTAGTAAACAAGCCAAAGGAGGGGTGGCTAACCCCTCAACTTTTGGAACCTCAAAAACATGATTTTTAGCCTCTGAAAAACTCTGAAATTTAGTGATAAAAATCCTAAAAAAAGTTGAGAAAAGAATGGGAAATACAAGGGCAAAAGCTTATAGAACAAGGTTCAAAGAAGGGTGGTTAACCCCTCCACCTTTTGTAGCTTTAAACCACAAGTTTCAGCTTATAAAAACAGTTCAAAAATAGCAAGAAAATATAGGAAAGAAGTAGTGCAAAGGAGCTAGTAGTTATACCTCTTGAAGAGGAATAACACATTTGTTCACAAACCAACAAATTCTTACTCTCAATGGCTGAAATTTATACTCAATAATCTCAACAAGGAGAGCTCCAATATTGGTTTAGGAAGTGTAGAGAGAGGGTGTATAGATTGCAAGATAGAGATAGAAAGAGAATTTCAAGTTTTAGGACTTTTGGAAATTTTTGTAACCTCATACCATGTGGGAAGGTCCCCTATATGTAGAAAAACAGCCTCACAAGTTGGAAATATCCATATAGGAACAGTTGGAGCTTTTAGGGGATAGCTGGCACAAAATATCTCTGTTTTTCACAAGTGGCCGACAGGCTAGAAGTGTGGATTGCCAGCCACCAAAAATCTGCTTCCAAGCTCGACTTCAAATGGGTATATCTCTCTCATCCGGACTCGGTTTCAGGTCATTCTTGAGTCTAAATTAAAGACCCGAAAGTCTACTTTCCAATGGTGGCAGCCTCACATCTAAATTCTAAGTGTGCAAAGAGATATGCCTATTTTAGTGAAGGTTGCTCATTTCTATCTTAATCGGATTGATGCCCAATTTCAAACGGCCATATCTCCCTCATCTGGATTCGGCTTTAGGAGATTCTTGAGTCTACATTGAAACCCCGAAAGTCCACTTTCCAATGGCGGCTACCCCATAATTAAAGTCTAAGTATACAAAGAGATAGGTCTAATTTAGTGAAGGCTGCTCAGTTCTCTCTTAACGATTCCATGCTCAACTTCTTCACCAATTAGTTTTCTTCCCTATCCTTGAATTTTCTTCAACTCCGAATCTCTAAAAAAAATGTTTTTACATATTTTTCAAAGAGTTCACCTCTCTTCTATTTATTTCCACTTTGTCCTCATTCGGTTTATCGAAAAATGTAATTTTTAACGAAATGTGAGCCTCGGAATATCGTAGAAACATTTTAAAAATATTTTTAAAGAGAGGGTTTTAAGGTCTAAAATAGTTTTAGTCCAAAATGGGATGTAAGATTGGGATTTAGAAGCTCTTCTTGCTGAAGAAATCGAACGTTTGTACAGTATAACTTTCATCATCGAATAAAAACCTGAGACACCCAAGTCTTAAGGGCGATCAAAAATAGGGTGTCTACAGTGGCTGTATGGTGTGGCAAGGGGTGGTTATAGAAAGGTTGTGGTCTATCTTGACGAGGTTGCGAGCCTGACGGGGGAGGGTGTAGACCGTCAAAATTCGATGGTTGAGACCCTAGGGCAAAGAGTGGAAATGTTCCTTGAGGCACATATGGTGGGAATTGATGGTGATGGTGGGCTTGTTCCCGATGTGGGGGAACTATTTGCGGTGGTGGATGAGGGATAGCCAGGTCGCGCTAGATTAAGGCATTGATCAGGGCTTGGTTTTGCTCGGTCAGCCGATTGATGCTGTTGGTGAGTTCTGCAAAATACGGAAGTGGGTTATTTGGATCAGAGGGCTCGGCTTCAGGGTTACCAGCATTATGTTGTGAAGCCATGGACGTGACAATGAGCACAACTGTCGACCAGAGGTAGTTTCTCACAGATGGCGCCAACTGATGATGCAGTTACTTCCCTGATGGATGGGTCAGACTGGTCCACACTCCTAATGGGTCTGCTAGCCCCAATGTTTGCGGAGTATGCTTGCAAAACAGCCCAAAGGGGGAGATAATCTCCTGGCGGACACTCCGACGATCAAGTTAGATTAAGATCAACTAGGTTTAGAGAGAGAGACAGAGAATGTAATAAGGGATGGATAAAAAAAGGCTTCCCTTCGACGTATCTTCAAGGCTTTCTTATATTCGTTGCTCATCATTTCCTTGTCCATTCCAAGCTATCTTGTTGTCTAAAAGTCTATAGTGTAGTTAGCATCGTTCATGTTGAGTCTGTATCCTCCAGTGCGGAGAAGTTGCTGCATTTAATGCTATGAGGGCCTTATTAATGGCTGATGTGTTGATGCAATAACTTTGCAGGATCTTTATCTATTGATGTGGCTGTTTTTCTTCGTGACAAGTGTTTAAATGCTATTGGTCCTAGTTCAATATTGGTTTCTCAAGGATACTGGGCTTTGCTATATGGGCCCTCTTGAGGCCCATCAGTCATATGGGTCCGTTCAACAGATGTCTAGGTCCCATAGGTCATGTCCATCAGATTAGATAGGTCTCGTGGCTTCGATCTTCTATTTGTAGAATGGCGCTTGACAATTCTAATCCAACTTAAAGCTGAAGAAACAAACGAACCCAGCACAAACCCAAATTTTTTGCATAATTTTTACACCCAGACTAACAAAATTAGAGATCAAATCAATCAGATTCAAACACTGAAAAATGAAATATAGATGAATCGAATGAAGAAACGAACCTTTTGAATCGTGTATTATTGTTTCTTGTGTGGATAGAGATGATTCGATGAATCGAATCAAATTCAAGCCCAGATCAAGTCATATGTTACTGTGTCTTGTGTTGATAGAGACGATTTGATGTATATAGTGAAAGCAAAGGGCTTGTTGGTGGTGGTGACGGGGAAGATAACGGTGTAGAAGGGAGGAGTGGTAGAGGGATTTGGGTAATTTAGGGAATAATGAGAGAGAAGAGTAAAAGAGGGTGAGTTTGCATCTTTGTTTTGAAATTTGAGATCAAAATGTAATTTTTTTTGACTTTTTCCACAGTAAGAGACAAATTAATACGATTTTAAAAATTTTAGAGGTAATATTAAGGCCAAGTTTGGGAAGACTAAATAAGTGCACTTTTTGTCTTTTTTGACTAAAAAATTGAGGTTCAAAATATGGATGTTTGGGTTAACTTTTTGACTTTTTATGGAAAAATGTGTAATAAAAAATTGTGAAAATTGATTTTTAGAGGAAAATTTGAATTGGGAGTTGTGCAGCTGTAATTGTTGACTTTTGGTGAATAGTGTTAACTTTTTAACTTTTTGAGTAACTTTTTGGCTTTTTGACTTTTTTGAAAGATCCCAAACAAGGCCTAAAATTATTCGAAGTCTGCAGGTGTAATTAATCATCAAGACAACGTATAGAGGAAATAATGAAATTTTTTGTATCTTTTCTTTCTTTTTTTTTCAATTTTTATTTTTTAAAAAACACAAAAAAAAAAAAAAAAGTTTGGCATATTATTTCCGAAAAAAAAGAAGAAAGAATTGGAAAAATATTATTAAAACAATTCACTTTTTAAAAAACTCGAAAAAAATTAATTTTGTCCAAAAATAAAAAGGGTAAACTAAGGTTTTAACATTTCAAAATTAAATTTTTTTTTATTTTTTCCAAATAAGTTTATTTTTCATTGATCATAAGAAATATTTTCTATTGACATTTGTTTTTCATCGTTCCCAAAAAATACGATAAATTATTTTTCAAAACCCTTTCGTTTCAAATTCCCAACTAAACTTCGTCTTCCAATTTAAGGATCCCTCAGCAGAGCCAGTTTAAGTTTTCATAAAATTACATCATATTTAGTTCAATGGGTTAGCTAGACACAAGAAATGGGGAGCCACAAAAGAGGTTACAATCACATTAGGTTCAATTTGAGCCATGCTTGCATAGCACACAAAAAAACATTGCAGTTGAAACCATGAAATCTTGACAATCACACAAAACTGTGATATGGGATTCAACTGACAAACAGAGGCGATGGAGAACCTGTAACAAGTGAGAGGGACGAAAGCACAGGTCGTTCAAACTGAGGCTAAGATCCAAAACATCACGTAAGAAGATAAAGCAATGAGGAACCAAGTGACAAAAGCCAGAGCTACAGAGAGCTGGAATCTACTGCATGGGAGATGCATTTGAACTTTGCAGACGTCCAAGTCCCGTTCATACAGAACTGCAATTCCTGCGGATGAGCATGCAGCCGCAAGTGATAGAGTAGCGGTCACCTGCATTTGAAACAGATACAATGCGAATTGATATGTAAATTAATATTTAAAAAGGTCTAAGAACACATAACAGGACACAACTCTTTCACATGAAGTGAATTCCACTTTTTTATGGGCTCCACACTCGTGAGAGGAATGTGTCTGGTTCTATGATTCGTTTATGTGCAAATAAAAGAACTGAATTATATTGCAAAGCACGAATGTAGTAATATGCTATTACTATTGACATATAATAAATTTAATATATATATATATATAAACTTTTAACGTGTCCTAGACATTTCGTGCCTTTAACATTTTTTGAAACAACCATGATATGTAGCTCGAAATTTTGGGCACTAATGCCCCGAAATTTCTATTTCAGGTAAAAAAAAAAAAAAAAAAAAACAAAGTTACCAGAATAGGAAATTAGTGCCATTAGTGCCAGACAGTTTAGTGCCACAAAGCATTTTCCTTTTTGAAAATCTCCTTGTCAGTGTATCCTTGTCTATGCTACTTAGTTACTACAGGTTTTCAGCTTGTGCTTTCAGCTCAAAAAACTCATTTTTTTCAAACCGAGTTTGTGATGCTTTTTGTCAGTTGGCAACAAGTTTTACCAAACAGGGCGTCATTTAACTGCAGAGGGGAGGTTTTGAAACATAAGCAACATATTAACTAACCCAAAAAGAAATATATATAAACAAAAAACAAAAATCTGAAGTGCCATTACAATAATTTAACAAAAGAAAGCAATGAGACAAATAAAAGAACACAAATGAGAAGAAGCAAGTATAGAAACCAATGAGATAACATATAATGATTACAACAATTAGAGAACCAATGCTTTCCCGTGTAAAATCATGCATTGATCCGTATGACAAAGTTAATGCATCTATGACAAAAATAAATAATAGGAGCAAAGCTGCCAAGAGTGTAAGGAGAAAATTAAATACCCAATCGCCTACAACAAACAGGCTCACTAAGATTGGATTTTGAAGGTTTCTCTTTAAGCTCAAAGCATAGACATCAAGACATGCAAGTCCAAAGCTCCACATTACCTGAAGCCCCATTGATGCAATTAAATAGCTGCATCAAGCAACATGGAATTTGATTAAATTTGCGATAAGGAATTGACAGGATGGCGTCTCCACAGAATTTAAAAGTCAATACAAGAAAGCATCAAATAATAGTTGTGGTAGAAAAGGCAACAATAATCTCTCCAAGTTATTTTATTCAAACTTGTAATGTGTTTTATATGTCTAAGTGTTGGGAAGTGTTTGATGAGTGTTGTGTTGCGTAGGTGCCGGACACAGGACATTACCGTCTTAAAAGTGTCTATACTTTGTAGTCAGCAGAACTAGCATGCAAGTGCATGAGAGAACATGTAAAGTGGGATGATGCACATAAATGAATGAACATTGCCCCAAACACCACCTTCCTTCCCCCAAATTAAGTTACGAACGCATTTCTGTGAGCCAGTTAGAAAAACTACACCTAGTTAAGTCCCCATTTGATGGAGGTCTAAGAGAGGGTAGATTGGGTACAGACCTAACATTTGGCATAGTTTGCACAAAGTGGTTGTCCTCGGGTTTGAACCCACAACCTCAAGGTTAGTAATTAACCACTGAACCAGTGGCCGCTTGATACATTTATGTGAACAAGAAAATAAAATTTTACCAGGGATAAATGTATAGAAAGTCATAAACCTTTAGTTTTCTTTGCCTTTATGGTCCAACTACCTTAGAGGAAATGTGTGTAACAAACTGGATGTATGATAATCCCATGCTATAATTAGAAAATTACATATATGAATGCTAGGCTATCAAATATTTCCCAACTGTTACAACTGAAATTTCATACTACTGTCTAATTTGTGTCTTTCCAATAATGTATTCGTAATATAAGGCCGACCAAGACAAAAAAATTAATAGAGAGCTGCATTTAAAATTCACTACAAGAGGGAATTTTATGGTTTTATAGGCAGATAGTGAGCATATGCCTACCATAAATGAATGTTTGCTTACTTGGTTTTACTTCTTTAAGAAAGAAACCTTGCTTGATTCTGCTTTTAAGCTAGAGATTACTCTATCATGCTTCAATATATTTTCACCTTTCTCTCTATATTTGGAAGTCTTTCAAATGAAAATTTTATTTTCATTTGGCAAATTAATTCAAACACTCGTTACCTTCATTTTTACAAAACCCAGATCTTCAATATAAGAACTTGAATCTCACCTACAAATTTCACTGCACAACAACAAAATTGCAACAATTCTTTAAGAAGTGACAAAGAACACAAAAACTTACCAGAAAGCAGTGTAGGTAGAGAAGCCCATAGCAGAGACCATCACTCCAATGGAAGCAGCACCAAACAAACACTGCCCTATCCTCAACATCAGCCCACTCACAGTTCCTGGCCTCCCTACCAGCTCCCTCATATCTTCTCTCTCTAAAACTCTCTATGCCCCTCTCCCCTCCAACCCAGAGGTCCCTTTTTCCAAATCAAAGGGCCCCAATCAAAACCCTAGTTTTGAGAACCCCATATCTCCAAATCCCCTCCATTTTCTCAACCCAAAATGATGAATTTCAATGTGAATACACAGATATGCTATTTGGGTGGTTTTGGGATGAAGATGAATGGAAGATATTCAGGGGTTGGATTTGAAATGCGAAGTGTAGGAAAGGTGAGACTGATCTTTCAATTCCAAGTTCATCATTGTTTCACCCAAAACCATCCATTTACAGAGAATCGTCAGCTTTAAGAAACCCTCAAATTCTAGTTGTTAAATCATGATTTAAGAGATTGATTAGCATTTTTACTATTCAAATGGAGCTCAGATTTGAGTCTAATGGAGGTGTTTAGTGCAGTGGAAGTTCGATTCGCTTTTCTGAGTCTGACGGTTGTCCTACGTGGATTTCTTTTTCCTTTTTTACTTTCCTCTCCCTTTTCTTTTCTTTTTCAGGTAAATTATAATGACACCCTCTAAGGTTTATGTTTATTACAATTCTCCCTCACATTTTGAAAATTATATCTCTTCTTGAGATTTAAAATTTCATTACAGATTCTCCTTCAGTCCTTTAATTTTTTTAAATACCAATTTTACCCTCACTAAGTAAATTACATTGACACCCCTCACATTTTAAAAATTACAATCTCCTCCCTAAGATTTAAAGTAGCATTACCAATTGTCCCCTTGGTTAGTATTAATTAGAAAAAAATTAGTAAAATTTTTAAATTTCTGTTTAAAAATCTACGTAAAATCATTTTTTAAATTTATATTTTTTTTCTCAAATTTACAAATTAAGACAACCATTTATAAACCAAAAAAATTATCAAACAAATTTTTATGACAGTTTTTAAAATTTTTGTAAATAAAAATTGAAAACAAAATGGTTACCAAACAGGTTTCAGATGGTAAAAATATCGTAAAATTGACAAATAATTAAATAAGTTACCAACGTAAGAAATGACTTATTAAAAGATTCTTAAGCTATGTATGGTTTGATTTTTAGAAATTTTTTAAAAAAATTAAAAATTAATTTGGTTAAGAAATAAAAAATAAAAAATTATTATTATTTTTATATAATTTTTATCTTTCGAGTGGTTAGAAATAATTTTTTACAAATTAAATTGAAACAGCCATACGTATATATATAACCTATCCAAAAGTTAAAATGATAATTATTTTTTACCCTTAAATGATAATTATTTTTTATTTTTTATTTCTTAACCAAATTAATTTTTAATTTTTTAAAAAAATTTCTAAAAATCAAACCATACATAGCTTATGAATCTTTTGATGTGTCATTTCTTATGTTGATAACTTATTTAATTATTTGTTAATTTTACGACATTTTTACTATCTGGGGCTTGTTTGGTAACCATTTCGTTTTTAGTTTTCAATTTATATTTACAAAAATTTTAAAAACTGTCATAAAAACTTGTTTGATAATTTTTTTGGTTTGTAAAATGTTGCCTCAGTTTGTAAATTTGAGGAAAAAACGTAAATTCAAAAAATGAGTTTATGTTGGTTTTTAAACAGAAATTTAAAAATTTTACTAACAAAATTTTTTTTCAATTAATTTTTTCTCAAATAATTTTTTTTTCAATTATTTTTTTTTCAAATAAATTTTTTTCCAATTAATTTTTTTTTCGAATAATTTTTTTTCCAACTAGTACTAACTGAGGGGCACTTGGTAATGCTACTTTAAACCTTAGGAAGGGGATTGTAATTTTTAAAATGTGAAGGCTGTCAATGTAATTTATATAGTGAGGACAGAATTAGTATTTAAAAAAATTAAATTGCTGAGGGGAGAATCTGTAATGAAACTTTAAACCTCAAAGGAGGAAATGTAATTTCCAAAACGTGAGGGGAGGAACTGTAATAAACATAAACCTCAGGGGGTGTCAGTGTAATTTACCCTTCTTTTTTTCACTAAACTATTCATAGGCCCTAATAGTTGTATTTAATTTTATTAAGCCTTATTGAAAATAAGTCCTACTAAAATCGTTATTCAAAATTAATTTTGTGATGATTTTTTACATATATCGAAAAAATATTCGTAACCTTTTTTTTTTTTTTTGTTACGATTTTGATAAATGGTCACTAAAACTTATAATTAGTGACATTTTTTTGTTATGAATTTTTTGAACTATTGCTAAAAGTTAAAAATTAATAATTTTTTTTTTTTTTGATATTTTTTTAAACTATCGCTAAAACTTATAATTATTGACATTTTTTGTTACAATTTTCAAACTGTCGCTGAAAATTACAATTAGTGACTTTTTTAATAGTGTTTGATAAAAAATGTCATTAATTATTATAGGTCCTATTGAATAATAAATCCACTATTAGGACCTACACGTTGGTTCCTCTAATTTTTTTTGAGAAACTAACAAATCTCATAAGTTTTAAAAATAAATTGGGTAAATTACAAATACATCCTTCGAAATTTGCTTAAAATACGATTTGTCACTATAGTTTTGGAAATTACATCTATTCCCTTGAAGTTTTTAATTTTATAACAAATGGACTCTTTTATTAATAAATCATTAAGTCAATTAACAATTTTTGATGACGTCAAAAATTTATTTCAATTAATAATTCAGGTAATTTTACAATTGTAGAAAAGAATAGTTAGGAATTTTATTTTTTTAGTTAATTCTATTAAATAAATTTTTTTGATAAAGGGGTATTTATAATATTTCAAACCAAATTACAATTTGTATTTTAAACAAATATAAGGGGTGTGTATTTGTAATTTATTCAAATAAATTATAAAACAAATGCTAACAAGTACATCATAGCCATTGTTTAATGTTGAGAAGTATGTAAAATTTGTCTTCAAAATATGTAAAAATGTTAAAAAAATGTGTTGATTTTAATAAAAGTTCACTAAATTTAATAAAATGTGTCTTGTGTTTTTTAACTTCTTTTTTTTTTTTTTTTTTTTTTAACTCTTGCTCTAGGGGTACTTGACAACACCTTTTGTTTAAACTCTTAACAGTATCTTCAATGGACTCTTCAAATAAGACTTTCATATTTTAGACCCTTAGCATCTCCAATGCACGAGGCAAATGGGGAGAATTAGGCATTTTACCTATTAAAGCTGCATTTCTAGGGCTCCAACCCATTCTCGTTTTGGCTCTCCACAGGTAGCTAACCTTCATTGCCAGGCAAAGTGTGTTCCCACCAACTTAGGTTACTCTCTTTCTCTTTCTCTCTCTTTTTTCCTTTCCCGTTCTTCCCAATCAACGATCTCTCTCAACCCACTTCCTGCACTATAAAACCCTTCCTCTTCTGTTTGATCTCGCTAAGCTTAGTTTACTTCTTGCGATTCAAGAAGATTCAAGAGATCTGGACATTGGATTTCAAGGTCAGAACTCTTTGAATCCTAAATCAATACATTTGCTTCACCTTGATTTCTTTTTTTGTTTCCTGGTATGTTTGTCATCAATTTATTCGACTCAATGAGGTTCCTATTATTGCTGTATATTCTGATATTGGGAAATACATAAAATAGCTATAGCATTCAAGATGAAGATCAAAAGACAAATTCAAAAATTCTGAATTCATGATTTTAGAAGAAACAATAGACACTGTGAAATGACCTAAAAAGGGTAACCCAATTGATGAACTGTGTAGTTGTTTATTTGATTGGTGAGAAAACTTAAAAATTAGTTAAGTTAGTTTGATTAGTTAGTTAAAATAAAGAATATGGTTAGGGTGTACACTAGCTAAATTAGTTAGGCAAAATAAAGAAGGTAATTTTCTGTGTACTTTGAGGAGGCATTTTAGAAAGTATGGTTGGAGATGCTCACTCACCATTACAATAGCTATTTTGAATGAGACTTGTTAGCTATTATAACTAACATTATCATATTTTAGTCACTATAATAAACTAACTATTGCAATAATTATTTTAACAAAATTGTTTAATGTTAGCTATAATTGAAGGGTTTTGGAGGACTCTTTAAACAGTGTGTGTGTATAAATAAATAAAATAAAGAGTAGCATAAGATTACATAAGTAAAAAAGGAATTAAGCAAAATAAAAATTTATCTCTTTTTATATTTTAACTAGGGGTAGACATTGGCCTATTGGCCTGCCTAGTCCAACCCTATTTTTCTAGGGTCTAGGAAGGTTGTTTTAGCAATAGAGCTGGGTTGGGTCAATATTTTCAGTCCGAAATATTAATGGATTGAGTTTGGGATTTATACTTTTAACCAACCTGGTCTGGCCAACTATTAAATTAAATAATTCTTTATTTATTTATAATATATTAAAATATGAGTTTTTTTTTTTTTTTTTTTTTTGTTTTTTTGGTTGAGATCTAAACTTTATGTTTATTGATTTTATTAAAACTTACATTTATGGTCATGTGTGATTAAATTTATTTAAGAAATCCTTCAATTTAAACATAAAATCTTTCAATTTATAATGATGTCAATATATTTATTTAAGAAATATAGTCTGGTTAAATTTAATTATAAAATGTTTTAAATTTTATTTAGCATATAACCCGATAAGTGGGCTTGAGATTTATAATTATTTTTTAGACCATGCTTGAGCAGATATAGAGGCCCGATATTAGGGTTGGGCTAGCTTGGATGTACACAAAATTCCTTATTATGGCCCTGTTTGGTAAAACTTATAAGCAGCTTATTTTAGTTTTTAACTTAATTTAAGCTAAAAACATGTGTTTGGTTTAGCTTATTTCACCAACTTATAGCTTAAATAAAGCTAATTTTCAACTTATTTTTGAAGTGGGTCTAGGGATGCTTAAGTTTATAGCTTATGCGGGAAGCTGTTTAGTCCAATATGTAATGACTTAAATGCCCCTAACATGTTTCAACTATTACCAAAAACCCACCTATATAAGATTTGTTCTCAAGCACTGTTCACTCAAAAGGGAGAGACAGAGGCGATTTCTGGCGAGTGCGATTTCCAGCGAAGATCATTTCTAGCTCTCAACACTGATCTTAACTCTCTCTCTCTCTCTCTCTCTCTCTCTCTCTCTCTCTCTCTTACACACACACACACACACACACACACACACACACGAACCAGACCTCTCACTCCCTCCCTCCCTCCATCGCGCATCAATGTCGTCGGCAGCTAGGGTCTCTCTCTCTCACTCTCTCTCTCTCTCTCTCTCTCTCTCTCTCTCTTCCTCTCTCTTTCCATCGCGATCTGAAACTAGAAATCATCTCTGTCATTTGCTCTCTCTCTGCTGCCTCTCGCACCTATATCGACGGCTGGTCATCTCTACCAATCGTGATTTGCGTTGAAACCCTAGCACCGGCGGCTGTTCGCTGGCTAGGTTGAAACCCTAGAAATAAATTGAAGAAAAATAATTATAAAAAAATCAATATTAATATTAATTAAAAAAGAAAAAAAATTATATTTTTTAAGAAAAAGAAAAAAAAATCAATATTAATTGGTATTAATTATTAATAAATTAATATTATATATTTTTGTAATGAATTAATTATTAATTGATACTAATTGATAACAATTGTTGATTATTAATATTAATTGATACTAATTAATAATTTTAGTATTAATTGAGACTAATTAAGAAATTGATGCTAATTAATAATTTTAGTGTTAATTGATACTAATAAAAATTAATTATTAATATTAATTGATACTAATTAATAATTTTAGTATTAATTGAGACTAATTAAGAAATTGATATTAATTAATAATTTTAGTGTTAATTGATAGTAATAAAAATTAATTATTAATATTAATTGATACTAATTAATTTTATAATGGAAAAAAATTGTTACAATAATACTTCCATTACATTTTTGTCAAATGTATCAATTTTTATATTAGTTGACACTAATTAATACTAATTATATTAAATTTTATTAATAAAATAATTTTTTTAAATTAAAATTGAAAAAAAATGACAAAATTATCATTTTTAATCATATAAGGGCAAAAAGGACAATTATACACTAAAAAGCTATTTTACAGCTTATCAATCAAACACTACTCTGCTGTTTAAATCTATAATCCCACAGCTGCACCAAACATGTTAACAACTTATGTTCACAGTTATAAGTTATAATCTGTTAAGATATAATCTATAATCACTTTCTCACAAACTTTACATGTAGTGCTAGCTCGACCTGAACTCAGTTTAGCCTGATGTTTATCCACCCCTAATTTTAACTAATAAAAAATGAAAAGTATAATTAGAGTTGTTGTAACAAGCCTAATGGTATATTTTAACTTATAAACTACTGAAGGTTAATGTGCTTATTTCTTAAAGAAAATGTCTCGTAATTCAAATTTTGTGGCTCAAAAGTGGCTCAAATGGCCAAAACGACGTCGTTTTTGCCATTTGAGCCACTTTTGAGCCACAAAATTTGAGCTACATAGCATTGTCGATTTCTTAATAAGATGAAAATTATGTATATGACTAACAACAATGTTAGGTAACTTAAAATTTTGCAGCTCAAATCACTCAAAACGATGTCGTTTTGAGTGTAAATGAGTGTAAAACGATGTCGTTTTGACAGATTTGAGCCATTTGAGCCACAAAATTTTGAACTACCAAACATTTTCTATATGATTAAATCGTAATGAAATAAAAGTATTTAGTGAGTTTGGTTTTGGTTTTTGTAATTCAGTTTTTTTTAAATTGAAATTTTTATTTTTCATGTTATTTTTTTTGTTTTGTTTATAGTGAATATTTTTTAAATTTTAAGAAATTTTTTTAGTTTTTTAGATACACCTTATTTAGATGTATCTAAATAGTAAAATATTTGTAAAAAAAAATATTTTAAAAAATTAATAAATAGATAAAAAAATAAAAAATATACTGAATTTTCTTTTTTTTATTTTTTAACATTTTTTGATATTTAGTGTATTTTTTAAAGATTTTTTTCACAAATATTATATTTTTTAAGTATATTTATGTTAAATGTGTTTAAAAATTAAAATAAAAATAATAAAAATATTAAAAATTTATTGAAAAAATTAAAATACGAAAAATAAAAAAATAATTTTTTTTGTAAAAATTGTTTTCTAAAAACCCTAGAACCAAACAAGGTTATTTCTATTGAAGATAAAAAAATTAGAGAGTCGGGGTGCCAGTTGTGCTGCTAGGCAGAGCAGGGTGTGCTGTGAGTTAAACGGCGCCGTTGGCTACATTGCTCTTTTGACATTTTCACACTTTCTCCTACCAAGATATGTTATTACTTGCCAGCCCCAACTATCTACAACTATTGTTATTATAATGCCATTGTTATTATTATAATTTAGTAATAAATAGTACTATTTTATCAAATTATAGTAATGATGCTCCAATAATCATTTTATATTTTGACAAATCTCAACCAATTGTTCCTCCAAGTTTGTAGGTATTGTTTGGATATAGATTTTTTCGTGATTTTATTTTTGTTTATCTTTTGTCTTTTGTGACCTTTTTTTAACGGTTTGTAAAAAAAATTATATATTTATATTATTCCCAACTAAACAAATATAAAAATTGAAAAAAAAATTGAAAAATTGAAAAAAATAAAAAAATAAAAAAATATATTTTATCTTTTCATTGCCTTCATTTGAAAAATATATTTATTTTTTCATTATACTTTATTGAAAAAATTAAATTATACTAAACTATTTTGCTACATTATACATTGCAAAAATAATGTTACATTCTTTTGTAAAAAATACTCAAAAATAAAAACAAATATGAAATTTCATTATAAAATAAAAATATGACATTGCAAATAAAGACTGACAATTACATTAACAAATAAATGACATTACAAAATTTTAAAATATATTATCCCACAATTATTCATCAGGAGGCAGAGAGAAGTAGTAATTTGGGTTGCTGACATTTGAGGACCACTTAATGAAAATTTCATTTTTCGCATTGTGTAATACGCTTTCATCTGAGGGTCCAAATGAGAAATGTCCGTAATCATTATCATATGTTCTTCTTTTTTCATCTCATGTTCTTGTCTTCTAATCTCAAAATCATGTTTTTTTCATCTCGAATCCTTTCATCTCTTGCGGTGCTTGAATCCTTTTTTCTTCTCTTTCATCTTTTTTCTTTTCCTTTTCAGCAAGGTATTAGTTAAATGTCTCCAATTGTATACTCATTTTTTGGACTTTAGCTTCAACAACTTGATTTCTCCGAAATAATTCTTTTGAAGCTTTCCTACCCATAGGCTTTTTACCCCTTGCAGAGACACTGCCCTCACCAACAGTTGGATTGTTACCAACACTTGGACTGGTGTCATCTTCAAGAGAAATGCAGTAATACATAGGAGAATTAAGGGCTGAATTAGGGGAAAACGGTGTATGTATCATTAACTTCACTGTGTTATCTTACCACTTTATATTATTTTGTAAGATTGGCCAACAATGTTCAAAAGTAAAATATTGGTTTTCATCTTGGTGGTATAACAGTTTTGCTTGAAGCATCTGTATCAATAAATTATTAGATTAATTAATTAGTTCACTTTTAAATAAGACAAAATAAATAAACTAACATAAATAAATTAAAATGAAATCTTACTATGTCAACTTGAGACATTCCACTTGGGTGTAGATTTTCGACTTATGCCAAACACTCATGAAATTTGTTGCAACATTTTATGATTACACCCCATCGAGATGAGATTGACACTTGTGTTTTTGAGTGATCATTTTGCAGCGAGCAATAGTTTTCAAAAATTCTTCCCCAAAAATGAGAATGAGATTGCGAATTCCCAACAATTAAGTCTTCAGTAATGTGACACCATGCTCTACAAATTGCCACATTTTCTTCAGTAGTGAAAGATTTTCCTCGCTTTGTTTTTGATAAACCTTCCATAGTGATTGTGTGAAAAAACTAAAACACATATAATTTCGGAAGTTTATTGTGAAATCAAATTGAGATGAAGAGAGCAGAAAAGAAAAACGAAATGTGCAATGGTTGTTGTGAAATAAATTTGAGATGAAGGGTTTCTATTTATAAAAATTCAAAATATTACCGTTTCAATATTGTCGTTTGACACAAGTTGGTGTTGGTTTTTATTTTTGTTTTGTTTTTTTTAGCCAAACAAAGCACGACTCTATTTGGTTTTATCACCATCGTCCACGTGTTTGTTATTATTTTTGTTATTTTTGTTATTTTTGTAGCCAAACAGAGCACAATGGCTCTATTTGGTTTCATCACCACCATCCACGTGTCTCTTCTCTCTCTCTCTCTCTCTCTCTCTCTCTCTCTCTCTCTCTCACTCTCAGTCTTTGTTTCTCTCTATTTGGTTTCATCATCACCTCCTCATTCTCATTCTCAGTCTCCGTCTCTCTCTCTCCCTCTCTCTCTCTCTCTCTCTCAGAGATCATCTTTTCTTCCTCTATCACTGAAAAGTCTCTCTCTCTACTTTCGGTCTCTCTCTTCTTCGTCCATCACCGAAAGTCTCTCTGCTCTCCGTCTCTTTCTACCCCTCACCCCGGTCTTTATCTCACTCCTCTCTCCATATATATATATATATATATGTCTCTTCTCTATCCAACTGATCAGTCGTTTTCTCTCACGGATAGACACTTCTCTTTCTCTCTCTTACTACTACAACTTGCCGCCATCTGTTAATCGCCGCCATCTACCAATCGCCGCCGTTTGCCAAATCTGTGTGAGAACCTGTATTTTTGTATATTAAATTATTTTGGTAATTATATTTAGCTACTTAAATTTTGTAATCAACATCCATAATCCAATTCCATATGTTAAGTTTTATTATTGGCAATCCCGTTTGACAATGATTTCTTTAAGAAGTTGATTTTCTTCCAAAACTAGGATTACTTTTGGATTTCTATAAGTAATTGGATTTCTCCCAAAACTAGGATTACTTTTGGTTTTTCTATAAATAGTTGGTTTTCTCCCAAAACTATTTAATTCCTCTAGATCTTCTTGTTGGATATTAAGGTTTATATATTTAAAGGGAGTACATCAAAGGTTTTGTTTGTTATACACAAGAGAGAGAGAGAGAGTTGTTCTTCGGTGGATTCTGAAGAATTTGAGCCTGAAGCTTCGGTGGATTCTGGAGTGGCTCATCGTAAAGACAATTCCAAGGTGAAGACGGGGTTGGAAGAGGCACGTAGAGGTTGGTTCAATTAGGCGTGGATTTGCTAGGTAATTGAGAGTATACCTGTATAATTCCTTTAAATCTTCTTAGTGGATTGTTTTGTGGCTGTTGCCCGTGGTTTTTTAATCACAGTTGGAGGTGTCCAATTGTGGTTTTTCCACGTAAAATCGTTGTGTCGATTTATCTTTGATTGTTTGATTGGGATTGTTATATTCTGCTTAAAATTGGTATATAATCACAAATCAACATCTAGGGTTTCTAGATTTTTCAATTGGTATCAGAGCGGGTCGTTCTATTTTTTTTAAAAAAAATTCTTTTAGAACGAGATCTTATTTGATTTGTGATAATGGATTCAATTCGTGAGGATGAAGAGCTTGAGCAAGCTTATAAAAAGTTGTATAAGGAGTCTCTTAAGTTATTCAAATTGAATGACAAACTCACAAAGAAACTCAAAGAATGTGAAAGTGAGAATGTCAAACTTAAGGAGGAGATTTCCGAGGCTAGGATCAATGCCATCAAGATAGCTGATGATCAACAAGTTCTTTGTGCAAAACTGTTGACTTGTGAGACAGAGAGAAATGAGTTACAGGAAACCCATGCCATGTTTGAAGAAAAGATTGAATCTCTCGAGATGTCACAAGTTGCTTTGGAAAAACTACTGATCAAGAAAGAGGAAGAGCTCAAGTGTGCCATGGTTACCATTGGTCTTTGGAACACAGGATCAAAGACTTTGGAGGATATCATTGGGTCTCAACAAATCTGTTCAGACAAGAGTGGCATTGGCTTTGGAGATAAGAGAGAGCAAAAACAAAGTGCTTCCACATCTCATGATACAAGAACTCAAGGAAAGGGAGGACACAAGATTCAACAAGAGGAAAGACTTCTCAAACTCCCTAGAGTTGGTAAGGTAAAAGAAAAGAAGGTACACCTTGTTTTTATTTGTCATCATTGTGGTATGCATGGTCATGTTCGCCCTTATTGTTATAAGTTGCATGGGAGAGTGTTTCAAGAGGGTAGACATTTGAATACTTTTTGGGTTAGGAGACAACCTTACATGTCTAGGCAGAATACCAAGATTCATGAGGGTGTTCACAACGCTATGACATTTACCAAGACCGCTAGACCTGATTGTGTTAAGACCAAAAAGATTTGGGTGAGAAAACTTGACTTGTGTTAATGTGTTTACTTTTTTTAGTTTTTTTTTTTGGGCCTCTGTGTTTTTTTTAATGAGAAAAAAAAAATGTGTGGATGTTTGTTTTTTTTGTCTTGCTTTATTATTGAGAAAAAAAATCCAAAAAGATTTTCTTAGTATGGTTTTGCAAGCTTGAAATTTTTGAGCAGTCCTTGGTGCATATTGGAATTGATGAGAATAATCATTACATGTTAATATGTGTGTGCCTTCTATGGTCACTACTCATTTTGGAGTGTGTGTTCTTTGATTAGTATGTCTCATTCTGTACACACTCTTGGATTAGCAAATATCGGAGTCTTCCGCCTTAGTGATTATTTTTTTTTCTATGAACTTCTGGCATTGTATCTTTTGCTTTTCTAGAGGAATTGACCTATACTAGTATATCATGGGTGATGTTGAGTCTCTTAACTACCTTCCATCTTTTTGCATCTCCATGGCTTTCTCCTCTATTCTTTGTAGTCCAGGCATGAGGAAAAGGCTACCTCAGAGTCACTAACTGCCACGACTCTAGCCCGCCCTCGTGGGTTAAGGACGTAACCGGCCAGTAATCATGAGATTACCTACGGCCTCAAACTGATCCAAACGTATTTTAGCAGAGTTAATGGGGGCCAAACGGAAGCAAATCAAAAGTTTGTCCATAGAGCTGTGCCTACATGGCACATCAAAACAACCATATACATAGACATTAATAACTCACAACAGTAAAGTGGTAGCATGAGTTCTGTATAAACAAGATCACATAAGTCCAAGTCAACCCATCAAAACTATATACAGAATTACACAAAGTCTTCGCCATCATGACAACATAAAATAGATAACAAAAGGCAAAGACAGGTCTCATGCGTGAGACACAAGGGCTGACTCTCCAAAACTTTGGTTGTTCTACACAGGCTTCACTGAGGCTGGGTCTGGACTTCTCTTGGCTCACCTACAAGGACATGAATGAGCATGAGCGATAGCCCAGTGAATAATATCAATTACAGAATTTATGCGACAAGATGTAGAACAATGTTTTCCAAACGGCCTTGGGCCCAATTCATATCTGTAGTTAACATATATAAGGGTAATTTAAATCAAGTAACCATAGTTCCGTACATACTGGCCGTTGGCCCTTTCAGATTTACATTCATGACGAAACGGCCTTCGGCCCATTCGATTATGTCAAAACGGCCTTTGGCCTAATCATTCATTTCAGAACGGCTTTTGGCCCACTCATTCATTGCAAAACAGCCTTTGGCCCATTCATTTATTTCAAAACGGCCTTTGGCCCACTCATTCATTGCAAAACGACCTTTGGCCCACTCATTCATGTCGGAACGGCCTTCGGCCCATACATTCGTATCAAACGACCTTTGGTCCATTCATGTTTAACAAAACGACCTTGAGTCTATTTATGCTTATCAAAACGACCTTGGGTCCATTTATGCTTATCAAAACGACCTTGGGTCCATTTATGCTTATCAAAACGACCTCGGGTCCATTTATGCATTCATATCAGACTTACGTCCACAATCCCAATTAGCAATTCATAAAGCTTAAAAGGGAGTAAACAATTGGACATTCACAAGCGTTCAAATATCGATATTACTCACAGTGATCGGCTTGTGGATTTGCCCTGGAGCTTGACCTTATACATTTCATAAACACAAAAGGGTCATTAACAATTCAATCCGTTCTTTAATTCACATATTCCTCTTTAGGCTTTATTATTATCTCATTAACTCATTTACAATGCTTAACATATGCCTAAGAGTGCTTGCAAGTGAAAGAGAACGGAAAACAGAACACAAAATGCAAAAATAAGATTTCAAAAAAAATAGGGTCCCCGCTCGAGCGGACTCTCAGGTCTGCAAAAGTGCTGGTTGCCTTCTATTCCAGCTCAAGCGTGAACTCGGCCGCTCGAGCGGACTGCCTGTCTATATAGCTCCCCGCTCAAGCATCAACTTCCCCGCTCGAACGGGAACCATGTCTGCAGAAAATACTGGGAGTTCGATTTCTCCCCTCGAGCGGCACTTCCCCCGCTCAAGCGAACGTAAAAAATTCTGGGTTTTCCAGAACACTCCATTGAGTTCAAACTCGACATTCAACCAATTTTTCTTGCATGCAAGGCTCCAATCTCACATATATTTGTACTAACATGACATAGACACCAAAACACATCACAATGGAGCTCAATTCCTTGTATTACTTACATACATGTCTCAAATTAACCCAAATTCATCACCAACACATCACATTCAAACATGCAAAGCTTACTCTTACATGATTCATTCTTGCATGTGAGAAATATGCCTTCATATCAACTTAATTGGTGAAGAGGGGTCACAACACATGGTTTTTAAACAATATTCAACACAAATCATACACATTGTGCTCAAACATGAAGATTCTTGGCCACTTCTTACACGCATGTACATATTAGGTTTCAATTCAACAAATACAACCCAATTTCATTTCAATCTCACTCTTGATCACCAATTTAGCTTGAACACACAAAATTACAAACTATAATTCAAGAATTACTCACCTAGAAGCTTTGATCTTTCAAGCTCTAGACAATCCTTGAGCTAAATCTCCAAAATTATCAAGCTTTGAGGCCAAAATCCCAATTTCCCTCATTCCCTCTCTCACTAGCCGACCCTCTCTTTTCCCTTTGAGTTTTTGATCAGCCAAATGAAGTGAAGGGAAGGGAATTGAGTGTAAAATGCCTTTACATAAATTCCCACTCACAATATAATAATAATAATAAGGCAATTTGGCACTATTCGTCAATTTAATCGATTTAATCTAACCCGAATCAATTTTCAATTAAATTTCACCGTAGGCTCTAAAAATTACGCTAATCACAAAGACGTAATCAATTTCAGGTTCTGTGGCCGATAAGGCCCTCAATTTAATCTCCGAAACGGATTATTCAACAGATATTCCTACGGTGAACAGATAGAATTCCAAAATCACATATATCCATATAATGGTACGCAAAATCATATCAAAACATATAAACACATACGTATTAGGGACCAATTAACATAATACAGAACAGGGGTATCACACTAACCAGGCCATCCTTATTATATCCATGTTTCTCTGGTTCGGTTTCCATACTCTTGAGCGTGTCAGCTGCCAATGAGTGTGCAAAAGAAAAAGAAAAAGAAAAAGAAAAAAAAAAAGAAGAAAAATGTGCAAAAGAAAGAAAAGAAAAAAATGTGAAAATAAAAAAAAATGGATTCATTGATTGAGGGGGAGCCTCCGCTTTTACTCAACAAATACCCCTTGATTCCTAGTGGTTTGACTTTCCTTAGTTGTGCTTAGATTCTCTTGTCGGAGGTCCAGTTTTCATATCACTACTAGGATTTGAATCTTGTGTTTGTCAAACTCCAAAAGTCACACACACACTTTTCTCATGGGATCTATACTTTTCACATAATGTATCACTTTCTTTTATGAGGAATTTTCTAGAGGCTGTGCACATTGTATTTTCAAGTAATTGTGCTTCTTGGATAATCTTGTGTGTTTTAAAGTACTAATTTGAAATTCCTTACTTGCTCAACCATATTATTTTTGTCTTTTTCTTCTTGTTCACTGTTTTCAGTGTTTGTGGTTGCTTTTAGTGAGGAGGAGTTTGGTTCATCTTGATTTGGGTTGGTAAGGGAGTTTGGTTTATCATTGCAAGAGTTTATTAGCATGAACACTTTGATTTGTTTGGTAAGGGAAATTGGCGATAGTTGTTTTGCATGTTTCTATGCACTGTTTGCAAATTATTTCCTTCTTGCATACTCCTGATATTTACATCGTCATATCATTGTTTGTGTGGTTTATGATCTTGCTTTTGTTATTTGAGAGTTGTTGTTAATGAGTCTTAGTTTTCATCTATTCATGTTTTCCATCTCATGTTTCAAGATAATCGTGTCATATGTCTATTGCTTTTCTATATACTCTTGTGGGACTAATAGTTGTTTTGGAGATTGTGGCACTAATAACTGTTTTGCAGATCATGCCCTTGAGAAAGAAGTTGGCTTTTGTTGGCTGTAATAGGTTGGGGTGTTTAGGATTTTATTTGTTAGGTGTGTTTTGTCACGGCATTGCCAAATGGGGAGATTGTTAAGTTTTATTATTGGCAATCCCGTTTGATAAGGATTTCTTTAAGAAGTTGATTTTCTTCCAAAACTAGTATTACTTTTCGATTTCTATAAGTAATTGGATTTCTTCCAAAACTAGGATTACTTTTGGTTTTTCTATAAATAGTTGGTTTTCTCCCAAAACTATTTAATTCCTCCAGATCTTCTTGTTGGATATTAAGGTTTATATATGGGGATATTTTATTAGTTTTCTTTGATGTTTTATTGAGTATTCAACTCATGGTTTAAAGGGAGTACATCAAAGGTTTTGTTTGTTATACACAAGAGAGAGAGAGAGAGAGAGAGAGAGAGAGAGAGAGAGAGAGAGAGAATTGTTCTTCGGTGGATTCTGAAGAATTCGAGCCTGAAGTTTCGGTGGATTCTGGAGTGGCTTATCGTAAAGACAATTCTGAGGTGAAGACGGGGTTGAAAGAGGCACATAGAGGTTGGTTCAATTAGGCGTGGATTCGCTAGGTAATTGAGAGTATACCTGTGTAATTCCTTTAAATCTTCTTAGTGGATTGTTTTGTGGCTGTTACCCGTGGTTTTTTAATCATAGTTGGAGGTGTCCAATTGTGGTTTTTCCAAGTAAAATCGTTGGGTCGATTTGTCTTTGATTGTTTGATTGGATTGTTACATTCTGCTTAAAATTGGTACATAATCACAAATCAATATCTAGGGTTTCTAGATTTTTCACCATAACAACATTTTGTGACGAAATTCTACAATTAACTTTTAATTATTTAATTAGTGCAATTTTTATCTTCATAGTATTATTGTTGTTGTTGTTGTTGTTGTTGTTGTCGTCGTCATCATCGTCGTTGTCGTCACTTTTATAACTACACAAATCTAATTCTTAATATATATTATTCTGTATGAAGTTTTGGATTAATAATTTGTGTACATGAAAATTAATCCATGGAGATTAATTGGTTCAATCTCATGTCTTTTAGTTACATAAAATAATATTATAATATTAAAGTGACTCAAAATCATATATATAGAAAAAAAAGAAAAAAAGAAAAAGAAAATTGAGAGAATGGCTGGCCTCTTCCCAAGGTCTTTCCTTGGGCTTTGTTGTGCATGCATATGTAAGAGCATGCTTCTCCAACAGCACACACAACCTCATCAAAGGTGGACAAGCATGCCTTAACACTCTAAGCCTATGCATACCTTTACACTCTAAGCCTATGCTTGTAGATAATAATTCTCAAGCCAAGAGAAAAAAATAAAATAAAATAAAATAAAAATAGGTCCTCAAACTCCTATAACTAAGAGCACTATTTAGCCCTTCCATTACATACACCCAGTTCAACACAAGAAAGAAAAAAAGAGAGAAGAAAAAGAAAGGAAAAAGAGAGGAAGAGGAGAGGGTTGCTTGGTGGTTACCAATTCAAAACTAGTGTTGAGAATTGTTTGTAAAAGCTCCTGAGAAAAGAATACTCAACCTCTATCCTCCCGTAGCTTTTTTTTTTTTACTGAATCTATATATTAAAAATATGCAAGAGTGTGCATTGTTAATACACACATAGAAAGAATAACTCAATACGTGTTTATATTTTGATAGAATGACAATCTTATGATTATATGATTTCTATTCTTCTTGCAAGCATAGATTAGATGGTTTAGCTACTGATTTTATCTTCTTATGTGCTTAAATATTCTCCATTGTTTGAAATAATTTTTCATGGGGGCAAAATGAGATAGGGTTGGTTCATTTTTACTCAAAACTTATATTCTCTTCACTGTTTCAGATTTTATCAAAGGAAAAATGCTTTAATAAACTGAAAATAAATTGTGTCAAAAATCTATTGGTACTGGGAGTATATATAGGTGTTCTATACACGTGTAAATTTTTATGAAATCATTGGACACCATTTTCTTACCGAAATAAATATTTGTCCTAAGTGTTGTTCATAACACAGCAGAAACAGTGACTTCAAACCGGTTCCATTTTCTCTGCAAATGGTTTTTTTCTGCACGACCACTTGGAATAGTTAGATATAAGAGTTATCTTTCATTTTCCACTAATTTCACAAAAAATGGATAAGTCTAAAGGGAGAAATTGTAGTTTTACTAAAATACGACAGAATCTGTCCAGTTTTCTTAGAAAAATTATTTGACCATCTTACATTGGTTTTCAGTCTTCAAACTCTTCTGGAAAAATGTTCTAAACTCAAATATTTAGCAATCCGTTCTGACCATACCTCTTTTTGACACCGTTTGAGGCCCCTTTTTATTTTTCAAACACAGATCACCTGTACTGAAAGTTATGTAACTCACTGTCCTAGAAAACCAATTTTCTTCCAAATTTTATTTCTCCATTTTAAAATCATTTTTAGCCCTGATATTCTCCTTTAAATATTTTCCTAACTTGATGAACTAGCACCAGTTAAAATATTGTAATGGTTGAACTTCGTTTGCTATGGGTTTCATATTTTTTTTGTTTGACCATACAGTGTTGAAAGAAGAAGTGTGTGAATTCCTAAGAAACTTTGTGATGAGTCCTAAGACATTCTATCATATTTATTTTGGTTGCCAAACATGATTGTGTTGTGCTATATAAACATTATGACACTGTGGTTTTCAAACTAAAACTCGCATATGCATCAAAATGTGAATTTGACGAAGTGAAGAAACACAAAATTGAATAGATGTATTAAGTTTATAAGTGATGGGGTGAGCCCGGTTCAGAATCTTGCGCAAGTGAGTTGCGAATCCTAACATGGCACGGGAAGGTATTTCGGCTCTTATTGGTGTAGGCGATATAAGGTTGGTGGTGTTGGTGTCACAACATAGACCGTTCTCTTGGGGCAGACCATGATATCACGACTCGGGTACGTAACCCTAGTGCGTGGGCATCATTGGTGGTTACAGTAAGTAACATTTGAATATTTGACCAAGGAAAAGTCAAAATTGCCCGTGGCCATTGCTTAGCGGTTGAGTGGAAATAGTGCTCCGCGGAGAGTTACTTAAATTTATCTAATAAACTAAATCCATGTGAATTTAAAAAGAAAAGTTAGCATTTTTCCTTATGATGAAATACTGCTTCCGCTTGCCATTGTTCTTATTATTTATTGTTATTACTTTAACTAATAGCATTCCTGTTATGCTTATTAAATGCTGTTTGTTATTATGTTAACTACACAATATTCATTAATTGTGAGTATTATTATTCGGGTGAGTATATTCGGGTTGTAGTATCTTATTGAGCTCGTCGCTCATTGGCATTTCCGTTGCCCTGACGTTTTATGCTAGGTACCGAAGAAACCAAAGGAAACACCGAGGTGTTGGAAGGCAACATTCAATTCTGGTTAGCTTGAAGCGTGCCAAAATTTTATGAACCATTTTTTTTTGAGTTTTCTAGTTTTTCTTTAGTCTTTTTATAATTGTGTACTAAGACAAAGTTTTAAGTTTGATTGGAGTTGTAATTTAAGAATTTTTAGTTTTCGTGTTGTTAATTAATGAATGATGGTAAATTTGGTGGCAACATTGACGAGGATTCTTAATTAAGAAAATTGATTTTAAGTTTTAAACCCTATCATGATGTCCTCAAAATTTGGGGCGTCACAATCTGCCCCCAAAAGCCTCAATTCCCTCTAAATTGATCATCCATGTCTCCAAATCTCACAAACCCATCTCCAATTCTATTTCTTTTCCTCTCACTGTCATCTTCCCCCACCCATCTATTTCTCTCACTCTATCATCTATATGAAAGAACACAAAGAGGATTACGTATCTATATCATCTGTAGAATCATCTGTATCAAAGAACACAGAGAAGATTATCTGTCTCTTTTCTCCCTCTCACTGTCAAGTGTTTTTTTTTTACTTTACTGTGTTCATTTTCTATTTTTTTTTTTTTTAAATTTTGTTTGTTCAAATTGGTGAAACTAAAGTTTGGAAAATTGGAAATTTGGTGATTCTGTGTTTGGTATGTTGAAATTTGGAAAGTTGGAAATTGTTTGGAAATTCTGTGTTTGATATGTTAAAATTTGTGTGATTTTGGGTGAATATTGAAACTGTGTTTGGAAATGATGATGAAAAAAGGAGGGAGGGAGGGAGGGAGGAAACGTTTGGTTGAAGGTGACTTGGAAGCTTTGGTTTGTCCCATATTTGACACAAGCTTGGCATTTGCCAAAGATAGCAGCTATGAAAACTTGCCATTGGAGGTGCCTTTCTATCAACTGCTACCATAATTTGGCAATAGCAGCTCCAATGGCGCACCATTGGAGATGCTAACTAGTTTCATTTTATTTTTTATAAATGTCAAAAAATACAATAATCAATAGATACATATTTAAATCACAAATTATGTAAATCTAAAATATAAAACAAAAAATGTGTCATAAAATATTGGGGTATTTACTAATAAATTTTATATCTATGACTTATGGACTATTTAGTCCCATAAATATTTTTGTGATCCCATAAGTTTTATCTCACATTAAAATCTCTCAAATGAAACATATCCACATTTGAAAACGCAAAATATATATCTGAATATGATATTTCAAATTAGAAAATCATAATTGTCACATTTTAAAAATAGCATATTTGACTAAAGTTTAATAAAATAATAGTACACAAATGAAACAAATTCACATTTGGAAACCAACAATAATATCACCCAAGAATCTCCATAAAATGTAGTGAAAGAATCTCACAGTGTATTTTTTCAAATTCAATGGGATTTAATTAGTTATAACAAAATTCATAGGACTTTTATGTATATACTTTTATGAGATGAGATTTATGAATAAATTTCTCTAAAATAGGGTCTTCCTTAATTTTGTGGGTGCGTTTGTGAATTATTGAAAAAAAAAACTTTATTCAATTATTATCCTTTGAAATATATATATATATATATGCGAATGCATTTAAAAAAATTTATTAAATAGTTATGGAGTATTATATGACTTTGTCTATGTAATACTCCTCACAAATGAAAAATTGCGACTCACGGGCATGTTTGATTGGGTGGATTATAGGATGTGATTGAGATTATTAATCCGTGGGTCCAATTATCCTATATTTGTTTTAACATTTTGGTTTAGAATTATTAATCCAATGGATAATTAATCTAACAAATTTGTAGGATTATTAGTAATGGGGTAGGGGTGGGATTATTAATCCAATAGCTATTACTCCAATTGAATAGTGAATACTACATTAATTTAATAGAATTATTAATACTTCACTATTAATTTTGTGAATTAAACATAATCAAATGAATTGTCTAGTCTCACAACTACCTAACAAAAATTAGTTAGCATGTCCCACTCGTAAACTTTCCCGTTCCACCATTGGTTTGGACACAATGTAAATAGTATTTCAAGAATACCCAATAAATACCAAAATCAAATTTATGAACTTAACATTACACATTTGACAAATTTGTAAAATATATAACAAAAATGCTAAGAACTCAAAATTTGTCCAGAATGAATTTGTATTATTAGGAGTAAATTGATAAAGTGTGAGATCATAAGTTAAATGAATTTGAACTATTAATTCCTCTATAAATTCTAAGTACAAAATTATGAATTTGTAGTTTTGTTAAATTTATAATGCTTATGAATACAAAACCATTCAATGTGTTTGGTTTCAATTTTCTAGAAATTGAGTTTTTTATTTTTCGTATTTTTATTTATTTTTAGTAAATATTTTTAACATTTTAAGCAATTTTTTAATTTTTTTAGACGCACCTTACTTATATGTATTTAAAAAGTAAAATATTTATAAAAAAATATTTTTAAAAATAATAAATACACAAGAATACAAAAAATGAACAGAATTTTCATATATATATTTTTTATATTTAATGAATTTTTTAAATATTTTTTTCAAAAATATTATACTTTTAAGTATATTTATATTAGCTATATTTAAAAATTAAAAAATGCTTAAAATATTTAAAAAATTCAATAAAAATAAAAAATAAAAAATAAAAATAAAAAATGAAAAATTTTAATTTAAAAAAAAATAAATTTAAAAACTCAAACCAAACAAGTTGATTTATTTTAAATAAATTTGGAAGTACATGATAAATTAGTTAGCCGTTTTAAAAAATTAAATAAAATAAAATGCATCAATGTTATGCTCTCACCCGTGTAAAAGGTTGAACCAACGACGTGGCTTTATTTCATAGCACACCCTGCTGTGCCTTGCCGCACCGCATCCACCTGTAATCTAAAAATTAAATTTATTTTTTTTAATTTAATAATGTGACAATAGATTAAAATATTAAAATTAATATTTTTATATCTTTTTTAATTATTAACTAATCATATTACCTACACATTATTAAATTTAAAAAATAGATTTGAAAAAGTAAATTTATATATATTTTTAATTAAATAATCTGAACTTTGCCCAAATAAATATTCACAACAAATGTTTTTTTTTGGTACTTGGGAAAGGAAAATATTCACAACAATAGTTGGTGCATTTAGATAAGATATTTGGTGGTCTTGGACATCATCAAATGTCCTTGATGTACCGTTTGTTTTCAGAGATAGAATTGAAGGGATTTATAGTAAGGGAATTGTTAGTGAAGGGATTAAGTAAAATTGTGTTTGTTTTGATAATAGTTATTAGTGTAGGAATTATTAAATTATTTATATATAAAATAATAAAACAAATAAAAAAATATAAAAAATTAAACATTAATATTTATAAAAAAATTCCCAATATAAAAAAAATAAAAAATTTTCTAATCTCCTCACTATTTTTCTAATACCATCTCTCCAACCTCCATCTATATCACATCCATCATCTTAATCCCCTTCCCAACTCTACAAACAAACACAACACTAAATAACACCTCTACCATCCTAATCCCCTCCCATCTACTTAATCCCAAAATAAATGGGCCTGAGAGTGTTATGATTGTTAGTGGGCTCGTTTGGGAAGCATCATTTTTAGTCAAAAAGTCAAAAAATTACTAGTCAAAAAGCCAACAACACATACCAAAAAGCCAAAGATTCTCTTTTCTCTCTACTTTTTGCACATCTTTTCGTAAAAAGCCAAAAAGTCATCCCAAACATACTAATTTTTTTGAGTGACTATTTTAGTCAAATAATCAAAAAATTACTAAATTAGCCTGTTCCCAAACGAAACCTGAAATAATATGTTAGATTGTAATTGACTAAGAATATAGTTATATAATGTTGTTGAATCAACTAATAATTTTTGGCGAAATGGTCTCAAGTCTCAATTGAATGGATTTTTTATTTTTGGGTAAATTACATTTACCTCCTCTGAGGTTTCTGACAAATACAGGGACTTTCCCTGTGGTTTGAATAATTACAGTAACCTCCCCTACTTTACCTGACAATATCAAGATTCCCCCCTGCTGTCAAAAATCACTAAACGGTGTTACTTTTTTCTTCAAAAATTACTTTATTGCCCTTTCCTTTAAAAATATTAAAAAATGTTTTTGGATTAAAGGATAGGTTTAGAGTGTTTGGAAAAGTATTTTTGGATTTATTTTTTTAAAATATTAAAAAATGTTTTAAAAAAATTATTTTTTTATTTTAAATATGTAATTTTTATTTAAATATTTTATTTTATTTTGTAAATGTTTTAATTTTTTAATTTTAATATTTTAAACTCAAAACATAATTTTACACTCAAATCGTAACCAAACACATAATTCAAAACTCAATTCAAAAATTATTTTCAAACCTCATAACCAAACACATAACTTAACACTCCACACTACTTTCAAAACTCTACATTCAAATCGTAACCAAACGCATAAGAAAAAAATTAAAATATTTTAAAATATATTTATAAAATAAAATAAAATATTTAAAATAAAAACTATATATTTAAAATAAAAATAAAAATTTAAAATTTAAAATTTCTTTAATATTTAAAATATTAAAAAAAATACAACACATAGATGTATGAAATATAATACACATTAAAATAAATAAATAAATATTTAAAATATAAAATATTTAACCTAAAAAAATAATTTCAAAAAATTTCAAAATTTATAACCAAACAAATTTTTTTTTTTAAAACTCATAACTCAAAATACGACTTCACACTCAAATCATGATTCTAAAAATAATTTTAAAAAATAAAATAAACTTTTTTTGAAATTTTTTTTCTTTTAAAATAGAGTTTTTGAAAAAGTTTGGTTTTGAGTTTTGGAAAGAGTTTTGGGTTTTGAAAAAAGTTTTGAATTGAGTTTTAAGTTTGTGTTTGGTTATGAGTTTTTAATAATTTTTGAATTGAGTTTTGAGTAAAAACATGTTCCGAAAAAAGATTTTTTTAGAAACATGTTTGGTTCTCTTTTAGAATCACAATTCAAATTAGAAATTTTCAAAAAAAATTTCAAAACTCATAGAGTGTTAACCAATTACACAATTCCAATTAGAAATTTTCAAAAATCTTTTCAAAACTCATAGAATCACAATTCAATTAGAAATAATTTCTTGAATTTATTTTTTTAGGGTAAATATTTTATATTTTATATTTTAAATATTTATTTATTTATTTTAATGTGCATTATATTTCATACATCTATGTGTTGTATTTTTTTAATATTTTAAATATATTTTTTAAATATTAAAAAATTTTAAAATTTTTATTTTTATTTTAAATATATAGTTTTATTTTATTTTATAAATATATTTTTAAATATTTTAATTTTTTTCTTATGTGTTTGGTTACGATTTGAATGTAGAGTTTTGAAAGTAGTGTGGAATGCTGAGTTATGTGTTTGGTTATGAGGTTTGAAAATAATTTTTGAATTGAGTTTTGAGTTATGTGTTTGGTTACGATTTGCGTATGAAATTGTGTTTTGAGTTTAAAATATTAAAATTAAAATATTAAAATATTTACAAAATAAAATAAAATATTTAAATAAAAATTATATATTTAAAATAAAAAATAATTTTCTTTAAAACATTTTTTAATATTTAAAAAAAATAAATCCAACAATACTGTTCTAAACCCTCCAAACCTATCCTCCAACCCAAAAATATTTTTTAATATTTTCAAGGGAAGGGCAATAAAGTAATTTCCTAAGAAAAAAGTAACACCGTTTAGTGATTTTTGACAGTAGGGGGGAATCTTGATATTGTCAGGTAAAGCAGGGGAGGTCACTGTAATTATTCAAACCACAGGGAAGGTCCCTGTATTTGTCAGAAACCTCAGGGGAGGTAAATGTAATTTACCCTTTATTTTTTAATTGTATTCTCAATTGAATGGAATTCGTTACCAGTTGTACCACATCATCCCTAAGAGGCTTTTCTTGAATCAAATACCTTTGGATAAAATAATTGTGTTTATTCCCTTTCTCCTAGACAGACAAAACGACAGTCCAATTTGAATACAAACAGACAAAAACAAAGCTCCAAATTTGAATACACCCCCGACAGGACAACGTATACGCATGCACGAAAAGCAACGCTCCTCATTTAGGACCTGTTTGGTAATATTTACGTTTTTAATTTATATTTATAAAAATTTTATAAATTAATTTTTATTTATTTTTTGTTTATTTTTAAAAAAATATAAACTACAAACGCGTTTGATTTCGACAAAATATTTAAAAAATTTTAAAAATATAAAAAAGAGCGAGAAATAACAAGTGGTAACGGGTGATAGGTGGAGACGAGTAGTGGCGGTAGAAGACAGTGGTGGAAAATGATGGCGGGTGGTGGTGGCGAAAGACGGTGGTAGAAAATGATGGCACGTGGTGGTGGCGGAAGACGGTGGTGGAAAATGGTAATGAGTGGGTGGTGATAGTGGTGGGGGGTGGCGGGTGGTGGTGAAGGTGGGTGGTGGTGATGGTGGATGGCAGGTGGTGGATGGTGGTGGCGGTAAGTGGCGGTGGTGGTGGTGCGGTGAGTGGTGATGGTGGGTGGTGGTAGGTAGGTGGTGGGGGTAGTGGAGGTGATAGCAGAGGGTGGATGACAGATGGCTGGTGGTGACGGGTCGTGGATGGTGGCGGCAGGTGGGTGGTGAGTAGTGGTAGCGGGCGGTGGCGGGGGGCGGTGGGTGGTGGTGGCAGATGATAGGTGGTGGTGGTGGCGGCAGGTGGTTGTGGGGGGTGGGTGGTGGTGGCGAAAGACGGTAGTGGAAAATGGTGGCGGGTGGTGGCTAGTGTTGGGTGGTAAAAAAAAAAAAAAACTCAAAACTCAAAACGTAAACTCATTTTTTGAGTTATATTTTTTGGCCAAATTTATAAATTGAGACTATTGATTTATAAATCAAAAATTTACCAAACAAGTTTTTATTTGAGTTTTTAAAATTTTTATAAATATAAACTGAAAACTGAAAATGTGTGTTACCAAACGACACCTTAAATTTTGACATAAAAAGTAATCTTGAGGGCATGTTTAACGCTGTATTTTTTTATTATTAAATTTGAATAAAAACTTTATTTATGAATTGTTTGGAGTGTTCTAAATAAGTGTATTTTTTTTTTTTATCTTTTTAAACAAAAAAATTGAAAAAAAAAAGATAGATGCTTGGATCAATTTTTTGACATTTTACGAAAAAATATGTATTAAAAAATTATATAAATACGTGTGTAGAATAAGTTAGTGGAGTAGCCAGTACAGTTTGGATAGTATAGTGGGCTGGTTAGGAGATGAGAAATGATTGCCTCCATTTTGGGTTTGAATTGGATGGTGTTGTTCGGCCTATGAAAGCCCATCATGGGTCCCGTTTTGCTAATCGGAACCGTTCAATGTATAGAATTCGTCGAGTACTATATGTTTATAAAAAATCACGTTGATTAGATATCGATAGCTATCTGATCGTGTTAGTTTTTTTTGTCAACTGTTAACTATAACACCATCCATTTTTTATACAAAACTGATTTGATCATGTAATTAGTGATATCCGATCGACGTGATTTTTTACAGGCATATAGTACCGAACGAGTTCTACATATTCATCGTATTATCAAAACGAGACCCATGGTGAGCCCCCACATGCTCAACATTACCATCTAACTTAGTGAATATATATATATATATATGAATTTTTTTTTTAAATTCATTTCACTGTACTTTCCTTTCACGTCAGTACCTAGAATGGTGTGAAGTTGGTTTATATTAAAATATTATGTATATTAATTTTTTTATATTTTAATTTATGAATAATGATAACTCTTTTTTTTTTTTTTTTTGTAACTTTTTGACTTTTTGAATTTTTTTAAACACCCAAAGCTAGGCCTTAGTCTTTTAATGAAAGATTTTAAATTTTCATTAAAATATCGATTGATTGAGCAGATGACCAAGCAGATGTCTGATTGATTAACCAGTTAGTGTATTTTTTTTTACTAATTTTTGCCTAGAAGTGGTCATTTAGAGGACATTCGGTGTTGCAAATCCAACAGCTATGAACAGTGAAATGATGAAAAGTCCCAAGCGTCCTCAATTAGGGATGGCAATTTGAACTCGACTCGATGGGGACCCGACCTCCTGACCTTGATTAACATGATGTTTTCCCCGAAAAATACTCCTGAAGAGTCGGGGATGGTATTAAAAAAAAATCCCCAATCATTTTCGGGCCGGGAAAGGTGATAAGTTCTTCCGCCCTAGCCCTGTTCCCCGTTTCGTTTCTACCTCGCCTGCCTCTCCTCTCTCACTCACCTACCCACTATACATACTTATCTATCTCACACACACACACACACACACACATCTCAAATCTAACAATCCCAAAACACACTTGTTCTCATCTCTCTCTCATTTCGGATCTCTCTCTCTCTCTCTCTCCCTCCCTTTCTCTCTCTCTCTTACAAATCTAATCCCTCTTCTTTCGTCTCTTTCTGTCTCTTGTCTCTTCGCCGCCATAGTTGCACTCCGCCACTTGACACCGGCAGCGCAACCAAAGCCTCTATCTTCTCTCTCAAGCTCGTTGCACTAGAGCTTTGACAGCTCCACTGCTCGTCACTCCATTGCAACTAGAGTCTCCATCTTCTCTCTCAAGCTCGCTGCCCGTCGCTGATCGAGACCTCTCTTCTCTGTGTGTGCGTGTGTGATGATGATGATGATGATGATGATGATGGTGATGATGGCGACTCAGATCTCAGATCTGTAGATAGTGATGATAATGACGACTCAGATCTCAGATCTGCAGATGTGTGTGTGTGTGTGCGCGTGGGTGTGATGATGACGATGACGATGACGACTTAGCTTTGTAACTTTGTCATTGTTGGGGATTTTTCGGGATCGGGGAAACCCAATCCTCGTTAGGAGGTAGAGACCGGGAAGGGCAGGGGTGATGGGTTCCCCGCCAGGGATCGGGGGCGGGGACGAGAAATTCCATACTTTCGGGGATCGGGGACAGGGAGTGCAATCCCTGGCCTCGTCCCCGTCTCGGCCCGTTGCCATTTCTATCCTCAATTTAGTGAAAGATTTTTGATATTTTCAATTTGATACTTATCTAATGAAACCATTGAAGTAAAAAAAAAAATATTTTTTCATCAAATTTAAATTTAATGACATAATTGATGAACCATTAGAGATGGTCTTACTCAGTGATCTTGGAGTATTGTTTTAACTAATTTATCATTTGATACTTTTTGATGATTGGATGTCCAGTCAATTTAAATTTTGACATAAAAAAGGAGTTCTTGCTCAATGGTCTTGGAGTATTATTTTACCTAATTTACCATTTGATACTTTTTGATGATAAGATGTTTAGTCAATATATGCTCATCTCAATTAATTTCGAAGCTTATATAAAACATTCCCTTTATGTGAATTAGATAGATCTTACGTAAAATTTACAGGCATGATCTTAAAGAGTTGATAGCACCTAATTAAGGTTGAACCTGAGACTTAGAAGGAGCACATTTTCAGACCCCAAGATGCACCCATTAGGCCAATTCCTTGAGGTTATTTAGCCTTTGTTTGGGAATAACTAATTTATCCTGACTTTTTGGCTAATTTAGCCTGGCTAAATTAGTTCTATTTGGAAAAAAAACTTTCGGCTTTTTTTTATTTATTTGGATGTGATGGTTGTAAGAAAAAAAAGTGAAATGATTTTGATTTAAATGTGATATTTTGTCTTATTGACTAAATTAACCTATTTTGTCTTTTTGTACTAATTTACCCACTTTAGACATCCCCAAAGAAGGCCTTATTACTTGATTCTTGTCAAGTCGTTTCCAAAAACACAACAAAAAATATTGAGTCTTACTATTTTAATTAATGAGTTGAAACACTACATAATATTGTCTCAAGAGCAAAAAATAATTTCTCAAGAAAAGTGACATTTGAATTGATTAAAAATTGATTAGGTTCTTTCTTAGGTTTACCTCTTTTGTTTAGGCCATTCTATCAATTGATTTATTCAATTGTAAAAAAAAAAAAAAAAAAAAAAAAATGCATTCTAAGTTTCGAGTTCATTTACATGAAATTTTTATCATTACTAGCATAATAGTAATTCTAAAAAATGTGTTTCGTGTCACTTTATAGCTAAGAGTTTATATAATCCCATGAAAGAATTAGTAAAATTTCCACCAGTACTTATTTCCTATTAATGTATGAATTTTTTTGTTAATTCATATGGTGCCTTTGTATAAAGAGTTTGGAAGCCTTTTATTAAAATTTTAACAAACCTTTTTACCTTGTGGTAGCTACTTTGTTTTTTATGTTTTTAACTTTGAATTGCATAACTTTATTATACACTTCTTTTTCTTTTCTTTTCTTAATTTATATATTTGGAACTTACTCAATAAAGATCTATCAAATAAGATTTCAATTGAATATGAAACTATGTAAAATGAATATATATATATACACATATGTTGAACAATCTTTACTGTATTTGAAAAAATAAATTCTGTTGTATACTTAACAACAAACAGAATACAGAAGAAATAAAAGAAATGAGAGAATTTGTTTGATTACAAAATCAAACCAGAAAAATAAAATAAAATAAATAAAAACAAATTTTTATTTTGTTATAAAAACAAAATAAAAAACTGATTTAAAAAAATAAATAAACAACTTAATTGATTAATTTATTGAATAATATTCTGATTAAGTCCAGTCTTCGATACTGTGTCCTTAAGACATATTCGTTCTCTCCATGATACTTTCAAAATATGGACGTCTATCTCCCAAGATAAAATGATCAATCAACGAATAAATGCAGCACTACAATTTTTCGTACAACGAACACACTAGTGTTTATACTCTTCCTCATAGAAATTTAGATGCAGCAAAATGTAGAGAGCAGTAGCAAATTTAAGGATGAAAATTCAGTGAAAGATACAAATAAGAGACTTGTCTATTTATAGGAGAATATATGGCTGTTAGATTTGAATTAAACATGTGCAAAATTTGTTTGAATAGGTATGAAACGTATTCAGTTTGAATAAACAGATATACACCTGTTGGATTCAAATTTTGAACAGATAAAAAACCGTATGGACCTGTTTGGATGTAGGGAAAAAATTGGAACAGATTATTTTTGAAATTAATTTGTAGTCTGGACAAAAATTTTATTTTACTAAAAAATAAAATAAATTAAATTCAAATATTTTTGGCCCAAAAAGATTAGTATTGGGCCGGACAAACCTAACCCAACTTTACACCATACACCTGCGCCCAAGCCCAACCTGGCCGGACGGGCGGCGGCGGCGCGCGTGTGGTGATTTTTGGATCCAATGGGTTTAGCCCATTTTACCCATAACCTTCCTCTCTACAAAACTTGGGTGCCCCTTGGGGCCTACCTCAAGTTCCAACTCCAAGCCTTATAAATCCATTCAAAACTTCCCACCAAATCAATGTGGGACAAACCATTATACAAACCTTAAGGAATTTTGACCAAAACTCCATTTCCATGGAGCACACTTTGGCTTCAATTTTCCATTCGCTCAATAATGGTTTTGAGCAACCAAATATACCACATGAATCACAACGTGGTATAGAATGTGTTACCACTTAGACTCGCGAAATTTGGCGCATGAGTCCCACCTAAAAAATAGACCAAAGTTGATGAAAAATTTTGTTATCCAAATTTTTCAAAAACCATTTCTAACAATCTCCCACATGAATGGAATTTGATGACAATGGAAATGCAACAATATGCAGAATTTGTCGAAAGATTATAAATTGAAAATATCTTGCATCAAGATAGGTAGTTTTCGGCCTTGAACCTTCCCTAGTGATAATCTATCGAACTTACTAGCTAACCAATGGATGCGATGCCTTGAATTGTTCAGCCGTTTGTGTAAGCCAAGACAATAGATTTCACACAAAATATCTTCTAACACATCATGGTCTCACTGTTGTATTCATTTTGGCCTTGAACGCTCCTAGTTTTCATGAGTGCTTCTAGAGAATTTAGCTTCTTCATTCTCATAGAACCAGCCTTAGTTCGACACTCATATAGGTGATTCTTATTGTGAGTATCTCCTTATACTCGTCTTGATTATTATGCCTGAATCAAGATATAAGTAATCATTAAAAGCTAAGCTTATCCTTAGACCCCTGTAGACAACACATGCTGTAGATATCACTCTCACCATAAGAATGGCTAAGGAATTTTAATTCCTTGGTGATTTTTGGCAAGCCACACATAACTTAGTTGTCCTTTTGAACTTAGTTCTTGAGATCTCCAGTCATATAAGTAGGATTACCATTATGATGACTCTCACTACAACAAAAAAGGCCTTTGGTGACAAACTGATTTTGTCTTTAAACATCAAAATTTCGTCACTAAAGTGATCTGTGACGAAAAAAATTTGTCACCACGTTCGTGGCCTATAGGTCGTCACAAAAAGTACCTGGTGACGAAAAACAATTTCGTCATCTATTGTTCATTTTTAGCGACGAAATGTTTCGTCTCCAAATGTTGAATTTTTCGTCCTCTGAAACACCAATTTCGTCACCAAAACTAAATAATATTTTATTTTAATTATTTTTTGCGACGAAATATTTCGTCACCAAATATATTTTAGTGACAAAAGTTTTCCTCACCAATGATATGAATTAAGGTGACAAAAAAATTCGTCACTAAAATGAGCAAAAAAAAAAATCATTCAATGACAAAATATTTTGTCACCAAATATTTCAATTTATCGACGAAATATTCAACAAATGTGACAAAATTATTCATGTTTTTTCAAAACTAATAACGACATTTTTTATTTCGTCACTAATAAAAATTAAAAATTTTGAAAATGGGGATACTATTTTCTTTCGAAATTTTTTCTTTTCAGTAACAATTCCCTGCGCATTTCAATAACCTGTTCAATAAAATATCTATTACAAATCAATACAAAAATCTGTTTATTTTCATAAAACATCACAATCGAATTTTAGCACTATCCACAAAAATATAATATGAACTGCATGCGGATTATAAACATATCTCCTAATATCCACAAAAAACGTCTATTAATATCTATAAAAATATAATATCAACCGTATGCAGATTACCAAACACATCTCCTAATATCCAACAAAAAAAATGTCTACTAATATTAACAAAAGTAAAATATCAAGGACGGATTAAACACGTCCATATTCTACCATCGGCCCTCCAAATTACCAAACACGTCCATATCAAATCTCGAATCTGCAAAAAAATGAAACACAAAAAAAAAAAATGTCAGTTAGACAATTATTATCTTATCCATAACATATACAATTTAACATGCATTTTTGGACTTAGTTTTCAAACCGGGAGTCCCATGCTAGCTCCGTAAGTTTCCACAACTCACATTGGTCCATCCCAAGGTGTTTGAGGTGTTTCCCGGGCCGTCTCGTGGATGTTGCACGATTTTGGCCCCCGAAGGCCTATTTTCAAGCTTAAGTGTGAAAAAGTGCATTTTTGGACTTAATTTTCAAACCGGGAGTCCCGTGCTGGTTCCGTAAGTTTCCACAACTCACATTGGTCCATCCCGAGGTGTTTCTCGGGCCATCTCGTGGCTGTTGCACGATTTTGGCCCTCGAAGGCCTATTTTCAAGCTTAAGTGTGGAACAATGCATTTTTTGACTTAGTTTTCAAACCGAGAATCCCGTGCTAGTTCCCTAAGTTTCCACAACTCATATTGGTCCTTCCCGAGGTGTTTGAGGTGTTTCCCAGGCCGTCTCATTGCTGTTGCACGATTTTGGCACCCGAAGGCCTATTTTCAAGCTTAAGTGTGAAAAAGTGCATTTTTTGACTTAATTTTCAAACCGGGAGTCCCGTACTAGTTTCGTAAGTTTCCACAACTCACATTGGTCCGTCCCGAGGTGCTTGAGGTGTTTCGCGGGCCGTCTCGTGGCTGTTGCACGATATTGGCTCCCGAATGCCTATTTTCAAGCTTAAATGTAGAAAAGTGCATATTTGGACTTAGTTTTCAAACCGGGAGTCCCGTGCTAGTTCCGTAAGTTTCCACAACTCACATTGGTCCGTCCCGAGGTGTTTAACGTGTTTCCTGGGCCGTCTCGTGGCTGTTGCACGATTTCAAGCTTAAGTGTAAAAAAGTATATTTTTGGACTTAGTTTTCAAACCGGGAGTCCCGTACTAGTTCCGTTAGTTTCCATAACTCACATTGGTCCCTCTCGAGGTGTTTGAGGTGTTTCCTAGGCCGTCTCGTGACTGTTGCACGATTTTGGCCCCCGAAAGCCTATTTTCAAGCTTAAGTGTGGAAAAGTGCATTTTTTGACTTAGTTTTCAAACCGAGAGTCCCGTGCTAGTTCCGTAAGTTTCCACAACTCACATTGGTCCGTCCCGAGGTGGTTGAGGTGTTTCCCGGGCCGTCTCGTGACTGTTGCACGATTTTGGCCCCCGAAGGCCTATTTTCAAGCTTAAGTGTGAAAAAGTGTATTTTTTGACTTAGTTTTCGAACCGGGAGTCCTGTGCTAGTTCCGTAAGTTTTCACAACTTACTTTAATCCCTCTTGAGGTGTTTGAGGTGTTTTCCGGGCCAGCTCGTGGTTGTTACACGATTTTGGTCCCCGATGGCCTATTTTCAAGTCTAAGTGTTGAAAAAGTACATTTTTCTAAAATCCACTTATCATGGGAAAACAAAATCTCTTCAAACCTACTAATTGAATGCAACTCTTGGTTATTAGACTGGGTATAAAGACTGCCCCACAGGAAGGTCCACTAACAAGTACTCATTGCATTGGAAGATATGATACAACCCAAACTTAAAAGGAAACCCACCACAAAAATATTGCCTTCCACACACCAAGGAACATCCGGTACCACCAAGAATGCTAACTGTAAGGCATTGCAGTATTTATTATCAATGCCACATCCAAGACAACTAGAAAATATTTACTAGTGTGAAAGCAAGTATGGAACCGATAATAGATGACAAGACAATCAAGGTTCTATTTATAATGTGCAAACATTTTATGATGAAATAGTGAAGTTTAAAAGTGTCCTAACTTAAGTCAAGTTCGAAACCACAATTAAATAAGAGTCACAATACTAAGAACTAATTTGGCCATCATGTGTCTTGGTTATAGTTTGGATTTGTCTTCGAGGATCTCTCTAAAACCAGTTAAGTATCTTAGAGAGGATGTGACAAATACCATGGAAAACTCTCAACTATAGCCATCAAGTCATAAGATCTTAGTCATCCAAGTCCGTGGTTATGATCATATACATGTACCCACAAAAACACAGAAACAAAGAAGCAAGGCAGATAAAGAAGGTAAGAGTTTCATGCTAGCTTATACAATGGCTTAATTGTCTAAAACCTGTATTAGAATGGTTCTTCAATTACCGTAAGTAATTCTAAAAGCCAAATACAAATGCTGATTTGTAATGCACATGAACTGCGAAATCCCTCCCATTATAGCTTAGCCTCGAAAAGAAAATAGTAACAAAAAAAATTACCTCTCTTTGATGCAATTTCAAAGACTGGTGGTCAAACTGGAGCTTAGATCACAGTAAAGCTGTACACAGCAACAATAAAAGCATTAGAAGGGATTTTCCAGGGATGAGGATTAGTAGTATTCATTCATAGTAATGACAGATAGGCTTACCTCCTCCTATGTGGTTTTCCCTAATCGAAGATTGATAGTTAATATGATACAGCTAGGCTTATGTAACTTTCAATTTCAGTATGATTGTGAGATAACCAATCAAGTATCTGAAAATTTGAAACAATTAACAAAATAAAAATCTGTTGAAGTAACATTGAACAACTATATTCAAGTAACTTCACAGCAGAGGATACCTGTTTCCGCAGGACAAGAGGAAAATCACTTGGATCTTTTCCAAAGAGTTTGAAAACAATTCGATCTGTGCGACTCTGAAAATTAATCAACAAAAATAAAGAATTTAAAATATAAAAACATAAGGATTGAATAGAAAATCATAACTATAGACTTCAAAAATATAATCAAAAGAATTTAAAATAAACAGTTTTTTTTTCCTGGATAAATAAATTAAGCTAAGTATTAACTAAAGACACCACGAGGCCACTGTCCTAGTACACTAGATATCTAGCACTCCACAGCAAGTCAAACTAAAAAACACTTGGAAAAACTAAGCTCTCATATTAAATCAATCAAAGAAAAGGATGACTCACAGAACTATTGCAAATATGCAGGCTCATAAGAGGACCAAGAATGGGGCTTCATATAAAATCCAGCAAGGAACTTGTGCATCAACTACACTGAGGACATCATCAAGCACGATTATATCAGAGCCATAATAAATAGCCCTGTGCAATTTGAAAAATCGTCAGAATTATTTCAAGAAAAAAGTGAATACATCAACCTAGTCCCTCCAAATGCAGTCAGATTGGGCATTAGGGTATAAAACCTTGATGTTACCTGGCCAGAGCAAGGCAAGCACGTTGTCCACCTGATAAGTTGACTCTTTTCTCACCAATATAAGTCATATCACCTCTAACCATTTGTGAAATATCGAATTTATGTGCACATGCCTATAACACATCTGAGTATCTCAAGACAACTCCATAGTTGGAAAAACAAAAGAGAGCTTCCATAAATCAGAATGCTTGGATCGAATAACAAGAATCGAATCTACAAAAGGGATTTAGAAAGATCAAAATGCTTCCATAAATTAACCTCCTTGACTACCACACAAAAGTGAAACCTTATTTTGAGGCATGTAATTCTTTTTTATCTAGGCTTCAATTAAGAGTTTGAAAACTTAAAACAATTATGAAGAGATCAAGTGTGCCATATCTGGAAAAAGTCACTAAAATAAACCAACAAGTTTTGTTGCCATTTTATTTTGTGCATGATAAATATAAGAAAATCTGTAAAACAAACTTACCATTTGGAGATCATGACTACCTGAAGAGCTCTCAACAAGATTGGGACGTGCACGAACATAAGAACAAAATTGAAACTTAAGAACAAAATTGAAACTCCTTGACGTGCACAAACTTACCACTTCCACTACCACACAAATCGAAACTTAAGAACAAAATTGAACAATAAAACATGGTTTCAAAATTGAACAAAATCAAAACTTAGCTAATTTATGACTTTAAGAAGCAAGAAAGTAAATAAACAATAAAACATTTGCATGGAAGAACTATATAGTTTCATGAAATGCTAATCTAGTCCCAAAGAAGTAAGAGAAATTTAACTAGATCAAGAGGAATAACTAGTTTGCCGATTTTGCCTCACTAAGATTATCAACAAAATTGGAATTGATGACAAACATGGTTGATGTTAAGGACTTGAAATCAGCTTCAATAACATCAAAGACCTAGTCAATTTGTTTTGAAAAAATTAAATCAATTTGTCTTAGAGTAATATCATCGAACACCTTGTGTGCAGTCCTATCTTATAGGTTTGATTTTTTTTTCCTCCACTCAATCGATAGGAGGGGATAAGAAAAAGCTAAGTTGCATCAAAAGGTGAGAGGCGAATTCAAGCATTACTCACACTAAATTAGCAGCTTGTCTACCAAACCAACCCTCTTTGGTCTCAATAATAAGACACATTGGTCCCTTTTAGGTATCAATTCCAATAATAAGACACATTGCCTCTACTTTAGAACACCATTTCAATGAATGGTCTCACCATTGTATTTCCTAGAAAACTATAATATACACTACAATTTTGATTTCCTTCTTGTCTTTCTGGTGGACTGTTTTGTGCTCCTTGATCTTTGTTATACTCATTCGCCAATCATTACAACTAACACATAACTACAATGTATATTTTATATATAAGTGAAATAGCTCAAATTTATACTTGTACTAAACAAACAAAAGAAAACCTCAAGAAATTAATTACTAAAAAAAAAAAAAAAATACTAGAGCAATAAAATGAAACAATCAACAATTTCAAAATCTGAGTAGAGTAAATTAAAACAACCCCATTAAATCTCAAAAGCAATCCATCAAATTCAAAGCATAAAAAAGCAAACCCAGATCAAAACAGGGTAAAAACAATAAATTGAACAGACCCAGATGCGAAAATAGGACCTGTTAGAAGAAATTGATATATAAAAAATAAAAATAAATAAAAAAAGAAAAACAATAATCATAAACAGTACCATCACCCTTTGTAGGCACAAACAATAGATTGGAGGCAATGACAGAATAGTTCTGCAAAGAAGAAGAGATCTTTTCTAGAATAGGAACCAAAAACATAATAAAATGAGTTCTGAAATAGAACTTCACATGGCTTAATACAAATTAGAACTTCACATCGCAGTCGCCATTACAGTGTTCATCTGATTAGAGCAATTTTTCAATCAATGTATCAGAAACAGAGATATGAAATGGATTTTTACGGGAAGGGTTGGAATGATTGTGTCAATGGGGGTTGGTTTTAGGGAATTTTTTAGGGATTGTGATCTGATTGTGAAGATCAAGGGATATATATATATATATATTGCCAAGAAAATCAAATAGCTAAATAAAATAAAATAATAAAAGGGTTTCGATTGAACTTAGAAGAAGGGACAAACAGATCAGATATCCATGTATGGACATATGTAGAGAGATATAGAGAAAGAAAGGGAAAAACTTGGTTATCAAAGAGAGGGCAACGGTGGATAATCCCAAGGTTCGAATATACAGAGAAAAAAGGGGATTTGTAGAGAGAGAGAGAGAGAGAGAGAGAGAGAGGAAGAAGAAGAAGCAAACCTATCATTGGTTGGTAACTCCAACAACCGAAGCGAAGAGAAGAGAAGAGATGAGATGAGATGATCACCCTAGCAAGATTCAGCCTTCATCGTCATCAGACAGATAGATTGAAACCCATCTCTGTGTGTGTGTGTGTGAAATAGGTTTGAACCGAGAAATGATTGTGTGTGATTGAGAAGAGAACCGATTGTAACAAAACATTTTTATTTCACCCTAAAATATTTAGTGACTAAATTATATTTTGGTGACAAAATTATTTCTTCACCAAAGATAAAAATATTGGCCACAAAAATAGTTTTGTCACTAAATGATATTAAAATATCACCAAATTATTGGTGACAAAAATATATTTGTCATTAATAATTTTATAATTGATGACAAATTTTTTCGTCACCAAAAGTCTATTAATTTTGGTGCCCTCCGAAAATATTAGCGGGAAAATATTTGGTGACAAAAAAAATATAAATAATGACGAAATATAATTCCGTCACCTATTTTTTTTTATTATGATTTAGATTGGTGACGAAATTTTTGTTTTGTCTCTAAAAATGATACATTTGGAGACGAAATATGATTTTCGTCATTAAAAGATACATATTTCATGACAAAAAAAAATTTCGTCATTAGTTTTCGTCTCTAAAGACTATTTTTGTTGTAGTGTCTTATCTAATAGGCTTTAATCCCATCCCCTTCGATGAACTATACACTTGCTCTTTCGTCAAACCTTTTGTTAACGGATCCGCAATATTCTCTTTAGATTTTATATAATCTATTGAGATTATTCCATTTGAGAGCAATTGCCTTACGATATTATGTCGACGACGAATATGTCGTGACTTACCATTATATATATGATTTTGTGCCCTACCTATTGCAGAATGACTATCACAATGAATGCAGATAGCTGACACAGGTTTTGGCCACATTGGAATGTCTTCTAAGAAGTGACGAAGAGCCATTCTGCTTCTTCTCCTGCTTTGTCTAAAGCAATGAACTCGGATTCCATTGTGGATCGTGCGATGCATGTTTGTTTCATGGATTTCCAAGAAACAGTAACGCCTCCCAGAGTAAAGACATATCCACTAGTGGATTTTGAATCTTTAGTATTCGATATCCAATTGGCATCACAGTAACCTTCGAGTACTGCTGGATATCGAGTAAAGTTCAAACCATGATCATGAGTAAATCTTAGATATCTAAGAACCCGAATGATCGCTTTCCAATGATCTTCTCCGGGGTTACTAGTGTACCTACTCAATTTACTGACTGCATAAGCTATGTCAGGACGAGTACAATTCATTAGGTACATTAGGCTTCCTAGGATTTAGGAGTATTTTAACTGAGACACCGCATCACCTTTATTTTTCGATAAATGAAGACTGATGTCTACAGGTGTACTAGCTACATTCATATCATCCTTGATAAATTTACCAATAATTTTCTCAATATAATGTGATTGAGATAATGCATCTCCGTTAGATGTTTTAGTAATTTTCATTCCTAATATTAAATCTGTGACCCTTATATCTTTCATATCAAATCTTTTGTTAAGAATTTACTTAGTTGATTTGATCATGTTTTAACTGCTTCTAATGATAAGCATGTCATCCACACAAAGACAAACTATGACATATCCTTGGTCAGTGTTTTTAACATAGACGCACTTGTCATATTCGTTTATCTTAAACCCATTAGTAAGCATAGCATGATCAAATTTTCATGCCATTGCTTAGGTGCTTGTTTTAATCCATAAAGAGATTTTACAAGCCGACAAACTTTATTTTTTTGCCCCGGTACTACAAACCCTTCAAGTTGCTCCATATAGATCTCTTCATTTAGATCACTATTTAAGAAAGCTGTCTTAGCATCTATTTGATGTATCTTTAAATTATACAATGCTGCTATGGCAATAAGTATGCGGACGGATGTTATTCTTGTCACAGGAGAATATGTGTCAAGATAGTTTAGACCTTCCTTTTGTTTGTAACCTTTTACTACAAGTCTTGCTTTATACTTTTCTATTGAACCATCTACTTTTATTTTTCTTTTGAATATCCACTTATATTCAAGAGGTTTAGAACCAGGTGGAAGATCTACCAATTCCCAAGTATGATTTTGCATAATGAATTCAATTTCATTATTAACAGCCTCTTTCCACAAAGGTGCTTCAGGACTTGTCATTGCTTCCTTAAAGGTTTGAGGTCCATTTTTTAACAGGTATGTTAGAAAATCTGGACCAAAGGATTTTGATGTTCTCGCTCTCATACTTCGTCTTGGTTCATCATCAGTTAAATCCTGTTGGTTGAGATCATTATTAGTCTCTTATGTTTGATAAGTTCTTTTCTGTGAACTTAATTCCTGTACTTTTTTGTAAGGAAATACATGTTCAAAAAACACAGCATTCCTTGACTCTATAATAGTGTTCACATTTATATAAGGTATTTCTGATTTATAAGTCAAAAACCGATATGCATTACTATTCTGAGCATAACTAATAAACACACAATCTACTGTTTTTGGTCAAATCTTAGTCTTTTTAGGAATAGGAATCTCAACTTTTGCCAAACACCTCCACACTTTTAAGTATTTGTAAGAAGGCGGTCAACCTTTCTACAATTCATAAGAAGTGCTGTTGGTTTTCTTGTGGGGTATTCTGTTAAGAACATAACTAGCAGACAATATTGCTTCCCCCCACAAGTTCTGCGATAAGCCTGAACTTAGTAACATGGCATTCATCATTTCTTTAAGGGTTCTATTCTTTCTTTCTGCAATTCCATTTTGCTGTGGAGAATAAGGTGTTGTAGTTTGATGAATAATGCTATATTGTGTACAAAATTCATTTAATGGTGCATCATATTCACCACCCCTATCACTTCTAACAATTTTAATGGTTTTTCCAAGTTGATTTTCAACTTGTGTTTTATAGAGTTTAAACATTTCTAAGACTTCATCTTTACTTCTAAGTAAATAAACATAACAATATCTTGTACAATCATCGATAAATGTTATGAAATACTTTTTGCCTCCTCTAGTTTGAACAAATTTAATATCACACACATCTGTATGAATTAATTCTAGAGGTTCGATTTTCCTTTCAACCGATTTAAATGGTGCCTTAGTTAGTTTCGCTTCTACACAAATCTCACATTTGTGATTAGAATCAATTTCAAACTTTGGTATATAATCCAAACCAATTAATCTACGCAATGCATCAAAATTTACATGTCCTAATCTACCATGTCATAAATTCGACTCAAGAATATAAGCAAAAGATGTGTTATTCTTATTAATAGCTACTTTTGATATAATTGTCATTACATTTAATTTGAAGAGATTATCACTCATGTGTCCCTCACCAACATACATATCACTCTTTGTTAATATAAATTTATCAGACTCAAAGCCAAGCCTAAAGCCATTTTTACTTAACAAAGAACCAGAAACTAAATTCTTCCGGATGTCTGATACATGTAGTACGTTGTTGAGGGTTAGTTCCTTCCTTGATGTCTTTTTCGAGATTACCTTTCCTTGTCCAGTCACAGTAAAAGTAGAAGAATTTCCCATGAAAAGTTGTTCACCATTTGCAGCCTCATTATACGTAGTGAACATCTTCTTGTCCGCACATATTTGACGAGTTGCTCCAGTGTCAACCCACCACTCTTTGGGATTTCCAACCAAATTAGCCTCAGACACCACAGCAGAGAGATTGATGTAATTTACCCCGTCAGAGATGTAATCTAATTTTGTCACATTGGCTTGATTGGTGGTCTTCTTGCTTGTACTTCCGCAATCCTTCTTAGGGCGGCGACAGTCAGAAGCTCGATGTCCAGTCTTGCCACAATTATAGCATTTTTCTTTGAACTTCTTATTGCCATTGTTGTCGCCTTGTTTAGGACCATCTCCAGTAAACTTCCTCTTTTTGTTATGTGGTTTGTGAACTTGTTCAACCACATTAGTCTTGGACTCAATGAGATTTTTTCCATTCCTCTTTTCAGCCTTTCGGTTATCTTTCTCAATTCTCAATCTTGCAATCAATTCATCCATGGTCATCTTCTTGCGTTTATGTTTTAAATAATTTTTGAAATCTTTCCAAGTCGGTGGTAACTTTTCCACTAAAGCAGCGACTTGGAAAGACTCGCTAAGAGACATACCTTTTGAATGAATATCATGCAAAATTATCTAAAAATTTTGAACTTGAGAAATTACCGTTTGGGAGTTTACCATAACGAAGTCCAGAAATTTACCGACAACAAATTTCTTTGTGCCGACATCATCTGTCTCGTATTTCTTCTCTAAAGAATCCCACAATTCTTTTACTGACTTCAGAGGATTGTAAACATTATACAGCATGTTGTCAAGGTCATTGAGAATGTAGTTTCTGCACAGGAAATTTGAATGTTTCCAAGCATCTACAGCGGTAACAACTTGCCGATCACTTTCACTCTCTTTAAGTGCTGGAGCCTCTTCACGGAGAAATCGAACCCAATTTAGAGTTGTAAGATAGAACAACATTTTCTTCTGCCATATCTTAAACTCAGTATTGTTAATTTTTTTTGATTTTTCTTCATGATTTATTGGAACTTGAACATGGTTCTGGATAGGGATTGGAGTTGGTGTAACAATAGGAGTACCGCTTCCAGTTGCAGTTTCAATTACAGTAGCCATAATATCTGATTACAAAAATCAGAAAAAACCAAAACACAAATTAATTTTCTAATTACTAAAACCAGAAAATAAATTATAACACAAAATAATTTTATTTTCCTTATTACTAAAACTAGAAAAATAAAATATCACAATAATTTTCTATAACACAAATTAATATTCTGTAATTGTTAATGACACCAGTATATTACTACTAGTTGTGAAAAAAAATAGACAGTATATTACTACTATCTGTCAAACAGTATATTACTGCTATTTGTTTTCCAATTAGAATATCACTTTTGTGAAAACATAGAAAATTAAATACAATGAAGACACCAAAAAATAATCTTTCTTAAGATTGTTGGACAATTTTCACTGTATTTGAAAAAATAAATTCTGTTGTGTACTTAACAACAAATAGAATACAGAACAAATAAAGGAAATGAGGGAATTGGTTTGATTACAAAAATCAAATCAGAAAAAATAAAATAAAATAAATAAAAATAGATTTTTATTTTGTTACAAAAATAAAATCAAAATCTGATTTAAATAAATAAATAAAAACAGAAAATAAATAAACAACTTACTTGGTTAATTTCTTGAATTATATTCTGATCAAGTCTAGTGTTTGACACTGTATCCTTAAGATATATTCGTCCTCTCCATGGTACTTTCAGAATATGGACGCCTATCTCCCAAGATAAAATATGATCAATCAACGAATAAATACAGTACTACAATTTATTCGTACAATGAACACACTAATGACATGTTTGATTGGGTGGATTAGAGCATGGGATTGAGATTATTAATCCGTGAGCCAAATTATTCTATGTTTGTTTTAACATTTTGGTTTAGGATTATTAATCCAATGGATACTTAATCTAACAAATTTGTAGGATTATTAGTAATGGGATAAGGGTGGGATTATTAATCCAATGGATATTAATCCAATTGGATAGTGAATACCACACTAATTTAATAGGATTATTAATACTTCACTATTAGTCTGGTGAATCAAACATGGCCTAAGTGTTTATACTCTTTCTCACAGAAATTTAGATGTAACAAAATGCAGAGAGCAGTAGCAAATTTAAGGACGAAAATTTAGTGAAAGAAACAAATGAGAGACTTGTCCATTTATAGGAGAATATATGGCCGTTAGATTTGAATTAAATAGGTGCAAAACCTGTTTTTCAGTTTGAATAAACAGATACATACCTGTCGGGTTCAAATTTTGAACAGATAAAAAATCGTATGGACCTGTTTGGATGTAGAGAAAAAACCGAAACAGATTATTTTCGGAATTAATTTGAATTCTGGACAGAAATTTTATTTTACCAAAAAATAAAATAAATTAAATTCAAATATTTTTGGTTCAAAAAGATTAGTATTGGGCTAGACAAGTCCCATCCAACCTCACACTACGCACCCGTGCCCAAGCCTAGCCTGATAAGGGTGCGTGCATGTGGTGATTTTTAGGTCCAATGGGTCTAGCTCATAACCTTCCTCTCTACATAACTTGGATACCCCTTGAGGTCTACCCCAAGTTCCAACTCCAAGTCTTATAAACCCATTCAAAACTTCCCATCAAATCAATGTGGGACAAACCATTATACAAACCTTAAGGAATTTTCATCAAAACTCCATTTTCATGGAGCACATTTTGATTTTAATTTTTCATTCACCCGATAATGGTTTTGAACAACCAAATATACCACGTGAATCACAACGAGTAATAGAACGCGTTACCACTTAGACCCGTGAAATTCGGCACATAGATCCCACTTAAAAAATAAACCAAAGTTGTTGAAAAGTTCTATTATCCAAAATTTTCAAAAACCATTTGTAACAACATATATATAACATTTTTTTGAGTTCGTAAGCATGAATTTCACACTTTTAAAAATTATTTTAAATATGAAATTTTATAATTTCTAGACTCAAAAGAGTGAGGTGATTTGGCATCCTTTATATAATCAATCTTTTTATTTTTTTATTTTTTTTTATCACATCACTTATCTATTTTTCTGTACATCTTTTTATAAAAAAAATAAAAAATACACTTATTTAGATCATTTCAAACAACTGCTTAATAGTTTCAAACTAAAAATTGTAAAATTTGAAAAGCTTGATGGAGTTTTCTTAGGTGTGCAACCCACAAAAGGTGTAAGTGGGTTGCACACCATGTGCCACTCACACAAAAGGTGTAAGTGTAAGGTGTAAGTGTAAGTGGAAGGTATAAATGAAATGTATAAGTTGCACACCATGTGCCACTTACACAAAAGGTGTAAGTGCAAGGTAAAAAAAGTGTAAGTGTAAGGTGTAAGTGAACACAAAAAAGTGTAAGGTGTAAGTTGCACACTATAGCATTACCCAAGTTTGATATTCGAATTGTGAACTTTCACACCAAGATTGTAAAAAGTCACGCTTTTTGAAATGTGAAATTCAGCTTTTATTATTGATATGATACATATCAGTATCGGTGTATTTCAGTGTACCATTTCGACTGTATCACTTCAAAAACATATCTTTACTTAGCCAAACTAGTGTTACTCAACTAAACATTAAGAACATGTTTGATTGGGTGGATTAGAGTATGGGATTAGAATTATTAATTCGTGGGTCCAATTATCTTATGTTTGTTTTAACATTTTAGTTTAGGATTATTAATCCAATAGATAATTAATCCAACAAATTTGTAAGATTATTAGTAATGTGGTAGAGGTGAGATTATTAATCCAATAAATATTAATCCTATTGGATAGTGAATACCACATTAATTTAATAAAATTATTAGTACTTCACTATTAATATTGTGAATCAAACATGACCTAAGAGAAAATTCACACTTTCTACATCTAAACGAAACAATTTGTGAAGAATAAGTAGAGATAAAACATCATTGCGACAGGATCAATAGCTGGTTACTAGGCCTAAAGCCATTAAAATTAAATGAAGACAAAAGGAATGAGTTGACCTATAGAAGGATATTGGATTGATGGAATATAAGATGCTGTAATGGATTTAATTGGGAGAAATGATATGTGCAACAGTGTGTATTAGGTAGAAAATTAAATACGGCTAACACTGTCTTTTAAGCATAGTTTGGGATAGGTTATGTCAGTAAATTTTTTTTTTTATTTTTTAGTTAAAATATGAGGTATAAAAATTAATATGTTTGGAATGACTTTTTAATTTTTGGATAAATTATACTGACACACGCCTTGAGATTTATGTTTATTACAGTTCCCTTCCTCACCTTTTGGAAATTACATCTCTTCTCCTGAGATTTAAAGTTTCATTACAGATTCTCCCTTTAGCAATTTAATTTTTTTAAATACCAATTTTACTCTCATTGGGTAAATTATATTGACATCCTTTATATTTTAGAAATTACAATCGCCTCCCTAAGGTTTAAAGTAGCATAACCAATTGTCCCCTTGGTTAGTATTAGTTGAAAAAAAAAAAATTCATTGGAAAAAAAAGTAATTGAAAAAATTTTTTGTTAGTAAAGTTTTTAAATTTTTGTTTAAAAACTAACGTAAGCTTATTTTTTGAATTTACGTTTTTTTCTTAAATTTACCAACTGAGACAACCATTTATAAACTTAAAAAAATTATCAAACAAATTTTTATGACAGTTTTTAAAATTTTTGTAAATTTAAATTGAAAACTGAAAACAAAATGGTTACCAAACAGGCTTGATGGTAAAAATATTGTAAAATTAACAAATAATTAAATAAGTTACCAACGTAAGAAATGACTACCAAAAGATTCTTAGGCTATGTATGGTTTGATTTTTAGAATTTTTTTTTTAAAAATTAAAAATTAATTTGGCTAAGAAATAAAAAATAAAAAATAATTATCATTTAAGGGTAAAAAATAATTATCATTTTAATTTTTGGACATGTTACATACATATGTATGACTGTTTCAATTTAATTTGTAAAAAATTATTTCTAACAACTTGAAAGATAAAAATTATATAAAAATGATATTTATTTTTTATTTTTTATTTCTTAACCAAATTAATTTTTAATTTTTAATTTTTGAAAAAAATTTCGAAAAATCAAACCATATATATCCTAAGAATATTTTAATAAGTCATTTCTTACATCGGTAACTTATTTAATTATTTGTTAATTTTAAGATATTTTTACCATCAAACTTGTTTGGTGACCATTTTGTTTTTAGTTTTCAATTTATATTTATAAAAATTTTAAAAACTGTCATAAAAACTTGTTTGATAATTTTTTTAGTTTATAAATGGTTGTATCAGTTTGTAAATTTGAGAAAAAAACATAAATTCAAAAAATGAGCTTATGTTGGTTTTTAAACAGAAATTTAAAAACTTTACTAACAAATTTTTTTTTCAAATATTTTTTTTTTCAATTAATTTTTTTTTTCAATGAAATTTTTTTTTTCCAACTAATATTAACTAAGGGGGCAATTGGTAATGCTACATTGAACCGTAGGGAGTGGATTGCAATTTCTAAAATGTGAGGGGTGTCAATATAATTTACCCAATGAGGGCAAAATTAGTATTTAAAAAAATTAAATTGCTGAAGAGAGGAATCTGTAATGAAACTTTAAATCTCGAGAGGGAGATGTAATTTCTAAAAGATGAGGGGGGTAAACTAAACCTCAAGAGGTGTCAGTGTTATTTACCCTTAATTTTTTACGAAAACATATGTAAAAAGTGAATAAAAAAAAATTCTTTAATTTTGTAATATAAAGTATAATTATTTAATTTTTTTAATAATTTTTTGACTTTTAAACAAAAACATTCACATGTAAAACGAAACTTTAATTGATCAACAAAAGTAGTCTTCCAATAAAAAACAGATAATAATGGGCAAACAACTAACCATATGTCAGTCATAAAAAACATGGTTGGTAGAAATAGCACCATATATGTTGTTAACAATCAATAGATGGCATTGCAACAAAAGAAATGGGTTGAACCAATGATACCGGGGGGTGTTTTGGTCATTTTCGTTAGGATGTGTTAGGACATGGACAAGGATTAAAAGAATATAAAGTAGATTAACTGGTTTACAAAACTCATATTTATGAGACCTATTATTTAAAATCCATTTTATTAATTTTATCCCTATACCCTTAGGAAGATGATGAAGCATAGACTTACAGTACTAAGCAAGAAATTGACAAAATTAACAAGCATAAATTACACTAATATTACTTGAGATTTAAAAAAAGAGAGATTTATTAAAATTTTTTTTTTAAGAGTTTGTATCTCAATTAGTTGATAAGATATTCTTGTATTCCAATAAGTCCCTATTATTTGAACATTTGATCTACCAAATCCTAATTCTCATATTCAACTTATTTTATGGATATTTTTACCTTTATAAATATTTTTTGAACGGTTAGCAATTTGGTGATGTGAACATTCTGTAGGGGGTTCAAGGTTAGGAAGATGATTAGAGAAGCAAAACTATGTTAATGGTTCAACAATGGCGGAAAGACTAGAGAGTGAGTAGTTAAGTAAGGGCGAAGCAGGCAGCTCAAGCAGAAATGAATGGCAGTGCACAAATGGGCAGCATCTCCTCCCAAATTTCCAAAATTCCTTCTCTTGGACCTTGGGAAATGAGTCCTATTTATAGGCTTTTCTTTGGTACCAAGAGGACACCAAGTGACCAAATAGAGAGAAGACAGGTGTCCCTAAGGATCATACAGAATATTCTACCTTGAGCCACCAGGCTGAAAGTGCCACGTAGCCCTCTGCATGTATTGTGTACTATCTGTTTGCCTCCACAACTACCTTTTTGTACCTCAGCAAGTGTAGTTGCGACAGGAGTGTTTGGCATCAGAACTCCCTTCCGAGCTTCAAAGAAGTGCGATTCTTGACGGAGTGTTTGGCGCTGCACTTGCTTTCTCAGCTCGAACCTTAGCAAGTGCACTTGCAGCGGTAAATCTTGCTACTGCACCTATTTTCTTAGTTCTATTTAGCCAGTACATGCATTCTTAGGACTCCATTAGCCTGTTATTGGCTATGTTTATGTTCACCTCAGCGAAACCTTCACCCTTAGCCACTCAACCACAAACTTCCCTAGCTTTTCAGGGCGAAGGCCACAACAAGGCCTACTATCAGCCATGTTGTGCCTTAGTATCAAGCCCAAGGGGGCTTCCTTAGTCCTGCTTGTGCAACTAAGGCAGGTCCATGACCTGGGTAATAGAAAAGGGAGTCCCTTACACTCGGGCTACCCCGGCTCCCATCTTCGCGGGATCGCCACGGTAAACTGGTATCTTTGGGTAACCAGTAAGTCTTGGGGCCTGTTTTCAGCACCAATGTAACAATTCCGACCCATAATTAACGTTAATCCATGCTTAAGTATGCCTAACAAGTAATTAAGAAGAAATCCTAAGTTAATTACATGTGCATTGCATTATTTGTATTTATATTTGTTTAATGTAGGAAGATCTATTCATGTTTTCGTTTTGGTTTGCGAATTGAAGGCCTTATCAGCATCCAATTCAGAAATTGACTTGATTTACATGTTAATTAGAATTTTTAGAATTTTATGGTAGGTTTAATTGAAATTTGATTCGGTATGATTAAATTAAAATAATTAATGTCAATTAATTAACCAACTCTTAATTAAGCCTATACAAGGCTAATATGACCCCACTAGTTCATTTTTACACCCTCATTTCCTCACCTTTAAGCTTCGAAATGTGAAAGAGAGAGGAGGAGAGAAATTGGGATCAAAACCTAGAGAAAAAGGGATTGCTAGAAATTGTTGAAGATTTGAAGAACATTTAGAAATTTGAGCCTCTACATCTGTGAATTCAAGGTTTAAGGTAAGAAATTAAGCCTTTGGTCTTACTTTTGAGTTGATGAGTTTATGAATATAAGAGGTTTAAGTGTTTAACTTGAGAATTAAGTTTAAGAGCTAGAAAAGAAGGAATTTGCATTAAATCATGCACATACATGCACAATTCATGAAGTTTTGAAGATGTTTACAAAGAATCCTCACATGCATGCATCGATTATAGCTTTGTTTGAGATTTCATCACATTTCATACATTTTTATCTCAATTGATCATGTTTTGGAAGAATAAAAACATATCAATTCATGCATGATTTTTATATTGAATTTCAAGTTTGATTTTGGATAATTGTCAATGCTTTTGGGCTTGATTTTGTGAAATGGTTTCAATTCATGATATATTATGAGTTTATACATGTTTTCTCAAGTTTTGAGCCTAATAGAATGTGTTTTGATGCTTTGAAACTAAGTTTGGAAGCTTGAAGGCGAATCTGGAAAACCCAGAATTCATACCCTTTGCTCGAGCGAAGGAATCCACGCTCGAGCAACCACTCTAAGTGCATGCACCTCCGCTCGAGCAACCAGAAGTCCGCTAGAGCATGAAATGTATGCTCCCAGAAGTTCTTATGTTTTGCAGGCCGCTCGAGCGGCAAAAGTTACGCTCGAGCGAGGTCATGTCTCTCATGCTCAAGCGAGTATCGAGCGGAAAAATCAAGTAACCAGCACTTTTGCAAAAGTTTACAGACCGCTGAAGTGACAGATCTTGCGCTCGGGCGACCATTCACATTTTGCATGTCTACTCGAGCATAGGAAGTTACGCTCGAGCGAGGACCCTATTTTCAACAAATTTTGTTAAGTGTTTTCAAGTACATTTTGGCATCCTCATTGCATCCTAGGCATTCCTAGGCCAAGATTAAGGCACCTTAATGAGGATAAAGAAGTAGAAACATGCCAAGGCAAGAAAAACTAAGTTAATAATTCTGGGTGTGTAATTCAGTACGTATTCGTTCTGTATCCTTGTGGGTCATGCACCACAAGAGATATGAATTGCCTACTCTGTTCGTTTACTTGGAGCTATCTATTATCTGTGAGTAATAACTTAGTAAAGCTATGTTCAAGTTAAATTATTTTCTATATATGGAATAAAATATGTTCTATGAAATGCTATGTTTTGTAATATGAATGATTGTCCAACTCTGACACATTTGTGGTATTTATGCTATGATTCATGTACGCTATCTGTTCATAGACTAGAGGTTCTTTATGGAATTGACAAATTATCTATACCTGGCTGGAGGTTCTTTTATGGAACTGACAAGTTATCCGTTCCTAGTCCGAAGGTTCCTTTATGGAACTGGCAAGTTATCTATACCCGGCCAGAGGTTCCTCTATGGAACTGACAAATAAAATCTATGATGCTCTGTATATGATTTGCTAGCGCTAATGGATAAAACATGTATGATCAAGCACGAATTCTGATTTTTATCAATGACTCAAACAAGAATACGAATATGAATCTATCCTATGTACAAACTTAATTATGGGACATCATTTATCTACCCTTTTACTCTATTATTATTCACTGCGCTTCTGCTCACTATTTATATTATGTATGTAGGTGATCAGGCACATGACCAGGCTCAGAGTTGAGGACCTGGCGTCTCAGTTTTTGTCAGCCAACCTTTGTGCCTTCCGAGGAGGTTCCAGTTAAAGTCAAGTTTAATGGTTGTAATATTATAAAAATATAAGACTTGGTTCCTTTTGCTCCATGAACAAGTTTCTCTATTTTTGTGTACATGAAGTGACGTGTAAATATTATGTCTTTGACGTCACTCGTATGTTTATAAAAGTTCCATGTATGTCTTCATAGCTCGATGGACTATGTATATTTTATGTATTTGTTTTTGCAGCCCCTAATTATATATTATTATGTTAAGAGGCCTTTAGCAATCCAAAAATTACTAGCCGGTTATGATGCTAAACCTATAGAAATTTGGTTTGGTTGTGACAACCAAGTTAATGAACTTTGGGGCTTGCTATCAGTACCAAGCGTTAGTCTCTACTTACAGAGAGAAAGGTTCTCCCAAAGGCTGCTATCACCTCGTAGATGTTCCCTCTGCATGTTAGTTGCAAGCTATGGTTCTTCTTGTGATCATTTCATGACAAGTTCAAATTGTAGAACTGACAATATTATAAATGGCAGTGCCGACAAAACACCTCTGCAACTTGGGTGTTTCAAGTACTACCTCTGCAACTTAGTTGCTTCGGTTTTCTTTTTCTCTTAGCAATTCTAGATGGCTGTGGTACCGATAATACTTGGAATGGCGGCGCTGTGATAAAGTGCCTCTGTAACTTGGTCGTCGCAAGTGTTGTCTCCGTAACTTAGTTGCTTTGGCTTTCTTTTTCCCTTAGCAACTTTAGAGGGCGGCGGAACCAACAATATTGTGAATGGCGGCGCTGAGGCAAAGTGCCTTTATAACTTGACCGCTGCATGTGTTGCCTTAGCAACTTGACTTAGGCATTTTCCTTCGTGGAGTCCATTTGGACCCTAAGCGAGTCAGTCCTGCTTTGACCCACTGTTGGCCCACTTCCCTTGGGTTTTAGCCCATGCTCATTTTTCAATTTTAGTCGCTTCAGAAGGGCGACCTCAACACTTAGGCCCATACTTAATTTGGGGGGTTTAATTTCTGACCATCTACATTTGCCCCTTATGCGTGTGGGGGACGCGCTCCTTGTTTCCTGCACGTGCATGACGTCATCAAATAACTAGGGGTTGCGTCGATTGGGTCATAAGTTGTGTCGGTTAGGTCAAGAGTTGCGTTGGTTTTTTGCAGAGTCATAATGGCTTTGAAAAGGTGCCTTTTGACTGACAGTCATGATCGGCGTAGGGAGGCGTGTTGGAACCTTTTTTGCTGCTTTCTCTATAAATAGTGCCTCTTGGGTCCATTAGTCCCTCACTTCCGCCACAACACACTTTCTTGTCTCCTTGTCTTCTTCTTTCTCTAGCCCCTACCTTCTAAAGTTTTCTTCTCTTTCTTTAATCTTCTTCATGGTTGCCACCAGGTTTTTACCCGACAGAGCTGTCTCACCCAGTACTAAGTGGAGGAGGGTCCCATACTTTAGGGGGCTTGCTGACCTATTTTGGAAGGCCGTTGATTCCTTTGTTCCTGATGCCTCTCCTCTAGAAGAGCTTCTACTCCTTTTTGGTGAGGCCTTTCTGGATGACGCCGACATGGTGAACCCAGTCTCTGTGTTGCGGTTTTGTGTAGAGCGCGGTGATTTTCTCCACTCGTACATCTATTACCGTACTCACTTGGGCCCTTTAGTAGGCTGGTCTCTTTGGGTTGATGATATCATTGTGGATGATGGTTTCGAGTAGTGCTTGAGGACGTTCGCCTCTTCAACGCCATTTTGATTTCAAGGGATTCATCCGTGCACAAGGTTTAGACCAATACTAACATGATTATTTCCCGCTGGAGTCGTGACACTTACACCTTTGTCTTGGCTTCGGAGGAGATAACCCCGACTCGTGAAGATGTTGCTGTTCTCCTTCGCCCAAGTACCCGTAGGGGCTACCTCTTTGATCCCGTATCTCTGATTGCTACGGAATAGATTGTTGTTACTGCTCTCCAAGGTGCTTTTCGGGAGGCACGAAAGTATGGCTCTTGGTACGATCTTAGGATTGGGGAATTGCTTCAAGAGAGGCCTAAGAGGGACAAGACCACCTACCTCTCCTGGCTGAAACATTTTTTCAAGGACATGCAACTGGTTGTGGGTGACATTATTGAAGACAGTCGCAAGTCCATAGTTGGGCTGGGTTATCGTGGTAACTTGTACTTGGCTACCTTTGTTAGTTATTTCATCTCCTTTTTTGTTCTTCCTAGCAACCTTATTGAAAGCATCAATCCCTTGGTGTTTCCCCTTGTTGTCAGACTTTGTAGCGGCAGTTAGATCCCTTTAGCTCTCCTCTTCTTAGGGAATCTGTACTTCTGTCTGGACCTCATTCACTCGGACATGGAGAAATCCATGGGCCACTATGATGTATGGAGCTTTGTTCATACTCAATTCTTGACCGCTTTCTTCTACGAGAGGTTCTTCACTATGGGCCTTGTTCCCAAAAAACATGAGTTCTTTTTTACCGATGAAGTCCTTGACGTAGAGGGTTGTCCTGTCCTAGATGCAGAGGGATGACCCGTCACAAGAAAAGTGCGCCATTCGCCCCTTCACATCTCTAGGTGGTCTGGTGTTGGCACCAATAGACCTTTCGTGGACTATATTGACCGCATGGAGGAGTGCGTGTTTCGCACTTTTATCCAGCTTCTTCCAGGCATCTCTATTTTTCCGTTTGATTTTTCTGAGGCTCGTCATGTTGATTTTTCTCTTGACAGTGTCCAAGCCAACTTCCTTCTTATTGCTGCTATGATACGCCCTAGGTTTTTGCTTGTATGGAACGAGGATCTTCTATCGATCGGACAGGGTCCTTAGACAGTTTGATATGGATCAAGGTGTCCCACAAGCCCCTCTACCTCAGGTAGGTTTTCATCAGAGCTTCCAGCAGTTTACTCGTGATTATACTACCCTACTTGTGGAGGGCTTAGGCCTTATAGAGTTGCCCTCACTTGGAAAAGAAAGCACCTTCATCCCTAACAACAGGTTATTCTGGCACCGCAACCTCAACTCTTCTTTTAACTTTCGCAACAGTGACCCAGTTATTCCTGCAGTGGAACCTATTTTGCAACTTGACTTATCCCTTCGTCTTCCCTTTGGTCGGGGGAAACAGACTAGTGTATTTTACCATTTTAAGCTTTTGTCCTTGCTTGCAGTAGAGGAGCCTCATCCGTCTGGGGCAATGTCCATCCGACCTCTGCAAGTTGCTCCTCCCCAAATCGATACATCAGTGCGCATAACCCGCTCTCACTTGAGGGCAGTTTAGGAGACAGCGACATCAGTTGTTGGGGCTTGTGCCTCACCAAATAAGAAGAGACTCCAAAAGGTATCCATACTTAGAAAATATTCTGCATTTTTCATACTTCTTTGGGCTTTGTATCTTTACTTTAGTAATCCCATGATCTTTTTCTTTTTTAGGGCCCATTGGCTATACCACTTTCAGGCCCTAGAGGTTTTTCTACTGCCATCGAAATTTTCTCAGATTCAGACGACGACGATGATGATCTTCCCATTGCTTCAAGGGTCACAAGACTCAGAACTCGTAGAATGATACTTCCAGACATTGAAGAAGAACCAAGTGCTGAGGCTAAATCAACTACTGAGGCTGAGCTAGTTGCTGAGTTTGAGCCAGATGCTGAGGTTGCAGACATGGAAGGAGGTTGTAATAGCCCCCTTGCTAAAAACGAACAAGTTCCGCCTGCTGTGGAAGCTGCAGCGGGTGGTATAGTTGCTGAGGGTGCAGAACCTCCAAACCCTGCTAATTCTGTTCATTCTGACTGTTCCTCCGTCGACGTAGATGATTTTGTTCCAGAGACTTCGAGAGAGGAGCGTGGCGTAAAAGAGACACTAGAAGTTGCACCACCCCCCGTGGGAGTTGCATATGGGGGTTCTTCCCAATCCATAGAGTCTCCATTGGTTTTGCAGACCCTACTTCCTAATGTTCAAGTTGCTGATGAAGGTGCATATTTAGCGGCTGTTCCTGCTGTGGGCCCCCCAAATTTGTGCTAACTCGCGGAGGTAGCTATCAATCTGGCCACTCATGGTACCACTGCTGTTGCTGATGCTTCTAACCCAATTGCCTCAGCAACTTCTGAGCAGCTCGCTGATTTGTACCCCACTCATTTCCTTGAGGTGCCAGCTAATCTTGGGGAATCATGAGACTTTTATGTGGGCATGGACACCACTATTGTGCCGGATTTGAATGTTAAGGACTACCCTATGGATGACCTCTTTTCAGAGTGACATGACGGCGCAAGCAGCTTTGTCATTTCTCACAAAGTCAGTTCACCTGGTTGCCACCCAATATCTACTCATTCCAATGCTGCTGGGCAATCATCTTCAAGGGAGGTGTGTCGCCCTCAGACCTTTGGTCGCATTGCTAGTCTTTCTCTAGTAATTGAAGCTGGCAGTGCTGCGAGAGAGTCCTCTTAGTCCTTGGGGAAAATTTATTTTCTAAGTTATTGGGTCTCCTCTGAAGTTACTCCCATTCTTGCCCGTATCCAAGCGTTGCACCCTGGCACCTTTATTGCTTTTAACATTCTTGGCTCTATAGTGTATACAGCGCTGCTGGAGTCATTTAGACACCCCATTTTTGATGGCCTTTACGACTTGGACGCCATTGTATACACACCCGATTATAAGTTTATTTGCTCGTCAAGTGCTCGAAGTCCTTAGCGGAATGCCACAACTTTGAGCCTTTCAAACCCTGCACCCTTGTTGCCTTAGTTTTGGACTAAGCCTTTGGTTCTTCAAGCATGCAGCTTCTGGTGGCCTACCAGCCACCTTTTTGGGCTGCTGGCCATCACTTGGTTGAAGCCACTTGATGTGGCGATCACCACCACGATCTCTTTGTAGATATTTTATGAGCTTGTGCATTTGTTTGCACAAATGCATGCATTTGCCCCCACGTATAGGGCTGGGTATTCTTGAGAGGAATTCATGTTTTCTATATATAGGAGGCCTCCCTCTCATGTTTTAAGGTTAGAAAATTTTGAGATCAAAATTTTTTATCTCTCTACAATTCTCTTTCTCTAGCAAATTTCTACACTTTAGCCTATAGACTCTCAACATTTTCCTATACAGCTTTAACCAAATCTCTCCATATTTAGGCTGAGGTGTCTTTGAGGCTTGTTAGAGCTCTTGAGGGTGCTGTTTGCTTGGTTTTTTTGTTTGGAATTGGTTTTCTTTTTCAAAGGTATAAGGCTTTACCTCTTTGCTTGCTTTGTCTACTCTTTTTCTTGCAATTTTTCAACTGTTTTTGGGTTGTAAAACTTCTATATTTTTGGGTTGAAACTTGGGTTTTAAGGCCATTGAAGGTTGAAGGGTAGTTCACCCTTCTTTGTACCTTGTTTTGAAGGACTTTACCCTTGTGTTTCCCATCCTTTTACTATCTTTTTCTGAGCTTTTAAACACTAATTTTCAGAGCTTTTTCAGTGGCCAAAATCATGTTCTGAAGTCCAAATTTGGAGGGATTAGCCTAACCTTCTTGTGTCTTGCTTACTAACCTAGCTTGTGCCATATTTTAGCTTATTATTCTAGATCTTTTTGTCTTAATTCCAGCATGTTTTAGTACTTATTTTAGACTTTTTTAGCACTATTTTCGGTTGATAGTTGCATTTGAGCTTTGTTTTGTATGCTTGTGTAATTGTCTTCATGAGTTTGGTGTTTTAGGCCTTAGACACCATCTTCTTTGAGTTGATTGCATTTATTTATGATTTTCCATACTTATTATCACTCTTAATCATCTTTGCAACCTCCCTCCTTTCTTGGCTTTTGTTTTTCTTTGAAAGTGGTTCAAACTACTTGTTTGTTTAAGCATGAGATTGAGATGTCATACTTAATGGTTTAATTCCTCTGGGGTTTCATTACCAATGGTATAATGTCTCTTTCATGCTCAAGACAACACTTGGTTTGAGCCTCCTTTCCATTTAGAGGACTTAAATTCACCATTGGACTTAATGAATTAAAGAATGGTTAGTAAATTAAAATGGAGTAATTAAAATGGGGACTAAAAGGTGCAAGATAATAATTTGGTTGTGTTCAATCGGACATTAATTAAACACATGGGAACTTAAGGCATTTCATACTTATTAGTGATGAAATGATTCAAGTTTCCAAGGTTACTACTTCCCTTGATCATCTATGATAGGGAGGTGGATTTTAGAGTCTCACTTCATTGCACTTGTTGAACTTGCACACTTTCGTTCACAAGCCATCATGCAATGAAATTGCTTGAGTTAGTGGTTTGTGGCTTAAGTTCACTACTCCTTTGATTTGTTCATGAAAAGGAGGGATGAGTTGTGCAAACAAACCCTTGAAAATACCCTATGCATGCTCTGTTTGTTCTTTGTTGCAGCAGGGTGAACTGGGTAGCAGTGGCTGGGTGGCCATTTTCCATGATCGGTAGGCCACCTTTGATGGCCAGCTGGCTATCACTGGTGGTCGGCAAGCCCTCATCACTGGTCGGTCGGCCACTGATGCAAAATTCAGCAGTGTGTTTGTGAGGCAAAGCAGAGTTGTTCTAGAAGTGGGCAACAGTGTATGTGTTCTCTATGCAACAGAGGCTCTCTGAAAGCAAAACAGTGGCCTTTTTGGGTGGAAACCAAGCACTTACATGAACATCCCTTGCTTGTTGAGGCAGAGTAGTTAGCTTAGTACTTAGTTGTTTAGCTTACTTACTTCTTTTAGTTGCACTTATGTTATAATTATGTAATTATTTAATTAGTTAAAGTAGTTAACTAGTTGTAATGTTGTAATCTTTAATTAACTAGAATAGTTAGTTAATTCATATGTTGTTGTAATAATTAGTTAAGTAGCTTAGCTAGTTTATTTAATTTGTTTTGTAATAGTTAGCTTAATTAGCTTAGCTTAATTAGTTAGCTAGTTAGTTCATTCATTTGGACTCTCCTTCGTGAGAGCGCAATGTAATAACGTGTATGTCTTCCAATCCCACGTCTTTCTCTCTTTTATTTACTAGCTTATGATAGTTAGTTTAGGGACATCATGTTTTATTTAGTATATTCTATGTTTGCATCCACTTGTATTGCATGCACCGAGGCTCGGTTCATCATTCTAACTTGCATTGTCATTTAAATACTTCTTTGAATACGTACTTAGATTGTATGTTATCAAATTGATTCATATGTCATATTAGTAGTTGAGCCTAGTAATTGCATATCTCATGTGTTGCATTAGTCATATTGCATAAGTTAGGACCATGCATCTTTCTAACTTTATCATTGTTTTGGCTTGGAGTACTAGGTGAGCCTTTACTCGCTTTAGCATATTGCATGTGTGTGATTATTGCCATGTTTAGCATGATTGCCATGAGACTAATTGCTTAAGTGCTATAACTGCTTGTATGCTTGTGGATGAAGGCAGGTTTCTTGAATTGGAATAATTTTAGTAATGTTTATATGTGATCACTTTTTCAAGTGGTACATATTTCAAAACAAATTTTCAAAACAAACATGAATCAAATGTTCCAATTCTTGCAAATTTATTCTATACTTGTGTGTGTGTGTGCGCGCGCATCACATATAATGCTAGCCTCGGACGAGCGGGGGTGCTTAATTCATTCATGACCTTCCCCTCTTGTACTTAAGTTTCCGAGCCGAGACAATCTTGGTGATGACAGACACGTGGCCTTTGGCACGAGTCATGGGTTTCCTAAATTTCCCCGAAACAAAATATTTAGGTGGCAACTCTGTATTTGGCAAAGTAGTCCATTTTTGGCAATTTGATTCAAAATCAATTTTCCAAAAGATTTGCCAGATTTGGACTCTTTGGTGATTATCTATTTCGCATTGCACTTGTGGAATCAAATTCAGAACAGCGGGAGTCCGATACTGTAGGGCTTATTTCATCTTCCGAAAGGGGGCGTGAAAAGGTCGAGCAACAGTTTCTGGCGACTCCGCTGGGGAAATTAGAGAACTTGACTTGAAATTCATGATATGAGATTTTATCTACACTTATATTTTTCTTTGTATTGCTTTTGCATTGGTGCGCTTAAGTCATTGTGTTTTCCATCTGTTATTCCTAGACAATTTGCCGGAGGCTTGCCCGAAAAGCTTACCGAAAGGCTAACTGGTCATAGGCTCTGCCATGATGGGAACACAACCCTTGGATCTGGACTGCCATTGTACCGTTTAATCCTCATTTCACTTCTCGGTGTTAGGTGCGAGAGGTATATTAGGTAGTCTTGCTGAGGTACCCTTTTGACCATTTGGCCTAGTTGCATGTCGAAAGCCATAGAGACTGTTCCAAACTAGGACAGGTTGCTTACCCAAACATAGGATTGCGTGAAACTGCTTTGTTTGAATAGTGAACCCTAGTTCCTAATGAAACTAGGACAGGGTAAACCTACCTCCCTCATAGCGGTGTTTTGGCTCTCACTTAACTGGTATGTGCTTTATAGTGAAACTGTACAGGAATGTGCGTATTAGTTGCAAGTTGGGTATCAGTTTTGGGGACAGAATTCAGTGTTGAGTGCAGTTTTACAGCTTTGATTACATCTGTGTGTTGTTAACATCTGAGTTGAGATGCTTTGCGATTTCTAATTACTGCTTTCTTTTTGCTAGGTAGTATAGCATCATAGCTTTAGATAGTTCGGATATCCCCTAAGCGCTCGACCCGGTCGAAGGCTTTGCAAAGCAAGAGATCTTGTTAGGGGACAACTGTGTTTACTTCGCTCCTATTGGTTACTAGATAGAGAGTCGAAGAGTTTGCCAGTCCAATTTCTATAACAGTCACCCCTCACTTCACCTGCATCTAGTCAAGCTCAGTCTTCTACATCTAGTCTAGTACGAGATCACTTGCTAATTCCGATGGCACAGTATCCGCCAGTCAACATGGAGGACTTAATTCACTATCTCCAGCAAACAGTTGAAACCATGCAGCAAGATGCTGCTCGTCAGGCCGAGTTCACAGCATATCAGGCTGAGGTAATAAATAGGCTGCAACAACAACAACCATAGCCAGCAGCGACTTCTGCATCTTATGCACCTCCTACGGGTATCCCACTACTCAGAGCCACTCTCCATGTTGAGAATCAGGGCAATCCGGCAGAGCCGATCCCACTACAACCCTTCAAAGCACTTATGTGTCAAACTGAGGCTCCATTTGAGTTTGAGGTTGACCCGATCGTGCTTAAGGTTAACAAACTAGAGAAGCTCTTCAAACGAGCACATGGTGTTAATTTTATCCCCGACATAGAAGACGGGTATACCGATTCTGCAGTAATATTACCAGATCAGTTCAAAATGTCGTATATCGATAGACCTAATGGCTCCGGAGACCCTATGGTTCATCTTCGGCTGTTTTCAGACATTCTACGGCCAATGGGCCTGACCAGATTACAGAAGCTGTTTCTCTTTGGCCGAACCCTATTTGGTATAGCGGCTATCTAGTATGAGAAGTTGGAGAATTCCGTTAAGCAGAGTTTGGAGGAAAGGGTCGAGGCCTTTATTGCTCAGTACTCATATAGCACATAAATCGAGGTCACAACTCGTGATCTTTAGGCAACTCGCCAGGAGCCGAAAGAGGACTTTTCAGAATTTGTGATGAAGTGGAGGGCTAAAGCTTTAATGATGACCATACGACCTTTTGAGAAAGATCAGATAAGGATGGTAGTCCACAATTTGCACGGGAAGTTGTTGTAGAAGATGATCGTCTTACTTCTGTTCATATTCACCAAGCTCTATGAGATGAAGGTTCAGATTGTAGACACTATGAAACAATGGCTAATAACAGATGAGAAAGAGTAGGCCAAGAGGCCTTTTGTGCATAGTTCCAATGCAACTACCAGTGGTAGCACAACTGCGCGGCCGTCTGATGTGAGTGTTGTTACCATCACAACCAAGACTGCCAATCCTTTAGTTAATACAACTCCACAAACTTCAAACAACCCGGCCCGATCCCAGAGGACCTTTACCCAACTTTACATGCCTTTATCTCAAGCCATGAAAGTGTTGATCAAAAAGGGGCACCTCAAGCCATTAGAGCCTTGCCCTCTACCTGATCCTCTCCCACCAAAACACAACCCGGTAAAGTATTGTGCGTTTCACCAACAGCACGGTCACAACACTGACCAATGCTTCAGACTACCTCATTGACAATAAGGTGATTGCACCTCTCCAGAAACCAAATGTGACCACAAACCCTCTCACAGCCCAAAATCAAGTTCCCCCACCTCAAAATCTAAACCTAATCCATACACCGGCCATACCCTACGACCCCAGCGTATATGTTACCCTTTCCCACCTACCTAGACCGACGGTCTTCATTCCTGAAAGCACATATTTGTGCATAATGGACACATTCGCACTTCAACTTAAGCTTGTGGTGGTGACAGTTGCAGAAGAAGGGAGGTTGGCCTTAGAGGAGAGTACAAGTCCGTTGCTTGAGTGCTCTGAGGACTTATTTGAAGGGGAGTATGATCCAAGCTGCTACATTGTACCGATTCATCAAGCCAAGCCGGAAGTGGTATTGCCAATTGTAGTAGAGGTCAATGTGGTTAGGAGGATGGCCCAAGCCAAGGGTTGGATAATCTGGCGAAGCTACAGGAGGATTTAGATAACCTGCAATTCTTTGATGAACAAGATCAAGGGGATGTGCAGATTGACTGGTTCGATTTGAATGGATCAACGAACAACTCTGGGTGGTTAAGTGATGAACCCGATAGGGAGGAAGAAACTGAAACAAAATTGGAAGAAAAGGGAGCAAGAATTGCTGCAGTGGCCAGAATGGCCGATGAAAAGGGAAAATTGTTGAAGAACATCGATGTGGAAAGTTCAGCTTAGGAACTGGGCACCGTGAGTACTGTGGACATAGAACAGGAAGTTACGCTAAAGCAATTTGCATAAGAGAGGGTTGAAGACAACCAGAAAGCTGTAATGGCTCAACACCCTTCGGAGGAAACTTGTGAAGTGAAAGTGATACAAATGGAGCTGGACAAATGTTTGTCGATTGCCGGAGGTGTATGGTGGGAGGACGACAATCTACTTTTAGCTCACATCGACAAAGACTAGAGAGAATGCCTTCTAGACAACACGTGGTACGCAGAAGAGAATGACCACATGACAAGAAGTGAGCGGTATTTCAAGCCATCGCACTTAGACCAAGCTGAGGCATCTGGGAAAGACAGGAAGGTTGAGAAACAGAAAGAGAAGCAGCTGGAGGAAGAGGTAGTGTTGAAGTAATTGAAGAAAATCCAAATCCAAGTCGACATCTCAATCTAGGGTCTTCTTATGGCCTCTCGGGTGTATCAACAGGCTATATTATTAGCAATGGACAAAGCTAAGTTGTCCATTGACACTACCCTTGAACAGTTTGTGGCATTGGTCTTCTTGGGTGGTGCTGGGCCAACCCTAACCTTTTCTGATAAAGAACTGCCACCAGAAGGCTTAGCTCACAACAAATCCCTGTACATATCTGTTGAGTGCACAAAGAAATGGGTACTAGTGGTGTTGGTGGACATCGGTTCGGCTATTAATGTCTGTCCTTCCCGTACAGCTTATGCCATTGACCTTAAACCAGCAAACTTCGTGCCCACTGCCTAAGTGATTCGGGCATATGATAATACAAGCAGAGAGGTTATGGGTATAGTACAAATTAGAGTTCAGGTAAGCCCAGCTCAACAGGATGTTGAGTTCCATGTCCTGGATGTGCCGGCCACTTTCAACTTACTGCTAGGGAGACCTTGGCTGCATCTGGTGAAAACAGTCTCCTTTACCCTCCACCAAAATGCTGAAATCCCCTTACGGGAAAGGGGTGGCTATTGTTTTTGGGAATTCATCCATTCACCTCTGCCAGAGGTAACTACACCGGTTTAAAGATCGTTCATAGCAAGGAGGATGTATTCCTTTCAGGGTTTACGCTAGCTGAGGCTCGAGTAGTGCAAACCATCTTGGCACTGATGAGGGCATGTATCTTAGCGCTCAATCAATCTATTTTATGAACAAGCTACAACATGTGCCAGGAATGCGGCTTGGAAGAAGTGGCCGAAAAGGCGTCACAACGTTGGCCGATGTGCCGCGTAATCCGCATGCCTTTGGTCTAGGATATGAACCCACCAAAGCGGAATTGATCAAGAAAAAAGAAGAGATGGCAAGTAGAGCCAAAGCCAAGCAGGCTGGGAAACACTATGAGCTCATTCATAGGCTAATCCGGGGAACGTTGAATGGCCACTTTGTTTGGGAAGGAGAAGATTTCCTCTTTTGCAACTTTCCTAAGCCCTGGATAAATTCTATGAAGTAGCGTGTTCCTGGCTTCAAAATCTTCTTTGACCTGCAGTTGCAAGATAGTGATGTCTAGGAAAAGGCTAAACCAAGTGCTAACGCTGAAAAAAGCATGGAAAGTGACTCGAACAATAGCGAACTTGGAGTAGGGGCAACACTGGCATGTTTCTTTAAAGATCCTTTAGCAAACTTAGAGAAATTGAGGGATAACCTTACCATCTCCATGATGGGGGACCAACTGGGTGTGAACCCGTCCAGCAGCATTTTGGATGCATCTAAAGCACCATCTCTTGTCTGGTAGCTGGAGGAGAGCTACCTGTCTAGTTCTGAGTTGGGTGATGAGCCAGAATCTGATTTCACAGAGTCTGTGGGGTTGGAATTAGATTCCGGTTCTTCTCTGTTTGACTCTGATATTCCTGGGGGTGATAACCCGGATGCCAATGTCTTGTCTAGGTCCTATTTTTCTTTTTTCTTTTTGAGTCAATTGTAATTGAAGAGCTGGATGAGCTAGACCTTATGAATGAGAATGTTGCTGATTCTGAGTATTTTTCTGTGCTGCTTGTTTATTGCATTAACCAAGATTTTCAGAATTTTAATGAAAACAATAAGGAAGGAATTCCTCTAGTTTTGAAAAACTTGATTAATCGGGAGGAAGAGAGGTTTGCAAAACCCTGCACTGATGAAATCATTGCTATTAATGTGGGTACTAAGCAGAATCCGCGTCTAGTCCAGATCGGGTCCACGTTGTGTTCGGAGGAACGCGAGTGCTTAGTTGTTTTATTAACAGATTTTAAAGATGTTTTCATGTGGTCCTGCAAAGACATGCCTGTAATCAATCCTAAGATTATACAGCATCAGATCCTTCTTGACCCCGAGGCTCGACCTGTCAAGAAGAAGTTACAAAGAATCCGTCCGGATTAGGCATTGAAGATCAAAGAAGAGGTCACCAAGCAGATCGAAGCGGGTTTCTTGTTAGTATCTGAATAATCGACTTGGTTGACTAATATCGTCCCAGTGCCAAAAAAGGATGGTAGAATTTGGGTGTGTGGACTTCCTGGATTTGAACAGAGCCAGTTCGAAGGATGACTTTTCCCTGCCGCACATTGATGAATTAGTGGATTTCATTGCGGGCCATGCACTGCTCTCCTTCATGGATGGATTTTCTAGGTATAACCAGATTCTGATGGCGCCTGAGGACAAAGAGAAAACTGCGTTTACTACACCGTGGAGAACCTACTGCTATCGGGTTATGCCGCTTGGGCTGAAGAATGCCGGGGCTACCTATCAGAGGGCTACAACCACCATTCTGCATGAAAAAATCCACAAAAAAGTCGAGGTGTACGTGGACGGCATAATTGTTACATCCAAAGAAAGAGAGGGCCACTACACCAACTTGAAAAAATTCTTTCAACGGATTAGAGAATACTAGTTAAGGTTGAACCCGTAGAAGTGCACTTTCAGCGTAACAGCAGGGAAAATGCTGGGCTTTTTGATCACACAGAGGGGCATCGAAGTAGATCCTTCCAAAATCAAGGCCATCCTAGAAATGCCACCACCAAGGACTGAAAAGGAAGTACGAGGCTTTCTGGGTAAAGTGCAATTCATAAGACGATTTATTTCCAAATTAACCTTGACTTGTGAACCACTATTTGGTCTCTTGAAGAAAGGGAAGAAATTCCGATTGGATGATCGATATCAATTCGCTTTTGAGTAGATTAAGCAGTATCTTTAGAATCCGCCTGTGTTGTCGCCGCCAGAGCCGGAGAAGCCTTCGATTTTGTACCAGCCAGTCACAGACACAACTATGAGATGCATGCTTGCTCAGAAATCTGAGGATAGGATGGAGAAAGCCATCTATTACTTGAGCAAGAAAATGCTAGATTATGAGATCCGTTACACTCCGTTGGAGAAAGCTTACCTAGCCTTGTGTGGGCTATCAGGAAGTTGAGGCACTACTTGTTAGCTCACTCTGTAATTCTGGTTTCGAGATTAGATCCTATCAAATATCTCTTTGAGAAACCAGCACTTACGGGTAGGCTAACCCATTGGTTGCTTCCCTATTGGTTGCTTCTCCTCTCTGAATTTGATCTCAAGTACGTCACCCGCAAGTCGGTCAAGAGGAGAGCAGTAATGGAGTTCCTGGAAGATCACCTAGTAGAAGGGGATGAAGCGGTGGAATACCTCTTCCCAGATGAAGCCATTCTGCAAGTCGAGGAGGAGACTTAGGTAATGTACTTTGATCGAGCATCCAATTAGTATGATTATGGGATAGGTGTGTTGCTGATAGCACTCGACAACTCCTATATACCTTTATCCTTCAAACTCCTGTTTAATGTGTCCAATAATAAAGTAGAATATAAAGCGTGTATCACTGGTTTAGAAGTCGCCCTGGAACTAGGGGCAAAAAGATTGGATGTTATCGGGGACTCAAACCTAGTTGTGTCTCAAGTAAATGGAGATTAGAAAGTCAAAGAAAAAAAGATGAAGGCTTATCACCAGACCCTGGATGTTCTGATTCCTAGGTTTAAAAAGTTGAGATTCACATATCTACTGAGAGAGAATAACAGGTTCACTGACGCTTTAGCAACTCTATCTTCTATGGTAGACATCCCACTTGGAGTCCGGATGCGTCCGATTATCATTGAGCAGAGATACACGCCGGCCTATGAAACTATCACCGTAATAGATGAAGCGCAAGACAAAAACCTTTGGTACTACGATATTTGGAACTTCTTAGAAAAGGAGATTTATCCACCAGGGGCAAATGCCAAGGACAAAAGGGGAATATGGCGAATGGCCGTCCAATTTGTCATCTGTGGAGGTAAACTGTACAAAAGAGGTCATTTGGGAATGCATAAGTCATGTGTCGAAGAAGAGGAATCAAAGCGCCTGATGGAGGCCATTCATGGAGGGGAGTGCAGAGCGCACATGAACGGAGTAATGTTAGCCCGCAAGATTCTCAGGCAAGATTACTACTGGTCCACCATAGAGGAGGATTATATTGGTTTTGTTTGGCGATGCCACAAGTGCCAAATTCATGCCTATCGCATGAATATCCCACCATCAAAATTGTACAATATGACTTCGCCATGACCTTTCTTAGTCTGGGGAATCGATGTCATCGGCGCAATCACACAAAAGGGTCAAATGGGCATGAATATATTCTAGTGGCAATTGATTACTTTACAAAGTGGGTGGAAGCTCAGTCCTATGTAGTGTTGAAAGTGTCGCATGTGGGTAAGTTCATCTGGAACAATATCATCTGTTGATATGGAGTCCTAAACGAAATCATATCAGATAATGGCTCCCACTTCAAGAAAGAGGTGATAGACTTGTTGGAGAAATACAATGTGGCTTTTCACAAGTCATTTACATATCGGCCGCAAACCAACAGAGCTGTTGAGGCCACCAACAAGAACATGAAGAATATTTTGCAGAAGATGGTCGAGACCTACAAGGACTGGCCAGATAAATTGCCATTCACACTCTGGGGCTATAGAGCTTCAATTCGAACGTCTACAGGGGCAACCCCTTATTCTCTTGTCTATGGGATGGAAGTTTTTTTGCCGATTGAAATAGAAGTCGCATCACTGCGAGTTATGGTTGAGTGTTAGATAGTAGAGGTGGATTGGCAACAGAGCAGGTTTGAGGAGTCGATGTTGTTCGATGAGATAAAGCTGAAAGCATCGTATCACGTTTACGGCTATCAGCACAGAATTGCTAAGGCTTTTAACAAGAAGGTTAAGTCCCAGAATCTCAAAGAGGGAGATATGGTGCTGAAAGAGAACCGAGCTCCTATCCATGACCCTAGGGGCAAGTATAGACTCAATTGGACTGGTCCTTACATCATCAAAACTATCTAGTCGGGTGAAGCTGTTATTCTCATAGACCTGGATGGCTTAGAATTTTTCCAACCGATCAACATGGACAAGTTGAAGAAATAGTATTCCTGAGAGGCTCGCTAGGTCGAAAACTCAGAAGGGGGACCTAGGCAAAAGTTAGAGTATGAAAAATTAGAAATAAAGAAAAATTGAGCTCGCAAGGTTGAAAACCCTAAAGGGCGACTTTGGCAAAAGTTAGAGCACAAAAGGAGAGAGTTAATACTCGAGTGAACTTAAACCGAACTACGTAAGGCTTGATTCCCATCTTCAGGATATGTAGGCAACTCCTGAAGTTCGGTTGTAATCGTCTCCAACTCAACTGTCCTGTCCATGTGATTGATTAGGTCATCTTTGTTTGTTCTTTATCTAAGGGTTTGGTTGTGATCTTTACTCTGAGAGAAGAGCTGGTTACAATACTGAGCAGTGCTATTCAATCAAGGGGGCAATTTGTGATTTTTTGATTCGGGGTTGTATATCTTGAGGATTTATTCTGTGTGTGTCAAGTGGTGATCCTTTTCGAAAATGGTTTTGAAAAGTTTTGATAAAAGTTGACTTTATTCAAATTTTACCTTTTACAACTTAGACCATTTTTGGACCAAAAGGAAAATTTTTCAGTGCTCACAACTTTAATTTCATTGATTTCAACTTAAAGTCTCTAACTCTTCAATACAAATCAAAGTTTCTTTTATTACATCTAAAAAACTTAAAAAGAAAGGTCAAAGCAATAAACTAGGGGCATAGGTGAGTCAGGTGCCCCTACGTCCTTTGCGCGTACTTGTGGAAGCTTTTGAAGCCAAAGTGGACCCGGCTTGTGCCTCATCCTCGAGCCGAGCCGAACACTCGCCAGAAAGGGTGCAACTAAAACTAGGGGTAGGGGCTAGAAGCTCTCTCGTCCTCCAAGCAGTGAGATACCTAGCCAAGTGTGAACCACAGATGGAGAATGAAGCTGGGTACTTGTAGACGCGCCCGAATGTCCCGGGAAAATCCCACTTTGTTCATTGGGCTCACTACAGTTCGGACTCAATGTCACGGTTCTTAATCTAATCTTGCAAAGTGCAATGCGAGATTGATAAATCACCAAAGAGTCCAAATCCGGCAAATCGTTTTGAAAAATTGATTTTTAAAAAGAAGTACCAAACATGGACTGCTTTGCCAGATACAGAGTCGCCACCTAAATATTTTATTTTTGGAAAATTTAGGAAACCCTGACACGTGCCTAAGGCCATGTGTCTGTCATCACCAAAGTTGTCTCGGCTCGAGAACTTGGGTACGAGAGGGGAAGGTCATGCAATGAGCACCCCTGCTCGCCCGATCAAAGATCGGCCTTTACTAACATAATATCTTATTTTTGAAAACACATGTGCTCTTATTCCGGTTATTAACCTAGAATTACTATGTGATGCGCATAGCATACAAGTATAGACTGGATCACCTAAGTTGGAACAAAACATCTCATTTTTGTTTTTGAAAGCAGTTTGCTACTCGCAAGTAGGCTAAAATGTGGATTTCGCCACCCTCAAGTGGGCTTAGAAAAACATGATGATTTGCCACTCTCAAGTGGGCTTAAAACTTGCAATCAATGAATTGTTCCAATTCAAGTAATCCAACCTTCACCCACAGGCACTCAGACAACTATATCACATATGCAGTTAGCCTCATGGAAAGCATGCTATCATGGCAGTCACTCACACACATGCAAGGATGCTAAAGCATAAACACTTACCGAGTACTCTGAGTAAAAACAAAAGCTATGTTAGAAATCAATGCATGATCCTAGCTATGTCAAGAATGCCTAATGCAACACATACAAAATGCAACTAAGGTAGGCTCAGCTATTCTAAAATGTCATGTGAAATGCAATTTGATACATGTATTCAAACAGGAATTGAAATACAATGCAATTAGTATGATGCGCCGAGCCTGGTGCATGCAAGACAGATGAATGAATGCAAACATGCAAACATAAGGATGCTAATTAAAACATGTCCTAAAACTAACCATCGTAAGCTGATAAATAAAAGGGAGAAAGAAGTGGGGGTTAGGAGACATGCATCACACACATGCACACTTATTTACAACATTGCCTTCTCGGAGGAGGGTCCGAATGAATAATACAGAACCAACTAGCTAATCTAAGCTAATCTAATTAAACTAGTTATTACACAACAGAATGAATAACAAGCTACAACTACTTATTACACAACATTGACTAAGTAAGCAATCTAAATGAGCATGCAAACTAAATGAATGTGGGCTGCCCCAACTCTGCTTTGAATGACAAAGGATGCATGCATGCTTGAATTGCCTTGTTCGGAAATCCCTGGCGACGCCTTGACTTTCCTCTGTTTGCAATTGACCTCAGAACACTGCACAAAGCTCTAGAAGGCTGAAACTCCACCCTGGGAATCTGTGGGAAGGCTGCCAACCAGGTATTGGCCTTGGAGACCACTTGCCGACCACTTTTGTGGTGAAAAACCAGAAAAAGTGGTCGGCCGACCACTCATCTGGTCGGGCAGTTTACGCCACAGTTTCGGTTTTCGCAATGTAAGGCAAGAGAGAGAGATGGCAAAGTGTTCGCAACACATGTGTGCATGACCACTCTCCCCATCATTGCATAAGCTCAAGGGAGTGTAGTCCTTGACCCTCGGGCCACCAATCACGCATCTCGATGCATGATGGCCGAGGAGTCGAATTGCATGACTCAATGTGAAATGAATGCACATACAAGCACCTAAAGCCAACAACTCCGTCATGGGTAGTCAAGAGTGTCGGCGACCGAGAACCAAGGCATGTTTCATCATTTCAAGCGTGAAACGTCCCTCGTTCCCCGTGTTTGGACTAACCCCTATTCCAAACACAATGCAACAAACAAGGCATGCACCAATGCAACTCTAGCATGCAATCTTAATGCAATGCAACTAAGTCATGCAAACATGCAAGGGATAACATGCAAACATGCAACTAGCATACACAATGCTATGAACTAACAATGGCATACTCAATGCACATGACACTTAGCATACACAATGCACATTGAAACTAACATACACAATGAGATGAACAAGGCATGCGACAACATGGCATACTCAATGCTATGAACTACAATGGCATACTCAATGCAAAATGGACTTAAACCAAAATGGATGGGCCTCAGCCACACCCAAATCAGTGGCCAATAGATGATGGAAATAAGGCATCAAAACACATACGATCATGCACAATGCAACGACCCCAAGTCTAAGGCACAAAACACAACTTTCCAAATGCATTGAAAGGATGAAATATGGAGTGCAATGACACATGTTTCCACTCTGAAATGGCATACAAAATGACTTTGAATTATGCAAATAACTCATGTAATACATGTTGAATGTCTCAAGCATCGAAACTAGTGAAGTGTATTACACTATAGGTACACAAGGCAATGCTCAAATGGCCAAACCAACTCCAAACAGACCCTATGTAGGCCCAAAATAGTAGCAAAATGAGTTGGGATGATAGCTTGAAAGGCACAAAAATGAAGCTCATGCAATGGCTCACAAAACAAGGTATAAAAGAACAACTCTCAAGAGCACTTAAAGAGTGGAAAACATGGAAGTATGACAGCCCTATATGCTCTGAAATATCATGCTCAATGATGCCAAAACATGAAAATACCTCAAGTTAAGCATGCAAGGGACTTCAAAACTCGAAGCTAGTCAAGGCTATTACACTACAAGCATGCATGGCAAGCATCTTTCGACTAAGAGGCCTTAATAACAGAGCTAAGGTAGCCCAAAATATGAACAAAACCAGGTTGGAGCATGGACAAAATATGCTAGAATAGAGGGCCAAAACATCATGCATTCTAAGCTAGTAAACATGATTTACACTACAAGCATATGAAGCATGTGAGAGGCTACCAAACCAGCCAAAAATAGAGTCGTGGCATGCCAAATGATGACCAAAAACCCACTGAAATATGACCAATACATGCAAGAATGACATGCTACTTTGATAAGCCACAAAAGGGATTACTTTACACATGTAAGAGGCAAACCCAAGGTGACCAAACCAGCCATAGAAAGAGTCTAGGAAGCCCTTAAAAGTCACCAAAAAGTTCCTGAACCGAGCCTTGAAAGTATGAAAACATATGCTCCTTTGATAGGCCAAAAATGCAAGCAAACAAGACCAAAAGAGAGAGGGTCACCCTTCTCTAATTTAGGACCTCAAAACCACATGCCAACCACTAAAAATCCACTGGATTTTAGTGGCTAAAAGGCCATGCAAGAGATAACTCAAAGGCCTTATGGCATGGCACAAAACAAGGCCAAATAGGGCATGCAAGAGGGAAGATGACCCTCAGCACCAAAAGGGCCTCAAACAAACATGAAAAAAACTTAAATATGGAGCTTTTTTCAGTTGACAACAAAGCTCAAATAAGCATGCAAGTATGGCTAAGAGAGTGATCAAGACAAAGCTTAAAAAGAGAGAAAAGAGATTACCCTTGAAGCTTAGCAAAACCAGCAAGTTCCTCAGCCAAAAAAACACCCTTTTAACCTCCAAAAATAACCTCTAGGAACCTCAGTTCAATGGTAAGGATGTATGGCTAAGAGTTGGTGTGTTAAAGGTCAAGAACCATACACACTTTTGGCTCAAAATATAGAGATATAGAGAGATATGTGTTTGTGCTTTAGGAAGTTTTTCTGAACCTGGTTCAAGGAAAGAGAAAGCCTCTCTTATAGAAGAAACAAAGGGTTCAAGCTTCTTGGAGAAGCTAAACTTGGATGCAATCCCTCCATACACGTGTATGGAGGATATGGTCTGTGCCCTCCAGCTGGCACAATTGGCATCCATTCAGTCAGACAAAACAGGAGGAAACCTGCCGACCAGAAAAGGTGGTTGGCCGACCACCCAAAGTGGTTTTCCCAAAAAAAAAAAGTGGTTGGCCAGGGTAATTGGTGGTCTCCACACTGAAAGCAAGCCAATGGTGGGGTGGGAAACCAGAAAATGTGGCCCAAAGACCAAGAAAACCAGTTTCCTGACCAAAAAATTGGCTGGTGGGGAGAAAAGTGGTTTCCAAGGAGAAAACTGGTCTCCCACCCTTGTACCACCTTCTAAACAAGGAAAACAAGGTTCGTGCCAAGAACGAACCAACACAGATGCAAAACAAGAGTTCGGGAGGCATGACGCACGGCCGGGGGCCTCGAAAACTGGCTGTTGAGCACAAAAAGTGGCGTATGACCACAAAAGTGGTCTCCAGGATCACAGTATCCCTCTAGACAGGGGAAACAAGGTGTGTTCCAAAAAATGTGCCAAACAGAGAATGTTAAGCGGTCCCAAACTGAGGCGCACGGCCGACGGCTCCGAAAATCAGAAACTAGTCTCCAAATGAGAACAGTGGCCTACGACCACGAAAAGTAGTCTACGACCACTGAGAGATGGTCTACAAGACCTCTCATTCCCTCCAGGAAGAGAAAACAAGACTTAGTCCGCAGACCAAGTCAAAGTACAAAGAGTCCTGAGGTCTGGAGGTGAGGCTCTCAGCCAAGAACTCTAAAACCTCAAAACGAGCACAACATGCGTAATCACCGAGCGCTCAATCGATGACGTCTGAGTCTTAAGGTCGGTCAAAAATGGGATGTCTACAGTACTCTACCCCCTCCTCTAGGCGAGTTTGATCATGCTCAAACTGAAGTCTAAACCGAAAAGGAAAGTAGAAAACACAGTGCATGAGGCTGATCAATTGAATACCAAGACGTTGAGCCATGCTGTAACTCATTTCGGTCAGATTAAGCCAGGGGCAGCACCAAGCTATGTCAGCAGCATATCTGTTGCATATCTAGTTGTACCACCATCCCTTATTCGGGAAATTCACTAGTCGGTGGTAGAAGAAATAGCCTCGAGCTGAGTACTTAGGGCAAGAGTCCACTGCCTTCAACTTATCCGTAAGCCACACCTAGGAAGGGATGAAAGAAAAGAGAGATTAAAGAATGGAGAGATGTATGTTGAGAGAAAAGTGAAAAATGGGCTTTGAGAGAAAAATAGAGCATGAGTGTTGAGTGATGTGAGAAACACATATGAGAAAGGGTGGGAAACATTACCTGAAGAAGTAGTGGACTCTTCACAAATCTGGTAGTGTCTCGTCGATGAAAGGCGTCTAAGCCCATCAAGGTCTCGGCCAACGCTAAGCCAATGCAACTCTTGCCTTCTTTCAGACCTTGGGCCATTTCGATCAACCGAATGTTGGACCCGCCGAAACTAGGGGCAAGAAAGAAATGAGCCAGCATACATAAGCAGAGTGCATGTTGTCGAAAACTCTGCCAGAGAAGGTTGCCTCGGTCACCGACGTCGGAAAATCGATGGATCAAGCTGGGTATGTCCAGCTATTCGTTGTGGGCCAAAGATCGAGCCTCGTGCAGAGTAAGCCCACACATCCGTCCAAAAGCTTGGGCATGGCCAAAACGGGGCTGAGGCATGATTTTCTCATCGCGCCTGGATTCCATTAGTGCCTGAAATTCTTCAATTGTCAGGCATATTTCTTGTCCCCTGAAGCTAAAGATATGTGTAATTGGGTCCCAACATCTAGCTGCGACATGAAGGAACGGAAAATAAAGTGGAGTTCAGCTTAATGAAAAAAGTGCATTTATGTCGAAATCCCAAAAATTTACCTTTTCCAAGCTATCTAAAGTTGCAATCCAATCTGAGAGTTTTTTTGGCAAAAAATGGCTCCATTTATGGAAGAATTTGATGCTAAAATAAAGTTCTGAAGAGAAATCACGAAGATGAACCCTTTTGTAGAAGATAAGGTAGTGAGTGGAAACCAGCTGTCAACAATCTAGAGGTGCTTCACATTGATGGCCGGCATGTGGCCAGCAGGCACTTTGGTGGTCAACAGGCCACCTTTTATGGCCACATATAGACGGCAGGCTCTTTCTCTGGCCGACAACCTTATTTTCAAGCTCTATTGTCGACCTATGTACTGGGCAATGCTGAAAGCATGTGTTTTTCTTTGGTCATTGAGTATTTTAAGGTCTTGTTTTGAGTCTTTTTAGTTTTAACAAGTTTGTTTATTTATGTTTGAGTCGTTGTTTTGTTTATCGAGTTGTATTTTATATTTTGTATTTCTGTTGTTGGTCATTTCATTACCCAATGAAGAACATTATTTCAATCAAGTGCCCTTGGACAATTCAATTCCATGTCGATTTCATGCAAATATGGTGCTCATGATGCAAAAATAAACAACACTTTTCATAAAAATTGCGAGGTTTTATACCAATCATGGTTTTTTACAAAAGCAGAGTACAAGTTTCAAAGAAAAAATAAAACCTATCCGAAGCTACACAATCTACTAATGCTACCAAACAAAAAGAAACTAAGCAAAAGTACAAAAAAATCAGCGTCAGTCGCCTCATGCTCTAAAGGCCCTTTTCGTCCTCTTTCTTGAAAGAGAAGACTCTGGGGCACTATCTCCATCGGCTCTGCTATTTAAATCAGTCTTTGAACTCGAGCCAGAATTGTCTCCGCTCTCTGCCCTAGAACCTGCCTCGGCATCATCATCTTTGCTCTTGGAACCCAAGCCAGCTTCATCATCTCCACTCTCGGATGACTCAGAATGCCGACTCATCGCCTTCTCGAAGTCACTGGTCTCGGCATCATCATCGCTCAAGATGGGCTTTGGAGGACTGCTCTAGCCTTGGGCACCCCTATCTCTGCCTCTCCTCCTTATTTTTGGAGGAGGAACTGTCGATGTTGGTGCTGCTACCACCGCTGGAGAAATCGGTATAGCTAGGATCTGAAAAGAACAGGTGTCACAGTATCAGCTATAGTCTGTGTATTAGATACAAGCATAGTATGCAGAATGAGTGTATGCAGAAATTAGATGCAATGTGCCAATGTAGTGTATCGGTGCAGTTTGGGAAAGTTTACAGTTGAAATGCTAGTGTATTAGTAGAAATTTGATGGCATGAAGTGTAAACTGAAGGAAATTACCTGGATGTCGTGGAGACCGAGCAGCATCTCCTTCCTCTCTGCTATACTCATGAAGGAGGCTATCAACTCGAGAGTGCTCCCTGTGTACTCTATGGAAGCTTGCAAATGCATTTGGATGATCAGTGTCCGCAATAAACATAGCTGAAATGAAATGTAGGGTGCAAATCGTAAAGTATGGTCCATACCTTAGTCGGGCCTCGAACCCTGACAAGCTCATGCTCAATCGCTGCAGGCTCAATCCAGACCTGGTAAGCAGCCCTGGTATGCCGCTAGCATGTGAGCGCGGTAGGAAGCTCTGGCCAATGGGTATTCTGCTTCGCATGGGTAGTCCCTCTAGCATGGGCCCTGGTCGCCCTACGTGCCTCTCTCATTGCAGGAGCCCTCGCCCCCTCGCCTCTACGAGCGCCTGCCAGAGGTGGCATGAGGTGGGTCTGAATAAAGGTCGCGTAGTCGTCCTTTGCTCTAAAGTAATCAGCATCTAAGCCCACCATAAACTGAGTAACTATATCAACGGATAGGCTGTCTGCTGATCTCATAGACTCTAGCAGTGCCATTGAAACGACTGGATCTGGCAAGCCCACAGTCTGCCAAACGAATCGTCCACTCAGGAACCAAGCTCGGCAGACTAGCCCCTCAAGTAGAATGCGGAAGCAAGAAGTGGCCCAGGCCCCTGCATACTGGTCCTGTACCCCAACCGGCATCATGGCCCAAGGCTACCACATTATTTGCAAATAGAGAGTGAATAGATTATTAGTTATTGTCAGTTGCTAAAATGTGAATCAGAACAGTTGTAAAGAAAAAATGACTGTGTTTTAGGTTACCTCGTGGGCAGCCATTATGTTGAAATAATGGCGAAAGAATGCGAAAGACTCGTGGCTCCTGCGCTAACATCTTCCATCATATCACATCAAGTAGGGAACAGTCAGTGGAAGCTCCTCCATGGGCTTTGAGGCAAGAGTTGGGAAATAAGCATAAACCCATAGTTGCAAGGAAAGTGCAATAACATGTGATTAACAGAATATGAATAGATGTAGAAAGTGCAAAGCAGAAAGCATAAAGTATGAACAGATGAAAAAAAAATGCAAAGCAGAAAGCACAGGTATTGAACAGATATAAAACAGAAAATATAAATAAAGTGCAAAGAGAAAACTGAAATGCATACCTCCCAGGCTCGCCAGTAGCCTTCGATCAACTCTCCCCTCAGGCGGGAGGTAGAGCTCATGTAGCCATACGGAGTGGCGAGGCCAACTCCGCCCCAGTTATAGAAGCAAACTTGAGGAAGGGTCACCAGGGCACTTAACAGATACAAGCCCACGGTGTTCCACCTATTCAAAAATAAGGTGGTACCGAGGACAAACATCAGGAAGCCTCTGGCGTACTACTCCATCTCCTTTAATGTCTCGGGCTCGCTCCCTCTGAATTGTTCAACAAACCAGTTATATCTTACTATAGTTGTCCGATACAAGGGTGGACGCGCTCTTAGCAGCTCGATCCAAGTGGCCTCTCACTCCCTCATGTCAGTGTTGAATAGGATCGGATCGCCCCCTACTTCTAAGCCCATGATCATGGTGGAAATCGTAGGGAGTCATTGTCATATCCCCGGTAGTGAAAAAGTAGAAGGAGTTGGTGGTGTCCCATTACCTCTCCACAAGCATGCCTAGAAGAGGACGACTCGCAATAACCCGCATCAGGCTGGAGCAGAAAAGACCAAAGCCAGTCTTGTCCACAATGTCACGAACCCTGACAGGGAGCTTGTCGTACCAACCTCTCGCAGTAATAGCTCCGTACCCTCTGAAGGCATGAAACTCCCCTGTGGCAAAGAACAGATGAATTAGATAAGGTAGTGATAAAAGTACAGTCAGATGAACGATAGTGCAAGAAATGCAATTTAAAGGAAGGCAGGAATACATGAGAACAGAGTTCATACCTCAGCGGTGCTGGCTGAAAGGTAGGAAGCTAGCTCCCTTAGCAGGAGGTCCTCCGGTGCACTCAGAGCAAAGTCGTTGAATTGTCTAATGCCTCCGGGTGGCAGTATGTGTTCGGGGATGGTACCTCGCTGGATCAAAAGGTCGTACCCACAATGGTAGTGGCTCAGGCTCAGGCTCAGGCTCAGGCTCAAACTCCTCTTCGAGGTTGGCCTTAATACCCTGAGCCGCTTCGCCAGCCTCAGCAACAATTGGCTCCTCTGCCTCAGTGTAGACGGCCCAAACTCCGCTTCGTGCACGAGGGCGCGAATCGTAGTTCTTAGCTACTACAGTTCAGACTCCTGTCATGGTTCTGAATCTAATCTCACAAAGTGCAATGTAAGACTGATAAATCACCAAATAGTCCAAATCCGGCAATTGGTTTTGAAAAATCAATTTTGAATCAAAAAGCGCCAAACATGGACTGCTTTGCCAGATTTCAGAGTCACCACCTAAATATTTTATTTTAGGAAAATTTAGGAAACCCTGACTCGTGCCTAAGGCCACGTGTCCGTCATCACCAAAGTTGCCTTGGCTTGGAAAATTGGGTACGAGAGGGGAAGGTCCTGAAATGAGCACCCCTGCTCACCCGATCAAAGATCGGCCTCTACTAAACATGATATGTTGTTTTTGAAAACACATGTGTTCTTATTCTGATTTATTAGCTAGCTTACAATATGATGCGCACAGCAAACAAGTATAGACTAGATCGCTCGATTTGGAACAAAACATCTCATGTTTGTTTTTCGAAAATGATTTGAAGTTGCTACCCTCAAGTAGGCTAAAATGCGGATTTGCCACCTTCAAGTGGGCTTAGAAAAACATGATGATTTACCACAAACAAGTGGGCTTAAAACGCACAGTTTTGATGAATTGTTCCAATTTAAGAAATGAAGCTTTCATCCACAGGCATTCATGTAGTTTATTATTTAAGCAAATAGCCTCATGACAAGCATGTTATCATAGCAACACTTACACACATGCAAGATGCTAAAGCATAAACACTTACAGTGTACTCCAAGCCAAAACAAAAGCTAGTTAGAAATCATGCATGATCCTAGCTATGTTAAGATGCCTAATGTAACACATGCAAAAATGCAACTAAAATAGGCTTGGCTATCTAGAATCGCATATGAATGCAACACTTGATAACATGCTTTGAAACACGTATTCAAGAAAGTGTATTGAAATACAATGCAGTTTGAATGATACGCCGAGCCCGGTGCATGCAAGACAAATGAATGATGCACGCATGCAAAACATAAGTATGCTAATTGAAACATGCCCTAAAACTAACCATCAAAAGTTGATAAGTAAAAGGGAGAAAGACGTGGGGTTGGAAGACATTCACACACACACGCACACTTATTACAGCATTTGCCCTCTCGACGGAGGATCCAAATAATAAGCTAAGCTAAATCTAAGCTAAGCTAAGCAACTAATCTAATTAAGCTAATTAGACTAGTTATTACACAACAAATTGAATAACTAGCTATAACTAATTAGTACAGTACTTTAACTAACTAACAAATTAATTAAGTTACAAATTCAAGCTAAACAACAAGGAAAGCTATAAATGAGGCTGCCCCATCTCTGTTCAAGAAGGTAGAAGGTGCATGCATGCTCGATTGCCTCGCTCGGAAATGCATCGTTATGCCTAGACTTGCCTCTGGTTGTATTTGATTTGATCTTTGAAAAGTGCACAAACCTCCAAATTGCTTCTGCTCCAACATGGGGACCTCCTGGTGGGCTACCGACCAAAAAAGGTGGCTGTAGACCACTTGTAGACCGTAAAACCGGTCAGAGACCGTAAAAATTGGTCAGAGACCACTTGTAGACTAGAAAATTTGGTTGTAGACCAGAAAATTTGGCTGTAGACCACTTGTAGACCACAAAAACTAGTCAGAGACCGTAAAAACCGGTCAGAGACCGTAAAATTTGCCAAACTCTAGTTTTGCTACAGTAGAGAACAACAAGGGGCATAGTAGTGTATTTGCAAGATATATGTGCACAACCACCCTCCCTATTATTTCTCAAGCTCAAGGGAGTGCGATACTTGACTCTCGGGTCACGAACCGAGCATCGCAATGCACGATGGCCAAGAAGCCAAGTTTGCATAATTCAATGTTAATGAATGCAAAAATAACACATAAGGGCCTCTACATCTATCATGCTTGATCAAGAGGGGTGGCAACCAAGAAACGCAACACGTTTCATCACTTTAAGTACGAAACGTGCCACATTCCTTCTGTTTGGATCAACGCTTGACCCAAACACAATGCAACACATACAACATGATCAACCTATCAATGCTAATGGCATGCACAAGATTCCATCATGTGAACAATGCATGCATGGCATGTTTGAAGGCTAAAGCATCAAAGCAAGTAAAGAGCATCATACAAAAGGCATGCAATACAATGCTCAATGGACTTAAACCAACTATGGACAAACCTTATGCATGCCAAAACAGTGGCCAAAATGCTCCGAAATGCTAGCATTAAAAGCAAGAAAATGCATGCTCATGCATTGGCTCATGAATAAGGCATCAAAAACAACTCTCAAACACATTGAAGTAGTGGAAAATGTAAGAATGTGGCAATGAAATATGCTCTGAAATCATGTAAGAAATGATGCCAAATCATGCACATATCACAAAAGAAGCATGCTAGGGTCCTTAAGCATGAAAGCTAGTGAAGTACACAATACTAAGGCTATACAATGCAATGCTCAATGGACTGAACCAACCCTGGACAGACCTCATGCATGCCAAGATAGTGGCCAAAACACTCCGAAATGATAGCATGAAAGGCAAGATAATGACGCTCATGTTATGGCTCATCAACTAGGCTAAGGGCACAACTCTTAAGAGCACTTAAAGAGTGAAAAACATGGAAGTGTGACCACACTATATGCTCTGAAATATCATTCCAAATGATGCCATAATGAACAAATACCTCAAGCCAAGCATGCAAGATACCTCAAAACTCAAAACTAGGTAATGCACTTACAGCATAGCCATATCAAGCAAGCCCCAAAGGGGCAAGATGACTCAAAACAGTCCCCAGGCAGGTCAAAACAAGGCCAAAAACATGCTTGAACATAGCCAACATATGCTAGAATAAAAGGCCAAAAGCATGATGCATGCAAGGCCAATGAGCATGATTACACTACACCTACCAAAACCAAGCATGAGATGGCTTCACCAACAAAAATCAGAGTTGTATCATGGCAAAATAAGACCAAAAACACACTGAGATGGTAGCCCAAAAAGCTTAGGCAGGCATGCATGCCAATTAGCTCATGGTTAAGGCATAAAGCACAACCCTCCAAAGTATTGAAAGAGTGATACACACGAGGGTATGATAGTGAAACATGCTCTGAAATCATATATCAAATGGTGCTAAATCATGCAAATAGCCCAAGCAATGTATGCTAGTGGACTCAAAACTCAAGACTAGTCAAGGCATTTGCACTATAGCTATACAAAACATGAGTCATATGGCTAAGGTAGCCCAAAAAAGTCCTAAAATAGCCCAAATGGAGTTCTAAAACATGCTTGAAATAAGCTAAGAATGGCTAGATTCAGAGGCCAAAACAATAGCACATGTTAGGCAATTTAGCACAATTGCACTACAAGTATACAAAGCATGCAAGAGGTGGCCAAACCAATCAAAATCAGAGTTATGACATGTCAAAATAACACCAAAAATAGTCTGAGACTAAGCCAACACATGCTAGAATAACAAGCTAACTCATTAGGCATGCAAGGCTAGCAAAGAGGATTTACACTACAAGTGTAAGAAGCATGCAACAAGTGATCGAACCAACTAAAAAAAGAGTTAAAGAATGTTAAAAAAGTCACAAAAACATGCTCAAACTAAGCCTCAAGAAGGGAGAAATACATGCTCATTTGATAGGCCAACAACACATGCTAACAAGACAAGAGGAGAGGGGACCACCCCCTCCTACTTGGGGCCTCAAAATCACCTTGTCACCATTGAAATTCCTCTGGAATTCAGTGGTTTAAAGACCAAAAAATCTGGTTTGAAAGGTGGTGAAAGATGGCTCAAAAGGCTTTACAAGCCAAGGAGCAAAAGAGAGGAAAACCCCCTAGCCAAACAAGGCACAAACCAACACTTTTAGGACTGAAAAACAGAGAAAAAATAGAGTTTTTTGTAGTTCAACACCACCCCAAAAAAAGCCCCAAAGTAGTGTGAAAAGATAGCCAAGTAAGCATGCAAAATAAGCTAAAAGGGAAAGAGTTCTTACCCTTGATGCACAGTTGCAAAACAGGCACAAATTCTGAGCTAAAACCACCTTAGGAGCTCCAAATGATCCTCAATGAACCTCAGCCCAATGGTGGTTAAGTTTGCTCAAGGGTCTCCTTGCAAAGTGTAGAGGATTCTAAGCTTAAGGCTCAAAACAAGAAGAAAGAGAGGCTTCTAGAGAGAGGGGTTGGGATTTTTGCTCTTCAAAATTCTAGAGAGAGAGAGACTTTAGAGAGAGAGGCTCCCCAAACTTGCCAACCCTCCAACATGATGAGATATAGCTCAATATATAGCAATATATGAACATTGGTTGAAATATCTCAATTCAGGAATATCTAGGACAGCCTGGAATAGCTGGAACAAAATATCTGCAGATTCTGGGCTTTCTGGAAATTTTTGGTCGACCGACCACCCCAACAGGTCGACCAACCACTTTTTCTGGTTTACAAGGATCATTTCTGGTCAGCATATGGTCGGCATGCTCCATTTGTGGTCGGCACACTCCCTTGGTGGTCTGCAGCAAAAATCCGTCCTGGTCCCCGACTTGAAGCAAGCCTAACTCCTTCATCTGGATGCCTTTTCAGGTCATTCTTATGTGAAAATTGAAGCCCCGGAAGTAATATTTCCAATGGTGGTAGCCTTGTATCAAAATTTGAATTGTGCTAAGAGATATCCCTCTTTTAGTGAAGACTGCTCAGTTTCGGTCCAACTGGATTAATGCCCTACTTCAACCAACCATATCTCTCCCATCCGGACTCGGCTTGAGGAGGTTCTTAAGTGAAAAATGAAGCCCCATAAGTAAGCTTTCCAATGGTGGTGGCCTCATAGCTGAAATCCAAGTATACAAAAGGATAGGCTTGATTTAGCGAGGGTTGCTCGACTCTCTCTTAACGGTTCATGCCCATATTCTTCCCCAACTTGGTTTCTTCCCTTTTCTCCTCTTTTCTTCAACTCCAAACCCCTAAACAAGGTGTTTTGAAAGATTTTTCAATGATTTTATCTCTTTTTCATTCATTTGCATTTTGTCTTTGCTTGGTTTACCGAAAAGCGCAACATTTAACAAAATGTGAGTGTCGTAACATCGCAAAATCATTTTTCAAAAAACTATTTTGAAAGAGAGGGTCTTAAGGTCTAAAAACTATTCAAAATAGTTTTGGTCCAAAAAAGGGGTGTGAGATTTGGATTTGACGTTCCTCTTGTCGAAGCGATCAAAGCTTTGCACTGTACATCTTTCATCACCAAGTAAACCATCAGTAGTGCCCAAGTCTTAAGGGCAGTCAAAACTAGGGTGTCTACACTCAGCAATAGGTGGGAATATGGGTAGAACCTCCAAAGGAGCCTTGTCATGTGGTGAATCATCTACCATCTGGAAAATAGGTGAAAGGTAGGTGAAAAGTGAAGAAAAAATGAGAAAAGTCAACCCTAGGAGAGAAAAAATGTGAGAAAAAGTCAAAGTTGGAAAAAGTTCACGAAACTTGAGTGAAACTTGAGCAGAACAAGCCTAGAAGGGTGAAAATGAGGAAAGAAGCTCGAAATCAAATTTTGATCGGCTCAAAAGGAAGAGAATCAAGAGGGTTTAGCAAACAAAATGTGCGTAGGGCATTGGAAAACGTGTAAAAAGCTCGGATCTAGAGAGGGCAAGTGTCTAGAGAGAGGGAAAGAATTTTAGACCTAGAGAAGTGAGGAAATGAAGTGTTGTGGTGTATACTTAAAGACCTGAGGCAAAACGACAAGATTTCCCCGAATCTACCATCGGTGGCCAGCAGGTGGCCGACAGCCTCCCACTGTGGCCGATAGCTGGCCGATAGCCCTTCTCTGTGTCCTGGTGCTGTTTGGGACTTCCTCTTCCCGAGTGGTTTGTGGAAGGTTCTGTTTTGGAAGCTTGCAACTGTGTTCCGGTGTGTGAACGTGTCCCAGTTGCTACTCTCAACAAGGTGTATCCTTTTGAACATGTTACAATTCCTCCGAGATGTAAATCGGAGGTGCCATTTTATTCGTTTTATGCCTTTGCTCTCTTTCGTTGCATAGAACATGTTGTCAATCATGCATAAAATATGCTTTAGTATCTTGCATAGCACATGTCTTCACTTAATTTCATATCTCGGTTGTTTATCTTGCATAGAATATGCATTGCCATTGTATCGCACATTGTTCATGATTACCTATGCTTTCACAAATAGAAAAGTTCTTTTCTTTCTTCCTTTGCGAACACAGGCAAACAATATTGTACGTATGGTTCATTCGGAGGAGTTCTAGATAAAGTCATTTGTGTCTCGGTAAGAAAACCTGCACTGCACAACTTTGTGCATCTATCACATTTCTATCACTATCGTTTATTTCATGCATCTATCGCACACCTCTCTCTTTTATCTCGGGACGTGCGAATGCGAGCTCGAGTGGTTTTTCTTATATCTCAGGATGCGTGATGTGCGGCCCTAGGCGTGTTTCATCTCGAGACGCGTGAATCGCGAGCCTGAGTGGTTTCTAGTATCTCAGGACGCACGACGCACAGTTCTGGGTGAGGTTCATCTCGGGACGTGCAAAGTGCAAGCTTGAACTATTTTTCTTGTATCTCAGGACGCGTGACGCGTGGCCCTGGGCGTGTTTCATATTGGGACGCGTGAAGCGTGAGCTCAAGCGGTTTCTAGTATCTCAAGACGCGTGATGCATAGTTCAAGGCGGGTTTCATTTCAGGATGCGTGAAGCATAAACCCGAGCAGTTTTCTAGTATCTCAAGACGCGTGACACACGGTTCTGGGTAGGTTTTATCTCAAGATGCGTGAAATGCAAGCCCAAGCGGTTTCTCTTATCTTAGGACGCGTGACACGTGGTTCTGAGCGTGTTTTATCTCAGGACGCGTGAAACACGGCTCCGAGCAATTTTTCTTGTTTCTCGGGACACATGAAACCTGTGCCCAAGCGATTTTTCTTATTTCTCGGGACACGCAAAGCGCGAGCTTGAGCAGTTTCTCTTGTTTCTCAGGACGTGTGAAGCGTGAGCTCGAGCGGTCTTTCTTGTTTCTCAAGACGTGTGAAACGTGACCTTGAGCGGTTTTTTGTTCCTCTATTTATTGGGACGCATAAAATGCGACCCAGAGCAGTTTTGTTCTCAGTTTCTTAGGATGCGTGAAACACAATCCTGAGCTGTGTTTCCTTTCCTCGTCTCGTGTTTTGGCATGGTTAGAGTGTGTTTTAGTTCTTTTTGCATGGAACCTGTGTTGGTCTTAAGCTTGAAGCTACTTATTCCTATGTTATTATCTCATTATCTTGCTTATTGCATTTGTTATTGCTTATTGCATCATTTCACACGATCATAAGTTTTCCAAATAGTCATCTTCGTGTAGCGTGTGAGTCTAGTTGTCAAAGTTATTGTGCTTATCATTTGCATCTTGCCCTAAAACTACGCTGGCTTGATTCCTTGCAAAGGGATACATAGGCAGCCTGTCGGTGCAACCATTTATTTTTGTCTTGATTGTTTGTCCAAATCTTACGGCCTTGTCAAAATGAGTCGTCTCCGGGCTTTGACATTCACTCACATCATTCATGACTCCGAGTTCTGTCAAAGAGGGGCAACTGTAGACACCCCATCTTTTGTGACCCTTATGATTTGGACGCCATCGCATGCACATCCAATAATGAGTTTATTTGCTCGTTAAGCGCTCGAAGTCCTCAGCAGAATGCCACAGCTTTGAGCCTTTCAAACCTTACACCCTTGTTGCCTCAGTTTTGGACCAAGCCTTTGGTTCTTCAAGTCTGCAACTTCTGATGGCCTACCAGCCCCTTTTTGGGCTGATGGCCATCACTTCTTGGCTACCGGCCACCAACCTCTTTTGCAGATATTTTGTGACAGCTATGCCAGCTATTTGCACAGATACATACATCTACCCCCACGTGTAGGGTTGGGTGTTCTTGAGGGGAATTCATGTTTTCTATATATAGGAGGCCTTCCTCTTGTAGACACCCCATTTTTGACCGTCCTCAAGACTTGGACGTCATCGTTTGAACACTCGATGATCATCCATGCCTGTGTTCGTTTTGAGTTCCCGGAGGTCTCGGCCGCGCACCTTGCCTCAAGATCTCTTAACTTGTTTGTTTTGTGCTTGGTTGTGGACCAAACACTTGTGTTTTTGCTTCTGGGGGAAGAGGGTGGCTTGATGGCCATCCCCTCAACCCATCGGCCTTGTTTTCTTGAAATCGGCCAAAAGTTTTAGCCGATCGGCACTATATTTGGTCGGCCGGCACTTATACTGGTCGATCGGCCATGTTTTTCGGCCGAACCCTATTCATCTGCTTTGTGCAGATATTTTATGCCAGCTATCACAGCTGGCATCCAGAATTCACCCCCTCTATACATGTGTATGGAGGGATTTGCTCCTTTGCTTAGCTTCTCTAAGAAGCTTTAGAATTTAGAATTCTATATAGAGGGAGCCCCTTCTCCCTCCTCAGGGGTTCAGAAAAATCACCTTTGAAATATAGATATAGCCTTGTATCTATCTTGCCTTGTTTCTCCATTTTTGTGCTTCAAAAGTGTAGTATTGTCTTACTGTTGTACACAAACACACACTAGAACACCATCCTCTTGTTGCTGAGGCACTAGGGAGTTGATTTCAGAGTTCTTGGGTGGGTTTGAACTCAGAAAAGTTGCTGGAGCCTTGTTCTTGAAGAGGTTCTACAAGGGTGAGCATTCTTATTTTAGATACCCCTTTCTTGCTTAAGCTTTTAGCCTATCTTGCTTATTGTTTTAAGCTTAACTCTTAACTAATAAAAGTTCTGCTTTTACTTTCATTAGACCTTTGTTTAAGGTCACTTTTGGTTTGGGGTTGTTTACCCCCTCCAAGTCCTTGTTAGGCCTTGTTTTAGGCCACCCCTTTTGGCCCTTGTTCTTAGCTTTGCATGACCTTTCTACCACTGAAATCCAGAGGATTTTTAGTGGTGGAAAGGTGGTTTTGAGGTCCTAAATAGGAGAGGGTCATCCCCTCTCCTTGTTGTCTTGAATGCTTGCATAAATGGCTTATGTAGGTAGCATGTGTGCTTAGCTTGTTTTAGCTTCATTTCAGCATGTATTAGGCTTTGTTTTGCCATAATACACCTCTGTTTTGAGTTGGTTTAATGGCCTCTTACATGCTTCATGTACTTACCTTGTAATCCTCTTATTTGCCTTAATATGCATCATGTTGTAACATGTCTTTCTAGCATGATTTTGGCTCAACTCCATGAAGCTTTTAGCCTTGTTGTAGCATGCTAGAGCTCTAATTTGAGTTGTTTTAACCATGTATGCCATGCTTTGTATAGCCACCATGCATTTTAGCTTGTTAGCTTTGAGGGTCTAAGTCACTAACATGCTTTACTTGGGCCATTTCAGTGATTTGGCATCACTTTTTTATGTTATTTCACTCCATGTTTCATGCTCACATGCTTGCACTTATCATTCCTTTAATGCTTTATAGGGTTTGTGTTTTATGCCTCATAAATGTGTCATTGTGTATGCCATCATGCTTAGGCCTTTGGGATGCCATCTAAGTGGGTTTTTGGACTCATTCTAACATGCCATAACTCTGATTTTATTGGCTTAAGTCATGCCGTGTTTGGTTTTGATAGGTGTAGTGTAACACCCTCTTTGGTAGCCTTGCATGCCTCATGTTTTTGGCGTTTTGTTCTAGCTTGTGTTGGCTATTTTCGAGCTTGTTTTTGGTCTTGTTTAGACCTGCCTTCAGACTGTTTTAGGTCCCCTTGGCCCTTTGGGGCTTGCTTTGTATGGCCATGGTTTGAGTCCCTTGGCTAGTCTCAAGCTTTGGGCTTTCTTGCATGCTTTACTCGTGTAGTTTGATTGGTTTGGCACCTTTCCATGCATGATTTCAGAGCTTAACATGTTTATCACATGTCCATATTTGTCTCTTTTAAGTGTGCTTAAGAGTTGTCCTTTTATGCCTTAGTCTTTAGGCTAATTAGCATGCATGTTTGTATGTGTATTTCATGTCTTTGTTTCATCACTTCGGCCACTGATTTGGGCCTATTTGAGAGCTGTCCATTTTGGTTTAAGTCCATCCTTCACACGTTGTTGCATGCTTGCCTCGCATGTTGTCGCATGCTTGTTGCATACTTGGCACATTATATGTTGCTGCATATTAGTTCCCTTGCATGTTGTGGCATGCTAGTCCTATTATATTATGTTTACATGCTTGTTGCATGCTTGCTAATTGACATGTTGTTGCATGCTCATCCATCTTGCATACTTGTTAGATTACATGTTGTTGCATGTTTGTTATTGGTATTGTTGTTGCACGCCTATTACATTGTATGCATGCATGTTTGCATGCTTAGGTTGCATATCGCTTGCTTGCATGCTCATGTTGCATTAGCTTGCTTGCATGCTTAGGTTGCATTGCATTGTGTGTGCATGCCCTTGCCTCTTGATCAAGCATGATAGAGGTTGGGGGCCCTTATGTGTTTTTGTGCATTTCATTTGATATTGAATTGCACACTTGGCTCCTTTGGCCATCATGCATTGAAATGCGTGATTGGTGGTTCGAGGGTCGAGAACTACACACCTTTGAGTCTTAACTATGATAAGGGGTGTAGTTGTGCAAATATTTTCTTGCAAATGTATTGCCATGCTCTGTTTGTCCTCTGCTGCAGCAACAAGAGCTTTTCATAGGAAGAGATGGTTGATCGACCATATTCAGTGCCGATCAGCTACAAATTGTTGGCCAAGAGCCTTAGCTTTGGTCGATGACCAGTTTCCCTTGGCCGATGGCTCTATATTTTGGCCGATGGCCTCTCAGCATGCCCACAAGGTGGTTCAGAAGTGTCACAGAAGTTGGCACAGTTTTTAGAGGTACAGAGCAGTGCAAACAGAGGCAACATGAAGCATGGCGATGGATTTCCGAGCGAAGCCGTCCGAGCATGCATTCATCCCTCATCTCGAGGCCATTTCAGTGTTTTAATAACTTAGAATAGTTATTTATTTCGATTTGGTTGTGTAATTAATTTATTAGCTTGTTAGTTAGTTAATTAGTTAATTTGTATTATTCTTTCGATCCCTCCGTTGAGAGGGCACAATTATGTAATAAGCGTGCGTGTATGTGATGCATGTCTTCCAACCCCACTTCTTTCTCTCTTTTACTTAACCGCTTACAATGGTTAGTTTTAGGGCACGTTTCATTTAGCATCCTTATGCTCGCATGTTTGCATCCATTCATCTGTATTGCATGCACCAGGGTCGGCGCATCATACTAACTGTATTGTATTTCAATACCTACTTGAATACATGTATCGAGTTGTCGCATCTCATATGCCATCTTAGAATAGCCGAGCCTATTTCTAGTTGCATTCCGCATGTGTCACATTAGCCATCTTAACATAGCTAGGATCATGCATTGATTACTAACTAGCTTCTTTGTTTTGGCTCGGAGTACGCTGTGAGTGTTTATGCTTTAGCATCTTGCATGTGTGTAAGTGTTGCCATAATAGCATGCTTTCCATGAGACTAATTGCTTATGTGATATAACTGCCTGAATGTCTGTGGTTGAAGGCTGGATTACTTGAATTGGAACAATTCATTGAAATTTGTGTTTTAGCCTACTTGCGAGTAGCAAACTTCAAACCATTTCCAAATAAACGGATATGCGATGCTTTGTTCCAAATTAGGCGAACTAGTCTATACTTGTGTGTTGTGCGCATCACATAGTAATTCTTGCTAATAACTTGAATAAGAACACATGTGTTTTCAAAAACAAGATATCATGTTTAGTACAGGCTGATCTTTGATCGGGCGAGCGGGGGTGCTCATAGATGACCTTCCCTGATCGTACCCAAGTTCCCGAGCCGAGGCAACTTTGGTGATGACGGATACGTGGCCTTAGGCACGAGTCAGGGTTTCCTAAATTCCCCCAAAATAAAATATTTAGGTGGTGACTCTGTATCTGGCAAAGCAGTCCATGTTTGGCACTTCTTTCTTAAAAATCAGTTTTCCAAAACGATTTGCCGGATTTGGACTCTTTGGTGATTTATCGGTCTCGCATTGCACTTTGCGGGATTAGATTCAGAACCATGACATTTGAGTCCGAACTGTAGTAGCAAAGCCCATGGGCGCGTCCACACCTCTCACGTTTTAAGGTTAGAAAATTTTGAGATCAAAATTTTTTCTCTCTCTCTCTACAATTCTCTCTCTAGCAAATTTCTACACTTTAGCCTATACACTCTCAACCTTTGCCTATACACCCTTAACCAAATCTCTCCATATTTGAGCTGAGGTGTCTTTGAGGCTTGTTAGAGCTCTTGAGGGTGTTGTTTGCTTGGTTTTGATGCTTGAAATTAGTTTTCCTCTTCAAAGGTATAAGGCTTTATCTCTTTGCTTGCTCTGTCTACTCTTTTTCTTGTAAAACTTATGTATTTTTGGGCACTAAAACTTGCAACTATTTTTGGGCTGAAACTTAGGTTTTAAGGCCATTGAAGGTTGAAGGGTAGTTCACCCTTCTTTGTACCTTGCTTTGAAGGCCTTTACCCTTGTGTTTCCTATCTTTTTACTATCTTTTTCTAAGCTTTTAAACACTGATTTTTAGAGCTTTTTCAGTGGCCAAAATCATGTTTTGAAGTCCAAATTTGGAGGGGTTAGCCTCCCCTCCTTGTGTCTTGCTTACTAGCCTAGCTTGTGCTATGTTTTAGCTTATTAATCTAGCTATTTTTGTCTTAATTCTAGCATGTTTTAGGATTTATTTTAGACCTTTTTAGCACTGTTTTCAGTTGATAGTTGCATTTGAGCTTTGTTTTGCATGCTGGTGTAATTGTCCTCATGAGTTTGGTGTTTTAGGACTTAGACACCATCTCCTTTGAGTTGATTGCATTTATTTATGGTTTTCCATACTTGTTATCACTCTTAATCATCTCTGTAACCTCCATCATTTCTTGGCTTTTGTTTTCCTTTGAAAGTGGTTCGAACTACTTGTTTATTTAAGTATGAGATTGAGATGTCATGCTTAATGGTTTAATCCCTTTGGGGTTTCATTACCAACGGTATGATGCCTCTTTCATGCCCAAGACAACACTTGGTTTGGGCCTCCTTTCCATTTAGAGGACTTAAACTCATTATTGGACTCAATGAATTAAAGAATGGTTAGTAAATTAAAATGGAGTAATTAAAATAGGGACTAAAAGGTGCAAGATAATAATTTGGTTGTGTTCAATCGGACGTTAATTAAACACATGGGAACTTGAGGCATTTCATACTCATTAGTGATGAAATGATTCAAGTTTTCAAGGTCACTACTTCCCTTGATCATCTATGATAAGAAAGTGGATTTTAGAGTCTCATTTCATTGCACTTATTGAACTTGCACACTTTCGTTCACAAGCCATTATGCAATGAAATTGTTTGAGTTGGTGGTTTGTGGCTTAAGTTCACTACTCCTTTGATTTGTTCGTGAAAAGGAGGGGTAAGTCATGCAAACAAACCCTTGAGAATACCATGTGCATGCTCTGTTTGTTCTCTGTTGATGCAGGTGAAGAGTAGTCGGTAGGCTATTTTCGTGGGTGGCAGTTATTTTCCATGGCCAAGAAACCACCTTGATGGCCAATAACTGTTATCACCGTAGCCAGCAAGCCCTCATCGCTAGCCGGCCGGTCGGCCACTAATGCAAAATTCAACAGTGTGTTTGTGAGGCAAAGCAGAGTTGTTCTGAAAGTGGGTAACAATTATGTGTTCTCTATGCAACAGAGGCTCTCCGGTAGCAAAATTGTGGCCTTTCAGGTGGAAACCAAGCATGCACATGAACATCCCTTGCTTCCCGAGGTGGAGTAGTTAGCTTAGTACTTAATTGTTTAGCTTACTTACTTCTTTTAGTTGCACTTGTGTTGTAATTGTTTAATTATTTAATTAGTTAAAGTAGTTAACTAGTTGTAATGTTGTAATCCTTAATTAACTAGAATAGTTAGTTAATTCATATATTGTTGTAATAATTAGTTAAGTAGCTTAGCTAGTTTATTTAATTGGTTTTCTAACAGTTAGCTTAATTAGCTTAGCTTAATTAGTTAGCTAGTTAGTTCATTCATTTGGACTCTCCTTCATGAGAGCGCAATGTAATAATGTATATGTCTTCCAACCCTACTCCTTTCTCTCTTTTATTTACTAGCTTATGATGGATAGTTTAGGGACATCATGTTTTGTTTAGCATATTTCATGTTTGCATCCACTTGTGTTGCATGCATCGAGGCTCGGTTCATCATTCTAACTTGCCTTGTTGTTTAAATTCTTCTTTGAATACGTGCTTAGACCGTATGTTATCAAATTGATTCATATGCCATATTAGTAGTCGAGCCTAGTAATTGTATATCGCATGTGTTGCATTAGTCATATTGCATAAGTTAGGACCATGCATCTTTCTAACTTTATCATTATTTTGGCTTGGAGTACTAGGTGAGCCTTACTCGCTTTAGCATATCGCATGTATGTGATTATTGCCATGTTTAGCATGCTTGCCATGAGGCTAATTGCTTAAGTGCTATAACTGCTTATATGCTTGTGGATAAAGGCTGGTTTCTTGAATTGGAATAATTTGAGTAATGTTTATATGCGATCACTTTTTCAAGTGGTATATATTTCGAAACGATTTTTCAAAACAAACATGAATCAAATGTTCCATTTCTTGCAAATTTAGTCTATACTTGTGTGTGTGCGCATCACATAGTAATGCTAGCCTGATAAACCAAAACAAGAGTATATAATGTAAGTAAGATTCATATCATGATTAGTAGAGGCCGATCTTTGATCGGGCGAGCGGGGGTGCTCAATTCATTCATGACCTTCCCCTCTCGTACCTAAGTTCCCGAGCCGAGACAATCTTGGTGATGACGGACACGTGGCCTTTGGCACGAGTCATGGGTTTTCTAAATTTTCACAAAACAAAATATTTATGTGGCGACTCTGTATTTGGCAAAGCAGTCCATTTTTGGCAATTTGATTCAAAATCTATTTTCCAAAAGATTTGCCAGATTTGGACTTTTTGGTGATTATCTATTCGCATTATACTCGTGGAATCAGATTCAAAATTGTGGGAGTCCAATACTATAGGGCTTATTTCGTCTTCCGAAAGGGGGCGCAAGAAAGTCGAGCTACAAGTCACTTGCCAGTTTCATTCGCAACTTTGCTACTAAGAAGATTTTGACAACTCCCAGCAAGTTCGTGAAAAATGCTGAGGCCAATCTTAGCGGCTTTGAGAGAAATGGTTGGGACCTATTATGGATGGGGGATAGGCTTCAAGCAGTTGATGGCTTCCTTGAGCATGTAGACAATGTGGCGATGATTGCATCCTTAAAAGAGACTATCAAAGTTTGTAAGGGTGCCTTGGAGCAGCATCGGCAAAACCTAGCTTGGTTCAAAGAAAAGGACTCTGTGTTGGTTGCTCAATTGCCTCGGGATATGATCCTGATGGACTCCCTCATGAAGGGCTTGATTTGATGTATTGTGGCTTTGTTATGGCTCTTTTTCTTTGTACTTTTGCTATCTTTTTTCTTTCTTCTTTTCCTTTTAAGCACTGTAATCATGTTATGGAGAACTTTGATGTTTATGAGAAGCAAAGATATTGAGCCATAATTTAATGCTTTCTTTTTACTATGTTTTATGTAACTTTTAAAGACAAGCAAAACTCAAGCCATGGACAGAACTTTGTCATGACTAAGCTTTTTACATGGACAAAATTTCACTAAACTATGTATGGAAAACTTTCTTCACATTAAGTGTTTACAAGAGTAACAGGTTTACTAAGTGTATGTGGGGGCCGAGATTCGGGAGTCGTAGAGATTCCGGATAGCCGAATCTGGGAGAGTCGAGGTTCGAAGCAACCCTACTCGGCCAAATAACCAATTAAGCGAGGGGCAGAGTGAAGATCGGTCTATTATAAAATGTGCCGAATATGAGGTGGGGGATGGACCTAATCCCGAGGCCCAAAGAAGAAAAGATAAAAATAGAAGAGACATCAGTCAGAAGGAGGTATGTGAGAATTGTTGTACTTAACTTAGAATACAAGCATTCTTGAGTGTGGATACTGACTTGTCCATCGGAGTGCTAATTCCGACACCCCCGACCGGAGTGTTTATTCATTTTCAAGTGACCAGAAGAGGATCACGAGTGTTCCCCAGGATCAAAAGAGTATTTTTAAACCACTTCTCCACAATTGGCAACGTCTGTGGGAATACTCAAGCACATCCATGGCGAGCGTGATGGAAGATCCTCCGACAGTCACTGTCGACCCTATACCGCAAGATGAAACCACTCCAACAAACATGCTTGGAACAGAGACTATCGCCACAAGACGTGCCTTGAATTTCGCCTCACCCTTGACTTCGAAGCACGAAGCAATGCAAGTGCTCCTGGAACAAGCAAAGCAAAACGAAGAAAGATTGGAGAACATGATTGCAGAGAACGAACATCTCCATTTGGATTTGGCCTTGGAGGTGGCGAAGTCCAAACAAGCTGCATACCAAGGCCCGGAACGACCCGAGAGGGCAGCTGGTCGACGATCTCGAGCCCGACAACAAGATACTAATAGCAACTCCAACTCATTATCTTCGGAGCCCAAGAAGAAGGGACGATTTGAAATTTCTAGTTCTTCTGAAGAGAGTCCCCGTACAAGGCATAAGCGAAGAAAAAACAGCTTGGATGACGATCAACACGATCCTTTTGTACGACGGATTGCAAAGGCAGTACTACCCAAGAAATGCAAAGCACCGTCATTCACCCTGTACAACAGTAAAATTGGTACAAGATGGCCGGCTACAACCGTACGTCCGAAAAGGCAACCCAACCAAAGCAATAGCCTTGACACAGGATTCACATTCGCTCCACGTGATCCACATGATATACAGCCTGCCAATGTCATCAGCGGTGCACGCGATTCAGTCGAAGTCAAACCCTTAAGAGCAACTCACTCCGGCTAAACGGCTCCATGAAGCCGAGGTTATCACTTTTGATGATTCGGATTTGGCTGGAGTAACACTGCCCCACATTGATCCCTTGGTAATTGAGTTACGTGTAAACCGATTCACAGTTGAGCGTATACTCATTGATCTGAGGAGTACATCGGAGATTATGTACTACAAGACATTCACCAAACTTGGCTTCTCCGAATCGGATCTCTCTCCGACCCCTTATCCACTTTTCGGCTTCAATGCCAATCCAGAGTACCTGTTGGGGAAAATCAGACTTCTGCTCGAAAGGTTCCCAACAAGATGTGGGATTCTTGGTCGCTGTCGCCGTCACAGATAATCTCATCATAGGGCAATCATGGTTGCATACTATACTATGCGCCGCCCAAGACCTATCATCACCGCCCGCTTCCCAACAAAACGCGGTATTAAGCAAATCTGTGGCTCCCAGAAATCGGCACAAGCATGTTATCTCCTTGTTGAGAAAACGCCAAAGGAACTACAGGTGAATTCCATTGAGTTGTCGGATCGTGAAAGCCTCGACGATGTTGGGTGGCCCCCAAACAAAAAGGCAACGGAAGACTTAGCACGAGTTCAAATCGATGGAAGCCCAGACAAGTTCTTCATGGTCGGCGCCTCCTTGAATCAGGCCGACAGATAGCAGTTAATATCTTTCCTGCTCAGAAACCTCGATGTCTTTGCATGGACTCCGTACGAGATGCCGAGTATAGATCTGTCAATTTCACAGCACCATTTGAATGTCAATCCTAAGTGTAAGCCGATCATTCAGAAAAGCCGGCGGTCAGCCGTAGAGCACACTGTCGCTATTGTTGAGGAAGTTGACAGGCTGCTTGATGCCAGAGCAATTAGGGAGGTGACCTACCCTACATGGCTCTCTAATACAGTGGTGGTGAAGAAGAAAAGTGGGACTTGGCGAGTGTGCGTCGACTTTATGAACCTAAACAAAGCCTGCCCAAAGGATTGTTTTCCTTTTCTTGGGATAGACTAGCTTGTAGATGCTACGGCGCACCATTAGTGTATGAGTTTCCTTGATGCCTATAGAGGTTATCATCAAATCGCTATGCATCTGGAGGACCAAGAGAAAACTGCATTCCTCACCTCAAGAGGAACCTATTGCTATAAGGTAATGCCTTTTGGGTTGAAGAATGCAGGGACAACCTACTAGAGACTGGTCACTACCATGTTCAAGGAGAAACTCGGCAAAACTATGAAAGTGTACATTGACGATATGGTGGTCAAATCCAAAGAAGAGCAGAATCATATAGCCGATCTGGAAGAGACATTTGACATCCTATGCAAATATGGAATGAAGTTCAACGCTTCCAAATGTGCGTTTGGTATCGGCTCTGGCAAATTCTTGGGCTACATTGTCCACCATAGAGGAATCGAAGCCAACCCAAGGCAAATCACAGCAATCTTGGAGCTCGGCTCCCCTCGTTCAGTAAAGGAGGTTCAAAAGTTGAAGGGGATGGCTGCCGCACTCAACAAGTTTATCAGCCGGTCCACAGATCGCTGCCGACAATTCTTTGATACACTACGGCAGGGCAAGGCCTTTGAATGGTCCGCTGAGTGCGAAGCCACTTTCAATGGCCTGAAGACCTACCTCCGCCAAGACTACTCGACAACACCTTCACGGGCGAGCCGCTATTTTGTACTGCGCTTCGACCGAGCCGCCACACAGATTGATAAAGGAAGAGCTAGGGGAGCAGCAACCAGTGTATTATGTGAGCAAGGCAATGGTTGACGCCGAAACATGTTACCTTCCGCTGGAAAAGCTCATCCTAGCCCTAGTTATGACGGCAAGGAAGCTCATGCATTACTTCCAAGGGCATAGCATTGGGGTGCTAACAGATTATCCCCTCCGATCAGTACTACGCAGTGCGGAAGCATCCGGACGTGTTTCAAAGTGGGCTCTGGAACTTGGCCAGTATGACATTCAATTTCTACCCAGAACCTCAATCAAGGGACAGGTGCTTGCCGACTTTATCGCCGAATTCACTGGGGGCCTCGCCGACTTCAAGTCTGATGTCGTCGACTTCAAGTCAGATGACATTCGATCGAAGTTGAACTAGAGGATTTATGTTGGGGACATCTGGTAGTTGTATTGTGATGGATCGTCCAATCAGTGGGGCAGTGGAGCCAGAGTTGTAATCATGACCCCTAACGGCGTAATAATTGAGTAGGCCATCAAGCTCGGCTTCGAAGCATCAAATAACGAAGTCGAATACGAAGACCTTTTAGCCGGTTTGCGGAATGAGCATATTCTGGGTGCTCAGCGTCTGCTTGTGTTTTGCGACTCAAAACTGGTGATCAATCAGCTAAAGGGGGAGTACGCGGCAAGAAACGACCGTATGGCGGCCTACATGAAAACGGCCAATTTCCTATTGGCAAAATTTGACCAGCATGAGTTGAACCAGATAACACGTGATCAGAACACCCATGAAGATGCCTTGGCTTGCCTAGCCTCCACAATCAACTCAGAGATAAAACGAACCATCGAAGTAGGATTCATCCCAGAGCCAAGCATTGGCCCTTCGGAGGAAGTCCAAATCAACGTTATAGAATTTGCACCAAGTTGGATGGATCCCATTGTTGCATTCCTATCTTCTGAACAACTCCCAGAGGACAAGAAAGAAGCACATAAGCTCCAAAACAAAGCCATGCGATACTACTTAGATCCGCAAAGAAGGCTTTATAAAAAGTCACTCTCTGGCCCATATTTGGAATGTGTGCACCCAGACAAAGTCGGGGAGCTTCTGATTGAGATACACGAAAGCAATTGTGGTGCCCATTCTGGCGGACGCTCTTTGGCCCATCGAGCTATAACGCAGGGGTATTATTGGTCGACAATGAGAGCGGACGCTGAGTGTTATGCAAAAAAGTGTGAACAAAGGCGAAATTCTCCCTCAAACCATCTACTGTCAAGAGTTGAACTCTATCACCAGTCCTTGGTCGTTCGCCCAGTGAGGGCTTGATATCGTAGGACCATTGTCGAGGGCCCCAGGAACAAGCGATACCTGATCGTCGTAACACATTACTTCACGAAATGGGTCGAAGCGGAGGCATTAACACACATTCGAGATGCTGACGTTAAGCGCTTTGTGTGAAGGAACATCATAACATGATTTGGCATTCCCAGAGCTCTTATCTCAGACAACGACACCCAGTTTGATTGTGGCGTATACCGAGAGCTGTGCAACAAATATGGTATTCAGCCTTACTTTCTACGCCGGCTTACCCCCAAAGCAATGGCCAAGCCAAAGCCTCTAATAAATCCATCTTGGACGGCATCAAGAAGAGGCTGGAGAAAGCCAAAGGCAAATGGGTCGAAGAATTGCCGAGTGTACTGTAGGCTTATCGAACTACATCGAGAAGATCGACTGGAGAAACGCTGCTTGCCTTATGCTTTGGAACCCAGACAATCTTACCCCTGGAGATCGGCCACCCAACACTCAAGTCGCAAGTTTTTAATACGGGCCAAAATGACATGATGCTGGCTTTGGATTTGATTCTAACCGAAGAACGAAGAGACCGAGCCCTTGCGTCCATGGCACGGTACTAGCAGCAGCTGGCAAAGTCATATAATCAACGCGTTTAGCTGCGCCGCTACACACCAAGAGAGTTGGTCTTGAAGAAGGTGCTCCTAGCTGAAAGGAAATCGGCCGATAGAAAATTGGGTCTTAATTGGGACGGCCGCTATCAGATCGAATCGATCACTGGAGTAGGGGCATATCGGTTCAAAGACATGTCAGGAATAAGTCTGCCACGACCTTGGAATTCTACACACTTATGCAAATTTTATCATTAACCCGACTTGTGGGACATGATGCTTCTTCTGAACTGTTCGCCATGTACATCTCTTTTTCTGTAATACAAAGATTCCCATTCACCTACCACAGAATCTAGTTCAAAGATGTTCCGATTAAAGCCTCCGAGTCGAGCGCCTTCGTGGATATCACGACACAAATAAAGTCTTTGGATTCGAGCCCCATCGGCGAATGACGCTTTGGGCCGCTAAAGCCTTCAAATTCGAGCGCCTTCGTGGATATCACGACACAAATAAAGTCTCCGAATTCGGAGCCCCATCGGCGAATGACATCTTTGGGTCGCTAAAGCCTCCGGATTCGGAGCGCCCTTCGTGGATATCACGATTGGCCGAATAAAGTCTCCAGATTCGGAGCGGCCTTCATGGATATCACGATTGGCCGAATAAAGTCTCCGGATTTGGAGCACCCTTCGTGGATATCACGATTGGCCAAATAAAGTCTCCGGATTTGGAGCCCCATCGGCGAATGACGTCTTTGGGCTGCTAAAGCCTCTGGATTCGGAGCACCCTTCGTGGATATCACGATTGGCCGAGTAAAGTCTCTAGATTCGGAGTGCCCTTCGTGAATATCACAATTGGCCAAATAAAGTCTCCGAATTCGGTGCCCCATCGGCGAATGACGTCTTTGGGCCGCTAAAGCCTCCGGATTCGGAGCGCCCTTTGTGGATATCACGATTGGCCGAATAAAGTCTCCGGATTCGGAGCGCCCTTCGTGGATATCACGATTGGCCAAATAAAGTCTCCGGATTCGGAGCCCATCGGCGAATGACATCTTTGGGCCACTAAAGCCTCCGGATTCGGAGCGCCGTTCGTGGATATCACGATTAGCCAAATAAAGTCTCCGGATTCGAAACCCTATCAGTGAATGACATCTTTCGGCCGATTAAAGCCTCTGGATTCGGAGCCCTATCGGCGAATGACGTCTTTGGGCCGATTAAGCCTTCGGGCCGTGCGTAACACAATGATGTTGATTAAATCAGGCCGACCAATGTTCATTTACTCATCTGAAATACATTTATTCAAACATTTATATAATAAAACACATGCAAGCACGCATGTGCCGAACAAAAATTATAACAAAACATTGAAAATAAAGTTCTTTTTTATTCGACCAACCAATAAATATATAATTCTAGACGCGATCCGCGTTTGAACATTACAACGACTATTTTTATTCGGCGTCGCCCTCATCATCGCTCTTTTCAACTTCAAAGGCAGTAAAGGGCAAATGATCACGATGATCCAGGTCACATAAGTTGGAATCAACACCCTTTGCTCGAAGAGCCTCCGTGGCCTGAAGAGCCGCGATCTAACCATGCTTAAAATCCCGATTCTCGCATCGGCAGACCTCCTCAGCAAGTGTCTCTTTCGTTTTGTCGATCCTAACCTTCCGACCAGCATGGAAGCCCTCCTCGTAACCTTTGGCCCTCGCATTTTGTACGGCAAACATGCCTGCCGTATCTCGGTCAGCGATGGCATGACTCAATAGCCGTTGGGTCACCCTCTCGTCCACAATCGGGTTAGATTGACCCGCCGCATGCGGATAAGCGACTTTAACCTTCCTAAGCTCCCTAAGCTCACCTTTGGCTTTCTCCACATGAGCCTCCGAACTGCGCACCCGTTCGTCCATTTTCTCCTTCTTCCACAGACGCAAGACGCAGATGCATGTCGATTTCAGAGGCGGTGTAATTTCTTCACCGCCTGAATACCTTCTCGAAACATTTCAAAATCTCGTCGTCCAACCATCGATTGTTGGACTTCCGATGGAAAGATCTGTTGAGCAAACTCGACCGCTACACCCGGATCATTGACGATGGAATCTGTCTCAGTCATTGGTTTATTTCCCACGAACACTGCAAAACTCAATGGTCGTGGCATCGCGTCTGACTCATTCCTCGGTCGTGGTCGCGGGGAGCTTTCTCATTGATGCTTCTCTCTTCGGGGTGATTTGCTTCGACGGCTTGAAAGTTGACATTTTTCACTTTCCTTGGATGTCCTTCCTCCCATACGCGCAGGCTCGCTGCTGCAATTCATCGCAGTATCTAGCTCAGCCAACGTTCGTCCCTCTCCTCGACTGTTGAAGAACAGTTTGTTTGACATTTGCCCTCGCCCCAAGCTAGTTCAAATCGAGTCTGAATAAGAATAAGTGGACCCATTGGCACGAAATCACCCCATTTATTTGTAGGTATGCAATGACCCCGAGGCAATTTCATTAACGCTTTTGGCAGTCTCCAAACGACGGAGGCCGATTGATATGTGCCACAGCCACTTCATGCATTAATTTTTGGCTTGGTAAAACGGCCTAATTATCTAAACGGCAATTATGGGAGAATGCCTTGAAGTCCATGCACTGGCTGGGGCAAGGGCAAATTTATTAATCTAACCGGCCGAGCATCTTGGCCCCATGCCGATTAATATGTGCCACAGCCACTTCATGCACTAATTTTTGGCTTGTTAAAACGGCCTAATTATATAAACGGCAATTATGGGAGAATGTCTTGAAGTCCATGCACTGGCTGGGGCAAGGACAGATTTATTAATCTAACCGGCTGAGCATCTTGGCCCCATGTCGATTGATATGTGCCACAGCCACTTCATGCACTAATTTTTGGCTTGTTAAAACGGCCTAATTATCTAAACGGCATTTATAGGAGAATGCCTTGAAGTCCATGCACTGGTTGGGGCAAGGGCAGATTTATTAATCTAACCGGCCGAGCATCTTGGCCCCATGCCGATTGATATGTGCCACAGCCACTTCATGTACTGATTTTTGGCTTTTTAAACGACCTAACTATCTAAACGGCCTAATTATCTAATCGGCAAGTAAACAAAACATTTTATCCAAAACAGCAACCAAACAATTCTGTTCATTAGTAACAGCAAAGTACAAAATAAATTTTCATTAAGTAAATTGGGTACAAATTGTAACCATTTTACATATGAAAATTACTAGAGAAAAAGCTGTAAAAAGCTGAAAATTACATGCAAATTCTAAAACAAAAAACAAGAGCCGCCCACATTAGTCCTTGGAGTCAGACTCCAGCGGCTCAACATCCACTTGCTCGTATGGAATTGGCGTAGCCAATGTCACATCAGCAGCAGCAAGGGCTTTGAGCCAGCCGTGTTTAAATCCTCAATTCTCAAATTTGGGGACTTCATCTACATATTCGTCAAAAGCAGATTTTTTTCCAGTATCGAATGCGCGGGAAGCCTTCAGGCCGGCTGTTTCCTTCGCCGCCTTCATCTCTTCCAACCCAGCCTCCAATTTAGATATCGCCTCCTAGGCCAATTTAAGCTGCTGTTTCAGATATGCCCTCTTCTCGGCGATCTTAATTCTTCAAAGATTATGCTCTCCATCTCGGCCTCGGCACGGGCGCCCTCCATCTGCGCCCTACTCCTTTGGCCCTCAACCTCCGCTTGTAAATGGCCAATTAGCTCGACAGCATCATGATAGCGACGACCCATGTCGGCTATCCTTCCGACGGCCTGCAAAACAGGAAGTTAAGAACAAAATAATATTTGCGTAAAGAGAAAAGACAAAGTGCAGATATATACCAAAAGAGCCGATTGCGCAACCAACCTAATTGCAACCAAATCCGGCTCACCAAAAGCCGCTTTGTTAGCAAAGGAACGACGTCACCAAGCTAAGTCCAACCGCTGGATCTTTGATCACCGAAGCATCGGAGGAGATCGACATATTCTTTATCTTAGGCTGAATACAAAAGGTATGATCACATCTGACTCCTCCAAACGAGGTCGTTTGTCGGCACGGTCTTCTTCTGAGCTGGCCTTGACATCGGTAGGGCATTTCTCCACCCTTTGCTCAGCTTCTACACTTGCCTGCACAAAAGGTTCCGCCTCGGTACTTCCTGTCATAACCTGAACCCGCCCCCAAAGGTTAAGGACATAACCGGCTAGTAATCATGAGATTACCTACGGCCTCAAACTAAACCAAACGTATTTTAACAAAGTTAATGGGGTCCAAACAGAAGCAATTTAAAACTTTGTCCATAGAGCTGTGCTTACATGGCACATCATAACAACCATACATATGCACATTAATAACTCACATCAAAATGTGTACTACACAAAGCTCTGATACATACAGGATCGTATAAGTCTAAGTCAGCCGAACAAAACTATATACAACATACTCAAAGACTTCTCCCATATGACAAAATAAAACAGAATGACAAAAAGGCGAAGACGGGTCTCGTGCGTAAGATGCAAGGGCTGACTCTTCAAAACCTTTGTTGTTCCTCACAGACTTCACTGGGGCTGGGTTTGGACTTCTCTTGGCTCACCTACAAACACATGAATGAGCGTGAGCGATAGCCTAGTGAATAATATCAAATAAAAAAGTTATACAAACGATATGTAGAACAACATGCTTCAAACGGCCTTGGGCCCAATTCATATTTCTATTTAACATATATAAACGCAATTTAAGTCAAGTGACTGTGGTTCCGAACATACTGGCCTTTGGCCCATTTATCTTCCATTCACAAACCACTTTTGGCCCATTCAGATTTCAGGTCAAACCGGCCTTTGGCCTATTCAAACTTTCATTCATGTCGATCGCCTCGCCCATTCATTCATTTCAAACCGCCTCGCCCATTCATTCATGTCAAACCGCCTCCGCCATTTGGCGACTCCATATTTTCATCAATAGCTACCCTGATAATCAATCACATGGAACGGGTCTCGGAGGTAACCCCTCAACAGCGACACATGAAACACGTTGTGGATTTGTTCAAATTCTGATGGCAAAGCAACTCTATAGGCAACTGGGCCAAGCCTTTCCAAAATCTGAAACGGCCCAATATAACGGGGCGATAGCTTGCCCTTCTTTCGAAACCTGACTTGGCCTTTCATTGGAGAAACACGGATGAACACATGGTCACCAACCTCATACTCAAGAGGTCTTCTCCGAACATCTGCAAAGTTTTTTTATCGGTCCTGAGCTGTTTTGAGCCTTTGCCGAATAGTTTTGATTTTCTCAGAAGTATCTTGCACAATTTCAGGCCCAAGTAAAGCTTTATCCCCGACCTCTATCCAACAATTTGGTGATCTACACCTTCTACCATACAAAGCCTCGTATGGTGCCATATCGATGCTGGAGTGGAAGCTGTTATTATAAGAAAATTCCGCAAGTGGCAAATAGTCTTCCCAACTCCCCTGAAAATCCAAAGCACACATCCGAAGCATATCTTCCAAAGTCTGCATTGTTCGTTCTGATTGCCCATCTGTCTGTGGGTGGAATGCAGTACTGAACCTTAGTTTCGTCCCCATAGCTTCCTGCAAACTCTTCCACAATCTAGATACAAATTTCTGATCTCTGTCTGACACAATAGATATCGGAACTCCCTGTAAACGGACGATCTCATCAACATAAATAGTAACCAATCTATAAGCATTACATGTAGTTTTGACAGACAAAAAATGTGCAGATTTAGTTAGTCTATCAACTACAACCCAAATAGAATCCATACCTCGAGGAGTTCGAGGTAGGCCAACAACAAAATCCATAGTCACATGCTCCCACTTCCATTCAGGAATAGGGAGAGGTTGCAGTAGACCGCTCGGTTTCTGATGTTCAGCTTTAACTTGCTAACACTGAATACATTTGGACACATATTCTGCAATCTCTTTTTTTCATTTTAGGCCACCAATAGGTTTGTTTCAAATCCCGATACATTTCATTATTACCTGGATGCATAACAAATACGGATCTGTGGGCTTCATCTAAAACCCTCTTCTTTAGTTCCGGAATATCTGGGACACATATTCTGTTCCGAAATCTCAACACTTCATTCTCAATGCCAAACTCTGCTTTCGGACTTGTCTCAAATTCATCAATCACTTTCTTGAGGAATTCATCCTCTTCGCTTCGCTTAATTTCTCAATGATTGTCGACTTGGCTATAATAGCGCTATCAATCCGCCTGCTCACACATTGCCACTTCAATTTCAGACTTCTCAAAATCTTGCAAGATCTCTTTCGCTCAAGAAGCAAACAAGCCATACTCCCGCTGATTTTCGCCAAGGCATCAAGAATCGTGTTAGCTTTTCTGGGGTGATACTGAATCTCTAAATCATAATCCTTTATCAGCTCCAGCCATCTCCTTTGTCGCATATTCAACTCCTTTTGCGTGAAGAAGTATTTCAGACTTTTGTGATCCGTGTAGACTTCACACTTTGCTCCATACAAATAATGCCACCAGATTTTCAAAGCAAAAACAACTGCGGCCAATTCTAGGTCATATGTTAGATAATTCTTCTCGTGTGGCCTCAACTGTCGGGAGGCATAAGCAATAACCTTTCCGTTCTGCATTAACACACAACCCAAACCTTTATAAGAAGTATCACTAAAAATTACAAAATTTTCCGTACCTGAAGGTAGTGTCAAAATTGGTGCAGTGGTCAATCTTGTTTTCAGTTCATGAAAGGCAGATTCTCTTTTGTCGTTCCATTCAAATGGTTGCCCTTTACGTGTCAACTGGGTAAGAGGTACAGCTATCTTTGAAAAGTTTTTCACAAACCTCCTGTAATACCCGGCTAAGCCCATGAAGTCATGATCATTACATTTGTCGGTGTAGGCCAATTCACAATTGCCTCTATTTTCTATGGGTCCACTGAAATTCCTTCCTTGTTGATCACATGCCCTAAGAAAACAACTTCATCCAACCAAAACTCACATTTTTTTAGTTTAGCAAATAATTTTCTTTCCCGAAGTATTTGTAGGACAGTTCTCAAATGATGTTCTGTTCAAGTCTATCTTTAGATTATATCAAAATGTCATCAATAAAAACCATAACAAATTCATCAAGGTAGGTTTTAAAATTTCGGTTCATCAAGTCCATAAATGCTGCCAGAGCATTAGTCATACCAAATGGCATAACAAGAAACTCAAAATGTCCATATCTCGTTCTAAATGCGGTTTTCTCAACATCCTCTGCCTTAACTTTCAGCTGATGATACCTGGATCCCAAATCAATCTTAGAAAACACCTGTGATCCCTGCAACTGGTCAAATAAGTCATCAATACAGGGTAGGGGATATTTTTTCTTTATTGTTACCTTGTTCAATTCTCGATAATCGATGCACAAACGCAAAGTTTCATCCTTCTTTTTCACAAACAATATTGGTGCACCCCAAGGCGAAGTGCTAGGTCGAATAAACCCCTTGTCAAGTAGGTCTTGCAACTGTTCTTTCAATTCTTTCATTTCGACAGTAGCCATTCTATAGGGAGTCTTGGAAATAGGCTGGGTGCCTGGTACGGTTTCAATAGTGAATTCTATCTCCCGGTCTACCAATTCCCCTGGTAATTCATTTGGAAACACATCTGGAAATTCTCTAACAATAGGGGTACTGTTCAATTCAACATTCACAAATTGTTCAGACAACACATAGCACAAATAACCTTGGCACCCTTTCCTGATCAGTTTACGTGCTTTCATTGCAGATATCAAATAAGGTGGAGGCACTGCTCCATTACCCACAAACACAATTTCCTTATGTTCTGGTAGTTTAAACACAACCCGTTTTGTCACACAATTAATGGTGGCACAATATTTGGTCAACCAATCCATGCCCAAAATTACATCAAAATGTCTAAAATTCAAGGGTAACAAGTCTACATATAGGTTAGCATCCTCAATACGCATGTCACAAAACCAGTATATGGATTCACACAATACAGATTCTACAGATGGAGCAGACATACATAGCAGATATGGCAGTAATTCTAGAGGTCTATTCAGTCTAGATGCAAATGCACATGTCACAAAAGAGTGTTTTGATCCGGAGTCAATTAACACAAAAGCATCCTGATTACATATAGAAATAGTACCGAGACAATCATAGTATTCCGTGTATCGCCTTAACAAGTGCAAAAACTCTCCTTGTCTCACGATATCCCTGGTAGCGGATCTCAAAGTATTTCCGCCGGATCGATGTAGTTGAGCTAGCGCCTAGCTTCCCACTGCTCGACATAATCGTAGGCCATGTGCCCTTGTTTACCACACTTGAAACAGGCTCTTGACACATGGTAACAAATCCCACGGTGCCTTTTGCTACAAATATTGCACATGGGAGATGCGTCTCGGGAAGAATTCGAAGTATTTGAGGAGCCCGTGTTTTGCTTTTTCATAAATTTCTTCTTTGAAAAGAAGCCTTGCCTTTTGTTGCCTTTCCATTCTGTCGTTGGCTTAGTCTGTCTAGCTATGTTATATGATGGCCCTGTCTAGCACCCCAATGTAGGTTTCTAGCTTCAAAACATTCACTCTTTCTAAAATGTCACTGAGCCCACCTTTCAAAATGTCTCGCCTTCTTATAGTCAATGTCAATCACGTGTGGTGCAAACCCGCCTATTAAGTGAATTTGGCCTCATACTACCACAATATGCTATCTTGCCTAAGTTCCATGAACTCTACTACTTTCTGTCCCAACACATCATGGGAAGTACTTGTCATAGAAAATTTCTAGGAATTTCACCCAGTCAACATCTCTGTGATTCTCACGCATCAACATCTACCATATTCTTGCTTCGTCTTCTAGCATAAAAGTGGCTAGCAGCACTTTCTGTGTCTCCGAACACGAGAACACTTCAAATAATTTCTTAATGCCGAGGACACATGCTTCGGCTTTCAACGGATCTAATCCACCATGGAACTGTGGTGGTTTCATTTTCTTGAATTCTTTGGTGAGTGCTATTATCCGATCATCATTCTGATTATCCGGTACCGGAGGTGCCGGAGGTGGAGGTGACGGGTGTGGTTGCCACTATTGTTGCCACTTGTTGTCTCAAAGCCGCCATTTCAGATCATCCTTTCCATTCTGCCTATTCTCGCAAAGAGAGGACTCCTCTATCTCATCACCTCTTGTTCTCACCATCTGATTAAACTTGAATTATACTTTGTACAAAAATTTCACAAGTATGCATATACTAGAGGGCATACGTATTCAAATAATTTGAAATGCAAGTAGTTCACAAACTTACAACACATAGTCATTCACATTAAACATTTAAGCGTATTCTTGATGCTTTCAAATTCATACTTATCACATGAATGCATCTTAGATCTTTTCTAGACGCTTACTGCTCTTTTGGACAAGTGTGTAAGTTATTAACTCGTGCTTTGATACCATTCTGTTATGACCTAACCCGCCTCTAAGGGTTATGACATAACCGCCAAGAATAATGAGATTACCTACTACCAAACCAAACGTATTTTAACAGAGTTAATGGGGTCCAAACGGAAGCAATTTAAAACTTTGTCCATAGAGCTGTGCTTACATGGCACATCATAACAACCATACATATGCACATTAATAACTCACATCAAAATGTGTACTACACAAAGCTCTAATACATACAGATCGTGATAGGTCTAAGTCAAATTTAACAAAACTATATACAACATACTCAAAGACTTCGCCCATATGACAAAATAAAACAGAATGACAAAAAGGCGAAGATGGGTCTCATGCGTGAGACGCAAGGGCTGACTCTTCAAAACCTTTGTTGTTCCTCACAGACTTCACTGGGGCTGGGTTTGGACTTCTCTTGGCTCACCTACAAACACATGAATGAGCGTGAGCGATAGCCCAGTGAATCATATCAAATAAAGAAGTTATACAAACGATATGTAGAACAACATGCTTCAAACGGCCTTGGGCCCAATTCATATTTTTATTTAACATATGTAAACATAATTTAAGTCAAGTGACTGTGGTTCCGAACATACTGGCCTTTGGCCATTTATCTTCCATTCGTCAAACCAGCTTTTGGCCCATTCAGACTTTTGTGTCAAACTGACCTTTGGCCCATTCAAACTTTCATTCATGTCAGACTGGCCTCTGGCCCATTCATTCATGTCAAACTGGCCTCTGGCCCATTCATTCATGTCAAACCGGCCTCTGGCCCATTCAATATGTCAAACCGCCTTTTGGCCCATTCATTCATGTCAAATTGGCCTCGCCCATTCATTCATTCGCTTATGTCGATTGGCCTTTCGCCCATTCAACTATTCATATCAAACATTTGTCCCTAATTCAAACTAGCAAACTTATAAGGCTTATAAGGAAATAAGTAGTTGGACAAATGAGAAGCTTCAAAATATCAATATTACTCAAAGGATCGTTGGTTGGTTTGCCTTCGAGCTCGACCTTACACATTCCATGAACACAAAAGTGTTACAAACAATTCAATCCGCTCTAAATTTACATTTTCCTCTTTAGGTTTCATTCTTATCTCTTTAACTCAATTACAATGCTCAATGCATACCTAAGAGTACTTGGAAGTGAAAGAGAATGTAAAATGGAACACAAAATGTCTTTTTCAAAATTTCAAAAACAAGGTCCCCGCCGAGCGTGAACTTACCGCCGAGCGACCCTCGAGGTCTGCAAAAATGGTGGATCCATCAAATTTACACTCGATCGCGAATTATGGCACTCGAGCGGAAGGCCCCACTACATGGCTCCCCGCTCGAGCATGGACTTCCCCACTCGAGCGGACGTCATGTCTGGAAAAATATACTGGGAGCACGAATTTCACGCCGAAAGGCAGCTTTCCGCCGAAGCGACATCAAAATTCTGGAAAATCCAGAACATGTTTTTGAGCTCGAATTCAACATTCAAATCAACATTTCTTGCACATTATAGCTCAAACTTCACATAAACATATACTAACATGGTACAAACACCGAATTACAACATTATGAAGCTCAATTTCATGAATCAAACACATGCATGTCCCAAATTACACCAAACTTGCTTTTATGATAACAATTCCATGTATCTCAAACTCATTTTCTCATAATTTGTACATGCATGTGGAATATAACTCCCATTTCAACTTAAATGGTGCAAATGGTGATCACAAGCATGAGTTCTAACCAAATTTCTACATGGATCATATTTTTCATACTCAACTATACAAATTCATGGCAATTACACACATGCATACACATATCGACTTTCAATTCAACAAAATCAACTTAATTCTTTTCCATGAGCTACCATATCACTTGAATTCACCATTTACAACATTAAACTCATGAATTCACTTACCTAGGAGCTCAATCTTCTAAACTATAGCAAATTCTTGAGTTCAATTTTCAAATTCCCCAAACCTTGAGCCAAAATTACACAAATCTCTCCCTTTCTCTCTCTATAGCTGGCCCTCTCTCTCTCAAGGCACAAAATCTAATTTTTGAGCTCAAGTGTATCAATTAAGTGTATAGTGCCTCTTTGCATAAGTTCCCACTAGCATCAATTTAATAATAATAAATAATTGGGCACTAATTCATCAATTAAATCAATTTAATCTGATCCGAATCAATTTCCAATTAAATTTCACCATAGGCTCTAAAAATTTACGCTAATCACAATGGCATAATCAATTTTGGTTTCGGTGGCCGATAGGGCCTTCAATTTAATTCCCAAAGCAGATAATCAAACAGATATTCCTACGGTGAATAGATAGAAATTCAAAACCACATATTTTCACATAATGGCACACAAAATCATGTTAAACACATAACCTTACTCATATTAAGGACCAATTAACATATTGCGGAACAGGGATATCACACTTCCGTTCTTTGCCGTCCCCTCAATAATAGGCAAGGAGGACTGGAACTGAGATTCGGCAATTAATCTCCTCCGCCGCCACAGCCCATCCTTTCCGCTGCCTTCTTGGCAAGTTTAGTGAGGCTCAACCTAACCATATCTTCGGGAACACGCCGAAGGTCCTCCAGACTATGAAAAATATCGCTGCGGACGGTCCTCTCGACCGAGGTGGACAGAGGATCACCGAATTGAAGCTTCTTCAAATGCTAACTTCAAAGCCTTGTCAACCTCGCGGATTGGTCCGACTTTACGGCCTCAAGAACTTCCGCTGTTCAATCGATCCTCAGAACCGACTTGCCTGAAATTTCTGAAATCAGTCAAGATAAGGGCGATAAGAAACTCCTCACCCTTCAGAATTGGGATGTTTTTCGCCGCTGAAAAGGTCGTATAAGTCGGCTCGTAACAGAGCAAAACGTGGGCCGCTCTGCCCTGCTTCTGAAGACTTGATCGGCTGAAATACTTGAGCGCAATCTTGATTTCCAAAAGGACGGCGTCGTCAGTCGAGGTCAAGACTTTCTTCAAATCGTTTCCTACAAAAGCAAAACCATGAGGTCCCGAAAATAAGGTTTTATAAATATAACAAGTAAATAAATAAAAGAAGATACTCGGCCACCTGGTTCACCCCTCCGTCTAGGAATACGATCAAGGCGATCCTCACCTTCGCCGAATTCCCAGTTTCCTTGGACAACGACCATAACATCATCGACTCGCTTCCCAGAGCTAGAAAGCATAGTCACTAGTTGATGGTTGGTGTCTTTGGCCCTAAGGAAATAACGCCAGTGCCGACCAGTAGACTTGGCCAAGGTGTAGCAATGCCGAATAACGGGAATGCCAAGGTTAAGCCCAAGGCTGTGGTTTAGTGCGATAATCCCCATCACGACCCTAAAGAAGTTGACGTTGGGTTGGGAAGGGATTAACCCCCAATGGCAAAGCAAGGCCCTAAGGAGTGGGTGAAGGGGGAAACGGACCCCACCCTCTGCGATTGATAGAAGAGGGAAGACGATTGTGGTTTCATTAACCCTCTCTATATCGAGGGTGCCGTCTGCCACAAATGACAGATTTAACGCTATCAGAATGGAAAATGGCGCAAGCCAAAAATTCGATCCGGTGAGAGGAGATCTTTTAAATGTTTCGCCATTTCCCCCAGCCAATAAGATTATGCTAAGCCAAAAAACAAAGCAAAGAAGGAGAGAACTTACAAGAGGCGAAGGAGATAGAGAAAAGTAAGAAGTTGCAGAGGTAGTTCGGGAGGCAGTCCAGCGATGGGCGTCTAAAAGCGTGTATGTATTTGAAAAGACGTCAAAATTTTAAATCACAATAAATAGAAGTGTACGAGGAGGCGGGAAGTTGAAATGATAAGCGAGAAGCGTGTGTACAGACATTTGCGTTGGAATGCGGTCAGCCGTCGAATTTCGGCTCTGACTCTTTGAGTTTGAAGCCAAACACTCCAGCCAACTGTCGTTAGTGGAATGCTTGCGGGGCAATTGTGGGGGTCGAGATTCGGGAGTCGTAGAGATTCCGGATAGTCAAATCTGGGAGAGTCGAGGTTCAAAGCACTCGACAATTGGCTCGAAAGCTCAAATCCAACCCTACTCGGCAAAATAATCGATTAAGTAAGGGCCGAGTGAAGATTGGTCCATTATAAAATGTGCCGAATATGAGGTGGGGGATGGACCTAATCCTGAGGCCTAAAGAAGAAAAGATATAAATAGAAGAGACATCAGCCAAAAGGAGGTATGTGAGAATTGTTGTGCTTAACTTAGAATACAAGCATCCTTGAGTGTGGATACTGACTTGTCCATCGGAGTGCTAATTTCGGCACCCCCGACCGGAGTGTTTATTCCTTTTCAGGTGACCAGAAGAGGATCACGAGTGTTCCCCAAGATTAGAAGAGTATTTCTAAACCACTTCTCCACGCTGTATGATATTTTCTTACACTTTGCTTTGGAAGTATTAACAGAGAAACTTTACAACTCTTTTTTTAGAAAAAAAAAATTAAGGAAAATATTCCTTTACATACTTAGCATTGATAGGGCCAGTCTTGAACCCATCATCTACTCTAGTCAACTTGTAATGCCCGCTACTGCTTGCCTCAACAACTTTATAGAGGCCTTCCCATCTTGGCAAGAACTTGGGGATTGGTTACCAAAGCATAATTGCATCTACTGTTTTCCATACCAAGTCCCCCTCATTAAACTCCCTATGCTTAACAGATTGATTGTAGGCACGAGCTATGGATTGATGATACTTTTCCATTGCCCACGAGGCCCGATCTCTTCTTTCTTCGGCTACCTCTATGTCATTCTTCCTACCGTCTGGAACTAAGTGTGCTGACATGGCCATTGTTGCTAAGGGTACTGCCAACTCAACTAGTAACACAACTTCGTACCCATACGCTAGGGAAAATTGGGTCGCCTGAGTTAGTTTCCTCTTTGACATTCTATATGCCCAGAGTGCTATGGGAAGTTATTCGGACCATGTGCCTTCTGCTTCATCCATCATTTTACTTAGTATTTGGATGAGAGTTTCGTTGGTTGCCTCAGCCTGTACGTTTCCTTGAGGATAGTATGGAGTAGACTTGTGGTGCTTGATCTGGTAGGCATCCAAACATCTTCCCACATGGCGGTTCACAAAGGGGGTCTCATTATCAAACAACATCACCTTGGGTATGCCAAACCTATAGATTATGTTTTCCTTGATGAAGTTGCCACTCCTGCCTTATCTGTCTTCCTCATCGATATAGCCTCTACCCGTTTGGTACTAACTTCAGTCACTGCAAGTATCCATTTGTGGCCTTTGTATTGCTGCACTATAGGACCTACCAAGTTGAACACCCAAGTATGGAACCGGGTAAGGAGTCTTGATGTTATGTAGTTTGACCGTCGGTGTATGTACCAAGTTCCCAAACTTTTGGCAAGATAGGCATCTCCTTACAAAGTTTTTAGCATCTTCTTTCATTGTCGGCTAGTAGCAGCCGAGGTGAATAAGTTGCCCATATAATCGCTGTACTCCTTGATGCTCTGCCTTGTGGGCTTCCCTCAGCACTTCGTTTGGCTCATCCTTTGATAAACATGCCAAAGGTTCCCCTTCAAAGCTTTTGCGGTACAACTTGCCTTGGTTAAGGAAGAAATGAAGGGCCCGCCTCTTAACTCCAATTGCATCAGCTTTGTTCTTAAGCAGTGTGTCGTTTCCAAGATAGTCAATATATAGCTACCCCCATTCCTCACTACTTAAGAAATGGGCTTCTTCCTCTTTAGGATGGGACTGACATTTTGTACATTGTCTCTGCAACTCAGTACCTTCCTTTTCCATCTCTAGCTAGTAATACCCTTGCCTCTCAGATCCGCTTTCAGATAGACCGATATCCGTCTCCATAGGACTTAGCATGAATCTACTTAAGTCTGTAAGTTGTTTCTTGTTTGCCGACGCACTTTGCTAACAGGTTGTTGGGACCACGAAAATACAACTCTCGTTTGAGGAGCAGGAATAATGCAAGTTCTGTTGGTCTGATTGTTTCCTGGCCTGTTTTTAGTTGCTAGATTATATCTACTTTCCATCTCTCAGCGTCTTGGTTTGTATGTTCTTTGGCTAACACTGCTGGTGTTGTTCTTTTCTCGATGACGATGGCTATACTATCATCTGGTATATTTACTTTTGCCTCCAGTGTAGCCAAGGCATCAGGGAAATGGTTGTGTTCAAGGGTATGCTAGATTTGGACATCATCAAACTGAGTGAGCAACTTTTGAACTATGGTGCGATATAGGGCCAACAGAGGCTCCTTTAAGGCGAAATCACCCACTGTTTGCTTGACAACTAGCTTGGAGTCACCCAAAATTTTCAACTTGCGAAGGCCTTTCTTTTGAGCAGTAATCAGACCCAATATCAATGCCTCATATTCAGCCTCGTTGTTTGAACATTCAAAGTCAAGCTTATATGACAAATGGAACTTCTGCCCCCTCTTGACTAGTGAGTGTTATGCTAGCTCCACCTTTCCCAGCTCCAGAGGCTCTATCAAATTTTAAATCCTAATAAGTCTCAACCGCTGCTACTGAGACGTGGACTTCATCTGGTAGGGGTACCTCTACAGGTTCATGTTCACCAGATGGGAATTGTGCTAGCAAGTTTGCAAGTGCTTGGCTCTTGATAGCCTTAGGAGTAACACATGTTATGTTATATTCTGCTAGAGCCAAAAGCTATCTTGCCATTCTTCTGGTTAGAGCAGGCTTGCTCAAGAATTCAGCTTAACCGGATCACCCGAGTGTAAAAAACATAGTGGCACAATTTTTGTGCGGTGAAGATTAATTCTAAGCAATGCCTCTCAATTGGGGTATACCGTGATTCAGCACCGTTGACTTTGCGGCTGATATAATAGACCGGATTCTTAACGCCGTCTATGTCTTGGACAAGTAGAGCTCTAATAGATCGAGGTGTAGAGGTAAGGTACAGTAGCATAGGCTTTTCAGTTTGTGGGGCACTCATTGTAAGTTGAGAGGTAAGTGCTTGCTTCACCATATCAAACGCTCATGGTGTTCTTGCAACCATTCAAACTTGTGATTCCTTTCAAAGAGTTGTCCCAAAGGAAAATGTTATCTCAAGAAGGGGATGAACCTCTTAAGGTATGACACTTTGCCTAGGAATTTCTTCAAGGCTTTTTGGGAGTGTGGCGGTGGCATCTCCATGATTGACTTGATCTTATCCCCATCTACTTCAATCCCTTGTTGGTGTACCGTAGCCAAGGAACTTGCTTGTCAGAACTCAAGACGATTTGAGATGGTTCATCTTTAAGAAGAGGTGCCAATTTGCTTTGGTAGACTTTACCACCAAATCATCCATATACACATCCACTCCATGATGTAACATGTCATGGAGCAAGGTAGTCATAGCCCATTGATAGGTTGCCCTGCTTTTCAAACTAAATGGTATTATCAGATAGAAAAAATTTCCAAATGGCGCTTTGAAAGTCAGTTTTTCGCATCTTTTGGTGCCATATTGATCTGGTTATAACCACTGAACCTGTCCATGAAGGCGAACATCTGATGCCTTGCAAAAGAATTGAAAATGTGTTAACATGGGGTATTGGAAACTCATCCTTCGGGCTGGCCTTGTTCAGGTCGTGGTAGTCTACCGACCTCGATCCGCCGTTCTTCTTCTTCTTCACAGCACAATATTTGCTAGCCAAGTTGGGTAATAGGCTCAATAAACTTGGCGCTCTGTAACTTCTCTACCTCTTCCTTAATCTTCGCTTCAAGGTCAGGGTGATACTTTCGAGCATGCTGCTTTATTGGCTTAGAGTTGGGGAAAGTGTCAAGGTGATGGGTGACAAGAGATGGGTCATGACCAGGCATCTCATCGTATGTCTAAACAAAGATGTCACTGTGCCACTTCAGTAGTGTTATCGATTCTGCCTTGGCTGTTGGGGCCATTGTATCGCTGATAAACACAGGCTTGTTCTGCCCTGGTAAGTCGTTGAGGTTTACCTCAGCAAGTACTTCTTGCTGCGGTTTGGGTCTGTCTTGCATACACTCAGGAGCAGGCTCAGAGGTCTCCACTAACCCTTCTTGGAGTTCATCACCATCACACATGTTGGTCTCAGGGCCATCCTCCTAGGGTATGAAGTTTGGCCCCCAAGACCGTCATGGGTAGTAAACTGTCTTGCCACCCTCACGCACCTTAACAATCTTGGGCGGAGGGCTTGTGGACTTGCTGCTCCTCTTCTGCCCAATACTTTCTGGAGCAGCCTCTGCATCTCGAAAGTCTTCCACTTCGACAATTTTACTCCTGCAACTTTACCAGTCCTTGGAGTTTCATCCATTGACAGCTCAGTGAAGAAAATTGCATCAGAATAGTGTGCCTTCTCTACTCCAAATGGCTTTTCAAACGCATTTTATGGCCACTGTGTGCTTTCCCAACTTTGCCTTCACGCATTGGTGATAACTCGACGGGATAGCCCCATATCGGTGCATCCAAGCTCTGCCAAGTATCATATGGTAATTTGTGTCCGCTTCAATCACATAGAACTTAGTTGCGGAACAGATCTCGTTAACTGCTAAGTCCAATACAACATGGCCCTTAGTAACTTTTTTCTCACCACCAAAACCAGTCACAATAATGGGTTGGCAGACCATCTTAGACTCTAAGATGCCGGCCTTCGCAAAGGTGTCAGTAGTGATGATGTTTATGGATGCTCTGCCATCAAGGAAAGCACGCTTGAACTTTATGTCATTGATGTAAGTTGTGACAAAAAGAGAACGGTTAAGAGGAAATGGGTATGCTCTGTCTACCTCTTAAAAGGTAATGGCCCCATAATCTTCCTGGATGTGCCGAGGTACATACTCCTTACCCTCAACAACTTCAGTATGGTCCACTTCAGAGATGTTGATGAGGGCTTTTGTTGCTTCCAGCCTGGTGGCTTGGCTCAGCCCAGCGGTTTGGCTTAACCCCAGCTGGTCGAAGAAGGTACGAAATTTGACAGAGTTTTGAAAGGCTTGAGGATGAGTATCCCTGTGAGTTTTGCCTCTGCAGGTACTGTTTCAGGGAGCTGGCCAGTTGCGATTTCTTCTAACTTATCATAGTAGGACACCATGTGCACTTGATCGCGCACATGCCCAAGATAGCCAATCATGTGTACCTTCTTCCCCTTTCTCCTTGTGATTAGGATAAGAGTCCTTCCTTATATCACGGTTACCGGCGTCTTTGAACTTCAGCTCATTTGCAAAAACTTTCTTCTTGAAGATACTTTTCAAAGTCCAATAGTCCATAGTAGGGTGTCTGGTGGCTCTGTGATAGATACAATAATATGGGCTTTCTTTGTCTTTTTTGGTCGGGGGAACATCAACCAAAGGCAAATTAAGTTCACAATTAGTTACCCATTCTTTAACCAAGGCTTTGATGTTCTCAAGGCTGCAAGGATAGGGATTTATGTCCTTATAACTCTTCCTTTTCCGAGAGGATGATGCCTCCTTTTGCGAGCGGCTCCCTTATGCGGAGGTTACCGCAGCAACTTTACTACTATGAGACTAGAGGTGACTATCACGAGATCTATGAAAAGGACCTGTGGTGCTGATGTTCCTAGCTGCCTCAATCAAGGCCGAAAAGGTAGGCAAATTATGGTTCACCAAGAAAATTTTGTAGTTGCGTATGGCACCCTCCACACATATGCTGACTAAGTGAGCCTCATCCACTGGTTCATGATAATCAACAGCCTTATCTTGGAATCGCTTCACATAGTCTAGTATATCTTCACCTTCTTTTTGGACATCTCGCCTAAATATGAGGGTTGTAACTTTTTCTTGGACTTGGAAGAACTTCGTATGGAACTTGTTCACCATCTCCTCCCAACTCTTGATTGAGTTAGGGGGCCAAGTTCACATACCAGCTGTAAGCCTTTTCAGTGAGTGATTTGGAGAACTCCCAAAGGCGCAAAGAGTGTTCATTACCACAAACACCAAGAGTTTTAATGAACCTCACCACATGTTCCCTGGCATTGCCTTGTTTCCCCATCAAACTTGATAAACTTGGGTATTATACACCCAGTTGGATATGGCACAACCAATATCTCCTAAGAGTGTGAGGGCTTTACATCAGGGTCAAGAAGAAATGGTAATTGTTTCTTGCTACGCTCTTGCTCGAGCATAGCTTGTACATCAGCTAGAGTAACAAAGTGAGTGGATTGGAATGGTCTAGTTTGCTCCTAGGTAGCTGAACCAGCTGCCGTACCGTTCGCCTGGGGTACCACCAGAGGCACCTGGATCAAAGCCTAATTCTCAGGGAACAAGTTAGGCACTGGGTTTGGAACTGCTACAGGTGGTGGTGCTTGCGCTAAACCTAGTCTAGAAGCCATGGCCATAATAGCTTCGGTGAGAGTTTGCAAGGTCAGAAGATCTCTCTACATATCCTCAAGTGACTAGACCGCCTCAACCACAACACTATGGTCATGGTCCTCAATATGCCGCTTCTACCATTGAAGAGTCTTATCGCCGTGGGGTTCAACTTCATCATCTACTATTTTTTCCAAAGGAAGTGTGTAAATCATCATGAGCATGAACCATAAACAAAGCAGCCTCCCCAATAGAGTCGCAGAAATGTAGAGGGGTTCAAGGTTAGGAAGATGATTAGAGAGGCAAAACTATGTTAATGGTTCAACAATGGTGGAAAGACTGGAGAGTGAGTAGCTAAGTGAGGGTGAAGCAAACAGCTCAAGCGAAAATGAATGACGGTGTACAAATGGCCAGCATCTCCCCTAAATCCTCAAAATTCCTTTTCTTGGACCTTGGGAAATAGGTCCTATTTATAGGCTTTTCCTTGGTACCAAGAGGACACCAAGTGGCCAAATACAGAAAAGATAGGTGTCCTTAAGGATCACACAGAATATTCTGCCTTAAGCCACCAGGCTGAAGGTGCCACGTGTCTCTCTGTATGTACTGTGTACTATCTGTTTATCTCCATAACTACCTTTTTGAATCTCAACAAGTGTAGTTGCGACGGAAGTTTTTGGCGCTGCAACTCCCTTTTGAGCCTCAACAAGTGCAGTTGCAACGGGAGTTTTTGCCACTGCACTTGCCTTCTCAGCTTGAACCTCAGCAAGTGCACTTGCAACGGTAAACCTTACTGCTGCACCTGTCTTCTCAGTTCTATTTAGCTAGTACATGCATTCTCAAGACTCCATTAGCCTACTATCAGCTATGTTCATGTTCACCTTAGCGAAACCTCCACCCTTCGCCATCTAATCACAAAATCCTCCAGCTTTCTAAGACGAAGGCCATAACCAGGCCTGCTATCAGCCATGTTTTGCCTTAGTACCAAGCCCAAGGGGGCTTCCTTAGTCCTACTTGTGTGACTAAGACAGGTCCATAACCTGGGTAATAGAAAAGGAGTCCCTTATACTCGGGCTACCTTGCTCCCATCTTCGCAGGATTGCCGCGGTAAACTGGTATCTCTGGGTCTGTTATTAGCTCCAACCAGTAAGTCTTGGGGCCTGCTATCAGCACCAAGTTAATGAACTTTGGGGCCTACTATTAGCCATAGGCTAGTAATGCCTTGGGGCCTGCTATCAGCACCAAGTGTTAGCCTCCACTTGCAGAGGGGAAGCTTCTCCCAAAGGCTGCTATAACCTCAGCGAGATGTTCCCTCCGCATTTTAGTTACGGTGGCTATAGTTACTGCGGTAGTCATTTCCCGTGACAAGTTCAAATGGCAAAACTGACAATATTAGAAACGGCGGCGCCGACAAAACACCTCCGCAACTTGGGTGTTGCAAGTACTACCTCTGCAACTTAGTTGCTTTGGTTTTCTCCTTCCCTTAGCAACTCCAGATGGCAACAGTACCGACAATACTTGGAATGGCGACGCTGAGATAAAGCGCCTCTGTAACTTGGTCACAAGTCGCTTTCAAGAACTTAGTTGCTTTGGCTTTCTCTTTCTCTCAACAACTTCAGAGGACAGCGGAACCAACAATATTGTGAATGGTGACGTTGAGGCAAAGTGCCTCTACAACTTGGCCGCTGCAAGTGTTGCCTCTGCAACTTGACCGCTGCAAGTGTTGTCTTAACAACTTGACTTAGGCATTTTCTTTCGTGAAGTCCATTTGGACCCTAGGCGAGTCGAACTTGCTTCGGCCCACTGTTGGCCCACTTCCCTTGGTCTTTAGCCTATGCTCCTTTTTCATTCCTACTAGCCTCAGAAGGGCGACCTCAGCACTTAGGCCCATACTTAATTTGAGAGGTTTAATTTCTGACCCTCTACACATTCATATTTTACAATGTGAATATTCACATTGACATGTGAATATCCACATTGACAGTGTAAACATTCACATTGACATATTAACATTCACATTACGGAACATTCATACTATAAATGTGAATATTATTAGGGATATTTTGGTAACTATGTCACTCATAGGACTTATTGGAATATCAAAAAATAATGTGGACTAAATGAAACATTAATAGGTGAAAATGAATTTATGAAAAGTGCCCCTTAAAAATACATATACACATTAATCTCCATAAATTTGACACAATTACATTGAGTTTTCTTAAGATTTAATTCATATAACACTAACTCTATTTTGATTAGTATTTCATTAGTTGTATAAATTAAAAATATATATAGATAACATTATCACCTCTTTTAAATTGAAATTTACATTTTATCTTACTCATCTCTTTCATATGTCTACATTTCATCGGCATTAGTTTGAATTGCTTTTAATCTACTAGAAAGGAAGTTGGTGTAACAACACAAAACTTGCGAAACTTATTGTATTTTCTAAACCTCAAGGATGGTAGTATAATTTACCCAAATTAAAAAAAAGTTTGGGACCAAGAAACCATTAACACGCTGGAGGGGCCATATTATTATTTCATTAATAATTTTTAATGACATTTGAAACTGGTTGAATTTTTCAAATTTAGAAAAAAAAAAAGAAGATAAAATTGACAAAAAAATTTAAAAAGAGAAAAAAATGGGGGAGAGAGAGAGAGAGAGAGAGAGAGAGAGAAAGAATTGTAATATTATTAGAAAGATCCTACATCAATCCATTTTGTTGTATGTTGACACTATTTATTCTGGCAATAAAGAATACACGACATCTTATTTAAGGCACTGGAGTAGAAACATTACAGGAAATGACACTTTTGACGACCAAAATATTGGTCGCCAAAAGCTCCATGTTTGGTAGCTAAAACTCATTAGTGACTAAATTTTTTTGTCGCCGTCATCGCTTATACCCTGTCGGCGATAGTATTGATCGACTAAACTATTTTTGGTCGCCGAAAGTGAATGTTTGGCTACTAAACTTTAATTAGTTAACAAATTTTGGCAACTAATCTTTAGTTAGTCGGCAAAGGTTATCTTTTAGTGACTAAAATATTTGTCGCCGAAAGTTCTCACATAAAACTGAATTGAACTATTAGAGACTAAGGTAGCGTTGATAGAGTTTTAGAATTATGATTTGATAATAGAGTTGTATTTTGAGTTTGTGAGTTTTGAAATTATGATTTGAGTGAGAAAAATTTGTTTGATTATGAATTTTGACAAAAGTTTTGAAATTTTTTTTTTAAATTGAGGTTGAAATTTTTGATGTGACATGATATTTGATTCAAAAACTTACAACTCATAACCAAACACATAACCTAAAATTCTATTCAAAACTCATTAAAAAAAATTAAAAAAAATTCTGAAAATATTTTTTATTTAAAATATAAAAATAACATGTGCAAAAAAAAAAAAAACTGTTTCGGTCAGCCAATCGGCGTCCGAGGGGACGTCCAGATAGACGAGTTTTCAAACACGGGTGTGGAAATGATTTTTGAAATGCAAAACCAAACACAACATTCAAATCAGTGGGTGAAATTATGATTTGAGAGTCCCACCAAACACAGCCTAAAGTTTTAGTCGCCAATAGAAAGATGACAATTTCCAAATTTAGCTACATTTACTTTGTGGTTGGTTCATCCCAATACTGGGCATTTCCTTCATTTGTTGAATAGATCTTTCCTTTCTTTGGAACCTATTCGTAGACGCAGTAATGAAGCATGATTAGAGAACTACATAGTACTAAAACAGAGTCCATGTGTTCAAATAGCACACAATTTTTACCTTGATATCTGGGTGAGTTAATATAAACTTCCCAATAGATGGATCGAGCGTGAAGCCATTGATGCCATTTCTAGTGCTAAGGACTAGCTACAACACCATTAAACACCATTGCAAAATCGTGTCGTTACAATTGAAAACACTAAAAACAATTCAATGCTAAAAGCTTGAGAACCATTAGTTAGATGAACAAACAAAACCTAGTAGGATGCTTATTTCACAGACCAATTGTGAGAAAATTACTAGAATAATCAACAAGATGGAGCTTCTCTATCAAAAATAAAAAATAGAAACCCAAGGTTTCCCACAAACAAAAATTCATGAAAAAGTATCTAAAACACAGAGAAGGTAATGATAATTACCATGCAAAAGCTTCCATACCTGCAATAACCTGCATCCAACAAATTCTTTCCGGATTGCAATACATAGTTGAGAGTTGGATTCTCCTTATCTTTCACCATATAAATCCCAAAGATCTATATCCAATAAAAGAGATTTTAACAGTTTCTAAATAGTATCAATTCAAACAAAATGTGCTTAGTTAAAAAAAAAAAAAAAAAAACAATAAACAAAAATGGTACTAAAAGAAGTTAAATAATAATAATAATAATATCAAGGCCAAAGTTATAGGAGCTATGCAGTTCCAACTAAAACACCACAGTCGATGTTCGAGGAACCATCCAGTGGATCAAAAACAAGACATTAGAAAATTCTTTTTTTCTTTTTTCTTTTTTTTTTTTCAATATTACAAACTTTATAAATACTTGGGATATAGAGTGACCTTCCTCGCTTTGATGGCTTCACAAAAATAGCTTCTTCATTCTCTTCAGATACAAGAATGCAATATAAAGGAAGGGGTTGAAGGGGGATAAAACCAATGTTATGAGTGTTGGAAAATTTGAATTAAAATTTACTCCAATGGTTGTGTCTCTTGAGTTGGAAAGGTGTGTCCTTTTGAAGGGTCACAACCTTTCCAAAGAGTCACATAAAAGTCTATAAATTCCATCTCCCTTACTTCAATTTGGATATAGAATTCATCATTTTTCTTCATCTTTACATTTATTCTTCATATTTTCCCGAGTCTAATTTTTCTATAAAGAGAGTACATGCATAGCGAAGTTCGCTAGGCTTGCAATAGTAGTGCTGCTAGTGCAAGACATTGATCGTTGTATCATGGGAGATAGACGTCTATTGAATCCTAAGCACAGGTGGGAGGACGAATCTGTCTTAAGGAAACAGTGTCACACACTTGACTCGATTAGATTTTATCTTTCTATGTATTGTAAGTTTTGTTAAGTTATTTTGTCAATTTATTTTAGTTTTGATTTTGCCAAAATCCATTTACATAATTTTAAATTATATTTTCCATATAGTTTGGTAATATTTTTCCTACAATCTTAAGACAGATTCGATCTTATTTATGATTTTTGGGAAAATATAATTGATTTATTGATTTTTCGCTATGTGACCTTCGGATGAACAGATGTCAATTTATGACATTCCTTGTTAAATGATACATTGAGTTTGGGTAAATTTTTGTTGTTTTTAAAATACAAATTATGGATTTAGCATAACTGTTGTACAAATCATGTATGTATATATAGTTATGTCGGTGATTTGACCAACTTGGGTGTTTCGTTTGTTTGGTCATTGGTTTTCCTTTTGATTTAATTATTATTATTATTTTTGGTTCCATCCATTCGCAGATTTCTTGTGGTATGTGATCCATGATAAATTTTATTTTCTTGCAACGGTTCACCAGTGTTGCTTCAAATAATGAAGATGTTTTCTTTTGCGCCAATTACTTTTTGGATCTTTCTGCACCATAACTATGCATGATTTGTCAAATTAGTACAGTGGATCTATATAAATTGCTAGTGTACTGTGTTTGCTTTTGGACTTTTGAAAACAAAAATTGAAATTATCTTCAACTACCGTCACTAGCATTCATTAATTTTCTCATCTTATCGATTTCCCCCTTCTCTGTTTGGTTTTTAGAAATAATCAAAAAGGGTTTTTTTCTTTTTATAATCTATGGCCATGATGAGTTCATCTAGTTCTGGTTTGTTATTGAATGAATTCCATGATTATGAAAACGACGACGTTGGAAAAAAAAATGTGTTTTTAAAATCAAGATATGATTTTCATTACTAAAATCTGGTATGCTTTTTGGTTTGTGAATTCTTGAAACTTGAGAAAATATAGAGTATATGTTATATATTTGGGAAAATTTTCTGAGTGTTATTTGATGTGATTAATTGATATATTTGATATATTCGATTTGGTATGTAGTGTATTATAAATGGATGTCAATTATTTATCAAAGTATTGATAAAAATGTGAACTCGTGTGTTTTGACATAAGAGGAATTCTAACATTCTTTGGAATAATGACCGTAAGATTGGTGTGGTGACCGATAACTCCGTAATGAAATATTATATAAATAAAAATATTCTGTGGGTGAAAGATGCTTTGGTAATTGTCAACATAGTCACCAATACTGGAGAAGGCAAATAAAATGTAAATTTAATTATACAGTGATATTTATATTCCATGTTGAGTTTGGAATTAAAAGTTGCAGTAAACAAAAAGAAATAATGCATGGCTAAGAAATGTTATTTGACAAAATGTTGTGGCCACAACCGGTATTAACCATTTTTTCTTTGTACTGCAAAAGAAAGTCATGAAGTCTAATTATATTTTAGACAAATTAGTATTGTGATTCAAATCAAATTACATCTTGTTATTTAGTTCAAGCACACCAATTAATGATATATTCTGATTTACCTCAGAATTGTGGGGATGTATTAATATTTTTGTATTATTATATATCAGTAAGAGAAATTAAGTTTCTTTGGAATGCTTAAAATGTGGGGGTGTTTAGAGGATTTTACCAAAGTAATAGTTCCAATAATAGGTCCACAAAGAATCTAAATTCTTTCTACAAGACAAAGTTGGAGTAGAAGCAAAAATGATTTCATTAACTCCTCAGGAACAACTCTGTATTTATTATTTAAAAAATGGATGTGACATAGAGTAACAATAAGTCTTGATGTAATCAAAGACTTAATACCGTATGACATTTGCTTTCAGTTGTGAATATTGTTTAAGGATAATATAGTGGATTCATTAACTACTCAATGATATAATTGAGAATGTCAAACGAAAAATAGTGGCCGCTAAACAAAAGGTTTGACCAGAGAGCAAATGAGGGAAAGTTCATCAAGGGGAATGTGATTAAAGCCTATTACACCAGAGTCATCATAATGGTAACCGTACTTAGATGACTGGAAATCCCGAGAACTAAGTTCAAAGGGACAACTAAGTTATGTGTAGCTCGCCAAAAATCACTAAAGGAGTCTATCTTCTATTCATTCCTATGATAAGAGTGATATCTGCAACATGTGTTGTATGTAGGGAATTTAGGATAAGTTATGCTTTTAATGATTACTTATATCTTGAAAAACCTAGAGGGGTATCTTTCAAGAGGAGTATTTAAGAGACTCGAAATAAGGATCACCTATATGAGTGTGAAGGGGCCGCTCTATGAGAATTGATAAGGCTAAATTCTCTAAAGCACTCATGAAACACTAGGACTTGCCCAAGGCCAAAACGGGCACGACCGTGAGAACTAAGCTGTGTTTGGAGATATTCTGTGTGAATTTTATTATCTTGGCTTACATAAACGGCTGAACAGTTCAAGGCATCACATCCACTAATTAGCTAGTAAGTCTAATAGGCTTTCACTAGGGAAGATTCAAAGTCAAAAGCTACCTATCCCGATGCAAGTTATTCCTTAATGTAATCTCTCTTTGTCTGCATATTGTTGCATGTCCTTTCTGTAAATTTCGTTCATGTGAGAGATTGTTGAAAATTTTGAATAAAAATTTACTCCAATGGTTGTGTCTCTTGAGTTGGAAAGGTGTGTCCTTTTGAAGGGTCACAACCTTTCCAAAGAGTCACATAAAAGTCTATAAATTTCATCTCCCTTACTTCAATTTGGATATAGAATTCATCATTTTTCTTCATCTTTACATTTATTCTTCATATTTTTCCGAGTCTAATTTTTCTATAAAGAGAGTACATGCATAGTGAAGTTCGCTAGGCTTGCAATAATAGTGCTGCTACTGTAAGACATTGATCGTTGTATCATGGGAGATAGACATCCATTGAATCCTAAGCACAGGTGGGAGTATGAATCTGTCTTAAAGAAAGAGTGTCACACACTCGACTCGATCAGATTTCATCTTTCTATGTATTGTAAGTTTTGTTAAGTTATTTTGTCAATTTATTTTAGTTTTGATTTTGCCAAAATCCATTTACATAATTTTAAATTATATTTTTCATATAGTTTGGTAATATTTTTCCTACAATGAGATCAAAACAATCTTCCAAGTAGTATGTATGTCAAATTGAATTTGTAATTTTCAAGCAAAGAAAAGGAGTACTAGTGTAATATTACCAATGAGAAACATTCAATTTTGATGATTATGATGATAAGTTTCATTGTATTGAATAGATTTAGTAAGCCTTAACTCACGCCTTCTATTATCAGCTGACATAATGCATTCTTTTTTCTATTCTTTAAAAAAAAAAAAAAAAGAGTTGAATTTTTTCTTCTTTTTTTTTTCCATTTTTTTTTTTTTTTTTTTTACGAAAACTATTTCTAATCATTGTCTATGGAAAAGCTTTTAAAAAACACTCCAGTAATAGGAAACACTTTCATATTGTTTTTAAAAAATTTCAAAATTTGTTTTCACACAAAAAAGAAACAAAAAGAAAAAGATATGAACGTTTCTCAACTTTTATTGTTATTATTCCCAAAAACGCGGAAAAAAGAAATGAAAATATTTTGAAAACAAGTCAATGCAATCAACTGGTTGAACTTTTTTCCTCAATTGGTTTGTATGGGATTCTATTGGTGTTTGTGAATAATATAGATTCTCATCAGCCCCAACGAATTGGGGCTTTTCTTTGAGCACCAACAAGGCAATAAGTGTAATCCAATCTTAAAGATAATATAGAAAGAAGAAAGCAAATGAAATTAAACACTCACAGTGCGTCCACTGCTTATCAAAGCCTTGACAAACACATCATTTGACAGTACATCCAATTTCTTCTGTTCTTCACCCTGAAAAATGAAACAAATGTGACCTATCATAGTCATCGATAGATAAAATTGCAATGAAAAAATAGAAATGCAAGAAAAATGTAAAATTAGCATATTATTGAACCACTTTTGAAAAAAAAAAAAAAAAAAAAAAAAAGCCCACCTGAGTATTTGTCTCTCTTGCAAGTCCAATGAGTTTTGCCAGACCTACCTGCAAAATGGGTGATAATTAGAAGGCCAAGAAAAAACCCAACTTTAACATTAATTGGTTTTAGGTGAGGTGGTGGAACTCAATCCAACAAGTGTTATCAAAGCAACGTTGTCATGGGTTTAAGTTGCAGAGCATCATGGTGAAGGAGCAATTGTTGGGTACACAATGTTGCTCCTACAATCGCTCATGTCATGGAGTTGCACAAGACAAATCATAATGGAGTAAGAGCAAATAGTGGCGATGACAGTGAGCGACGGTGAGTAACGGTGGCGATGAGACAGTGTACCGATGGAGAGCGATGGGCAGTTCGACCGGAGTGAGAGCAAATAGTGGCGATGACGGAGGAGAAGGAGGTATTCCGGTTGTCGGCGAATGCGAGGAGGACCGGCTATGAGAGAAGGAGGGAAGAGAAGCAGCGAAGATGGATACGGAGACGGAGAAGGAGAGAGTGAGGGTGAGAGACCCCGAAAATAAAGATAGAGAGGCGCTGGCTCTCGTTTATGGTTTGGTTTGGAAACAATATATATATCATTTTACGCAATTAGCGACTACACATTTAAGTCACCGATTATTTTTTTAAATCCTTCCAAAATTTGAAATGTCTCCAAATATTTTTGCTCTTTAGCGACTAAAAATTTTAGTAGCCAAAAGTAACTATACAGTGACTAAAATATGAGTTGGTTGCTGAAAATAAGTTTTTGGCTACCAAACTTTTGGTCGTCAAAGATAAAAAGTAAATTTTTGTTTTTCATTCAGTGAGTAATTAATTTTAGGGGTACTTACCAATTAGTCCTATTCACTATTCACTAGACTTATTTACCTACAGGTCCTAACTAATAAATTTAACACTATAAAAATAAGATAGTGATAAATTTATCACTAAAAAATTATTCATAAAAAAAGAGACTGATAAATTTATCACTATAAAATTATTCATAAAAAAAAAAGACTGATAAAATTTGTCTTTATCACTTAATAAATTATATCAAATAGGACTTAATGGGTAATAAGTCTCAAAGTAGGACCTATTGGGTAATAAGTCTCCCAAGTAGGACCTATTAGTAGTTTACCCATAATTTTTTAGTAGCCAAAAGTAACTACACAGCGGCTAAATTATTTTTTTTTTTCTTTTTTGTAGCCAATTGTGGCATTTTTTGTGACTACATTTTTTTAGTTGCCAATAATCAATGTGCCTCAACTAAAAAAAATTAGTAGCTAACTCTTGTACTTTTGCTGACTAAAATAATTTTTGATTGCTAATTTCACAACTTTTGGCAACTAAATTTTTTTTAGTCGCTAAGGGTTAGTTTGGGAAGTAGGTTGGCTTTTTGACTATTTAGCTTTTTTGATTATTTTAGCCTAGAGCTAAAAAAGCCTGGTTTGGGAAGAGCTTTTGGCTTTTTTGACTTTTTTGTGAGAGAAAGAATGTAATGATTATGGTTTGAATGTGATGTTTTGTCTTATTGGACTAAAAAGCCTATTTTGTTTCTTGTGACTAAAATAGCTCAAAAAACCTCAAGTTGGGCTTCCCAAACAAAGCCTAAATTTTGTTGCCAAAAGTGTAATTTCCTGTAATGAAACTTGAAAGGTCACATTCACAATGACAAAGTTTCATTGTTTGTTTACTCTATAAGTCTTAACAATGTTCCAAAAAAAAAAAATAATAATAATAAAAAGTCTTAACAATAATGTTACGTTCACAAAAATAAAACACATAAAAATGCACAAAAAATATATTATGTACTTAATATTTATACCAAATGTAACCATAATTAAATAGTAAAGTCCATTATATATACTTTTTTAAAATATGTAAAACTAGAGTCTAGATTGTTTTCCTTTCCTTTCTACGGTGTTCCAAAACGACGTGGTTTTGGATTTTTTTTTTCCTTCTTATTTTGCTTTCAACCCCTTTTTGCTTTTTCATTCACTACGTCCAGTCCTTCATCCACTGCGTCCAGTCCTTCATCCGCACCAGCAACCCCCACCATGCCCCTGTCATCGCTGGCTAGTCTGTCTACTCTAACTACCATATTCACCTTCAATGCCATCATGGCCGCACGACAACATATATCTGTTTTCAAAACTCAGTTTCACCAACACTATTACAGGTGTTATTTGTCGGAGTCCAATGACTGCTTCGCCGTCAAACTATTCTCTTCTCTTTCCGTCGCCGCCGGTTGAGAAGCTTGCTCCTCTCTCTAACCAACCGCAATTATTGAAGGTCCGACCTCACCACCACGTCTCGGTTCGAGATCGCGCCAACGAACAACGGTGAGTTCCAAGATGGAGCGGGAGAATCCGAGGCTCCAGATCCGAGTCTCTCTCTTTCTCTACTCTTTTTCTTTTTTTTTTTTGTTATTGTTGTTGATAATGATGATGAAATAGATTATAAAATTCCCACTATAAATTTACTCAATTTATATGTGTTTTTCAAAGATAAAATCAATTTTAAGTAAGTGATCAATTTGAATTTGCTCTTCACGCTCGAGATCTACTTGGATTACAATTTTACGATTCGAACTTGAATTTTTCAAGTTCAACAGGTAAGAAATTCACTCATCTTCTACATAGATATATATACACATGTATAGTTCTACACTTGTATTTGTGCTTGTGTAGTTAGACTTCTGAGAATGATTAAGCTATGCAAGTCTAGTGTATTATATAATTTGTGACGACTGCTCCTTGTTTTGTTTCTTTTCCTTCTTCTTCGCTCTATTCTTTTTTGATCTCGTTGGGTGTGAAACACTCGGAAGTTATTTACAATTAAAGCTCTCGTTCTTGTTTTCATCGATGTTGAACTTCACTTGTTTCGGTGGGTGCACGGCTGAGTCTGGAGTGCCTAGGGGTTAAACAAAAAATTATGGGCTAGAAACCAAGGCGCGACGCGGGAGAGGAGCCGACGCGGCGGAGTGAGGTCAGACGCGTGGAGTGAGGCTGCACGTGCGAAATTTAGGGGTTGTTTGGCATAGCACACTGCTTAAATTGCAGGTGCGGAGGGGAAGTGCGGGGGCAGCTGCACGTACGGGGGCACGTGCCGCACATGCGGGACGGGCCTGAGTCCGAATCTCTGTTTTTTTTGGCTCTTTTGGCCGAGTTGTATCTCACTTTGGGGCTCATTTCTCTCACTCTAAAAGTTGTATTTGCTCTTCCTTCTCTTTAGAAAACCTCCTAAAACACTAAAACTCTTTGATCTTTGCAATCCCTTGGATCTAAACTCATCACCATCATCTCTCCCTCTCAAGCCTTGGAGATCAAAAGCTAGCGTTTCACTTGGTGTAGTGGAAATCAAAGCTCTCTCTCATCCTTGATTCTAGGGTTTCAACTCCATTTCTTCATCAAACCTTGAGGTAGGAATTTCTTGAGTTATATATACATGTTTTGCTAAAGTGATGTTGATTTTAAAGCTTTCTTGAAGTTATGGTGTGATTTTGATTTTTGCTCTAAATGAAGAGAGGGTTTTAAAGAAATGGGTTTTTATCTCAACCCTTTTTAATCCATGAGGATATTCTTTTATAAAACTCTAGAAAGATGATTTTGGTGGGATTTTACCAAGGAAATGGGAAAAGTTTTGTCTTTGATGAAAAACCCTAAACTTTAGGGATTTTGAAAAATAGGAAAAGTGTCTACAAAATTTCTTATTGTCTTGTGTCAAGAGGATGAATGAGAGTAAATTTCATTACATGTTTAGAAAAATAGCAAACTATTTGATGTATGAGAAATGAAATTGTAGTGTAACATATTTGTTAAACACTTGAACATGTATTATTGGGAAGTGGCGAATGGTTGTGTACCATGAAATGTGAAAATTGTAAAATCTTGGAGATTGACGTTGAGAATATTAAATGTGGTCTTAAGGAGGCTAACTTGTTATCAATTGTGTAGGTTGATAGATTGATCTTGCTATGAATTGATGGCATGTGGTTATTTGTGAAATAACATTGAAAAGAAGGAAATGGGAACTTAATAAATTGATGTTGGGATAGGGATATTTAAAATTGAAAATGCTATGAGGCATGGAGAAATCATTGTATTGCATACTTATTTAATTTAATGTTATGCATTGTAAATTTGGATTTGAAAAAATTTATTTCATGAATGAAAAAGGTTTTGTGATAAGAACAATGGAAATGTGTATGGGGTAAATACGTTTGGTAAGTCCGGTTAGGAGGTGTAGATGAATTGATAAATTGGCCTGAGTGTCTGTGGTGAAAGACCGAAAAACACGCCGAGGAGGTACTACTTCCTTCGCTTAGCAACCGGTAAAGTGGGGTTATTGGTAGTGCTTGAGCCTATTTGTAGACACCAACCTAGGGATTACCTGAGGTCATATTCTTGTCCCCATTGATTTTAACATTGGAAGTTTTGGAAATTGTTGAATTGCAAACTGCTATTGAGAAATGATGATCATTAAGAAGAACATGAAACGACATTTTCTTTAAAGTAGTATTGCATGGCAATGACATTTGCATTTACTCGAGAGTTGCATAACTGTATATACTTTGTGAGATTTCTCTACTGGACTTTATGTTCACCCCTATGGGACTTTGGTGCAGGTAAAGATGTGGTGATTCCACCAAACTGAGGGCATGGATATGTTTTGGTAAAAGAGTAGGTTGCTCTTATTTTGTTGTGAATTTTTGTAAGTCAAGGGCTAAGTGTGTGTGGATCCGGGAGACCATTTTGTATAACTGGGCTATTGCCTTGGAAAATGTAAGCCCTTAAGGGCATTTTATTTGTTTTGAGACTAAATGCTTCGCATGCTATAAATTCATGTGTTCTTCTTATCGTTGAATGTATATCCGCATGCGAAACTTTTGTATAAACTCATTTATTAACTATGTAAAGATGGAAGGATTATTGTCATTGTTTAGTGAATGTTAATTGATGTGGTTAGTTCACGTTGAATTATTTTGGGGTGTTAAATAATTGATCGAGTGAGAAAGTTGAGCTTCATATAACCGATTGATCCTATGTATGTATATATATATATGCATGTACGTGTTTGTCATTAGACTTTTGAGAGAGATTGAGCTATCTAAAAACCAAAATAAGAAGGGGGAAAAAAATTCCAAAACGATGTCATTTTGGAATGTTACAAGAAGCGCCGCAAGAAGGGATGGCAGACGATCTGGACCCGTAAAAATATTGTTAGTATTACAAGTAAAAAGGTACCGCTTCAATACGCTATTTGAATTTTCTTTAGGTGTTTAAAATGATGTAGTGGGGAGTGGTTATATAAAAAATTCAAATACATTGTTATGCCATTAGATTTTATGGATTTATATTCATTTACATAGGAAGAAAAAGAAATAAATGGTTATTTTCTAATAAATGTAATGTAAATAAAATATAACTAATTGCATTTGATTTTTTTAAAATGCCAAAAAAATACAATAATAAATAGATACATGTTAAATTCAGCTAATGTGAATTCAAAAAATGTAATAAACAATAGTTACACATTTTAATTTGTGTGAGTTCTTGTTTGATTTTTTTAATAAATGAAATAATAATGTAAAGAAAAATATCTTATAACACATTATAATTAATTAATTAATTTTTTTTTTTTTTGGGGGCAACCAACCACTCCAAAACTATGTTGTTTTTTAGAATGGTATTAGTCATCGCAAAACCACGTTGTTTTAACTAAAACCAACCCAAAAACAAAAAACAGAAAACAAGCCAATGCCGCACCAAAGCGGCACCCCCCAACCACAATATGTTACCTATTAGTATGCAAAATAATTTATCTTGTTGGGTGTTTTCCTTTTGTATTGATATGCCTTCTAGGTATCTTTTGTTAATATTTTGAAGAATACATCACCTATTATATTCTATAATGAATTTTTTAAATACAAAATATCACTACAACAAAAACATACTTTAGTGGCACTACACTAGCGACATATTTTTAGAAAATGTCATAAAAAATGATATTTAGTGGCACGTTTTTGAAAAATGCCGCAAAATGACAAACATAAAAAGGCTGTAGTGACATTTCAATGAACAAGTGTCACAAAACTACAACAAAAACATACTTTAGTGGCACTACACTAGTGGCATATTTTTAGAAAATGCCACAAAAATGATATTTAGTGGCACGTTTTTGAAAAATGTCACAAAACGACAAACATAAAAAGCTCTAGTGACATTTCAATAAACAAGTGTCACAACACTACAACAAAAACATATTTTAGTGACACTATACTAGTGGCATATTCTTAAAAAATGTCACAAAAAGAATATTTGGTGGCATTTTTTAGAAAAATGTCATAGAGCCACAAACATACAAGGCTCTAGTGGCATTTCAATTAAAAAAAAATGTCATTTCACTACAACAAAAATGTCACTACAACAAATTTACACTTTAGTGATACTACACTAATAAAATGTTTTTAGAAAATGCCACAAAAATAAAAATTAGCATTAAATGTTTTAGAAAAATGCCACAGAACCACAAAACATATAAGGCTCTAGTGGTATTTCAATAAAGAAATGTCACATCAATTTTATTACATTTTATAAAATAATGACACAAAAAATTATGTTCGTGACATTTACTAACAGATGCCACTAAACTTTAGTTGCAATGGCATTTTTTAAAAAATGTCAGGACACTAGGTAGGTGCAAATTACTTTTTATGGCACTTAGGTGAAAAGTGTCATAAACAAATATTTTATAGCATTTTGAGAAATGCCACTAAGCCAAAAACTTTCTAAGCTTATAATGACATTTTTGAAAAAATAAAAATGCCAATATATTTTTTAAAATTTTAAAATGCAGTAAATGATTAAAAATAAATGAATTAAACTCAATATACACTACAGAAAAAAGCATATTCGGCGACTAAATTTCCGCACCAAAAAATTTGGTTCTTTGAAAGTATAGCTTCAATGACCAAAACAAAGATTAGTTGCCAAAAGTAAAGCTTTTTTGCTACTAAACCATTTTAGTAGCCAAAGTCTACAATTGGCAACTAAAACTAAGTTTGGTCACGATTATATGACTTTTAGTGACTAAAAAATTTTTAGTAACCCAAAGTAAAGCTTTTTGGCGACTAAAAAAATTTAGTAGCCAAAAGTTTACAATAGGCGATTAAAAATAAGTTTGGTCGCTGATTATATAGGTTTTACCGACTAAAAAAATTTTAGTAGCCAAAAGTAAAGCTTTTTGGTGCCAAAAAAAATTTTAGTAACCAAAAGTCTACAATTGGCAACTAAAAATAAGTTTAGTCGCCAAAAGTGGTCATTTTTAGCGCGGGAGAATTAAAATCCTAAGGCGGGAATAAAATTTTTTGGTGACCAAAATTTTGGTAGCTGAAGTGCATCTTCGGCGACCAAATCTGATTTTGGTCGACAAAAGTTAAGTTTTTTAGCAACTAAAAAATAATTAGTAGCCAAAAGTATAGAGTTGGCGACTAAAAAATATTTTTAGTCGCCAAAAGTGGTCTTTTTTTATTTTGGTAGTAAATAGTTTATTTTACATAAATTATGTTTAATAAAATAATTATGTTTATACATATTAATATAGATGTATATACTATATAAATAATATATGTTGCATATATAATCATGTGGTGCTATAGAGGTGTAGTGGGAAGAGTGTGGTGTATAAGGTTTATGGTGCGGGAGGTTGGCGGTTCGAGTCTTCGCAAGAGTGGATCAAATTGTTCTACAACGAATTATCGTCACGAATGGCACTTGATAGCGTCACGAATAGTGCCTACCATGACATTAAAGTGTCATTGAAAGGTTTTAGTCTTGATGGTGTAATGACACTTATAAGTGTCACTGACTCTTTTTTTAATGGCGCTTGATAGTGCCACAAATAATATCTGCCGTGACATTAAAATGTCATTGAAAGTTTTTAGCCATGATGGTTCAGTGACACTTGCAAGTATCTACCATGACACCGATAGAAGTGGCACTTGTTTAAAATGCCATAAGACCAAAAAATGTCATTAGAAGAATAGTTTTGTGGCACTTTCAAATGTCACTAAACTAAGAAAATGTTGTAGTGTATTATAAAATAAAAACAATTCATCGTATTTATTTGAATTCTATAAAGCAATTTCTATTAAATTAAAAATAATTCAATAATTTTAAACTAATTATTAAAATTTAATTGTTAAAAGTATGCCGAATTTCGTTAAGAACTATTATATTATATATTGGTTAAGTGAATTGTCTACTAAGTATATTTGGTATAGGGGGCATCAACCGAAGGACCAGTGTAACAACCCTCACTTTGAATCAGTCTTGCTTGCATGTATTGTGTATGACCTTGAATTGTCAAGTTTGTAATCTTGATACTTGCCTTGTTTTGCTTTGTTTTATTGTAAGTTGCTGGAATTCGTGTTTTGTTTGGAGCGTAGCCGAGGTCAGCTCAGCATAGTTTGCCTTTGAGCCTTCGCGTTTTGAGCAGTTTTGGAACCTTAGCCGACCTCCATCTTCACCCCGGCATGTTTGCCGAGATGTTACCTTTTGGGCCGAAGTGTGTATCGCCGAGGCTGTGATGTTTTGTGCTTGTAATCTTTGTCCTTGGTGTATGGCCTAGGCCGAGATGTGGTACACCTGTGCCAAGGTGTGGCATGCCTTAGTCAAGTGTCGCCCTCCCTAACCTTTGTCTTTGTTGACTGTTGTCAAGTCTTGTCTTTGGCGAGGTCATTTCTCGCCGACGCAGCTTAGCCGCCAAGCGTGTTGTGTACGCTTTGTCGAGACTTGTCTTGTCTAGAGTCACCTTCTTAATCGCACCAATCCGGTGATGCCACGTGTCCGAAGCTAAGGCTATGACAAATGATGTGCCTATAATACATCATTGTGTAACTTTTGATTATGACTTGGTCTCAAATCTTTGTCTTGTTTAGAGAGAAGCTCTAGAACTTAGAGTTAGAATTTTAGTGTGAGAGTTGAGCTCCGAGCTTGATCGTGGAAGATCGAACCGCTGGATTTCGCTTTTGAGGTTAGATTCTTGTTCTACATCGATTGTTCCTATTGATCATCTAGATGCATTGCATGATTGGATCTGTTTTGCATGTCATGCATTGATTTGAACTTGGTTTTGAAAGAGAAAAATGTTGTTCTTGTGTTCTTAAAGGAGAACCTTGTTTTGATCCGAAAGTTTGGAACAAGAATCATGTTTTGTGTTTGTTCTTGCATAATTTTCTCGAATGAGTACCCTAGTCCACGTTTTTGAACTCTTAACTTGAAAACCCCAGATTTCAGATATGTGAGTTGGATTTCAAAGATGCATGATCTTGTTCTTCGTGTCCTTTGAAAGGAAACTGTGTTTTCCTAACTTTGCCTTGTTTGCTTTTCGAGTCCACACCTCGGGAGGAGGTGTAGGACCTCGGCTAGACCTAGATGGTACCCAGTGCACTTCCCTGTGATGGGAAATAATGTTTTGATTCCTTGCATGTATGTGAAGCTCGTTTTGAGAGTATGGTTTGCTATGTGATTGTAGGACTTTGATCTTTGCTTGAGCCTACACCTGAAGACCGAGGTGAGTGGTGCTTTTAATAAAGCTATGTTATAAAGCTTTTGATAAATCTTGCTTGTTTCGCTTTTGGTAAAAGTAATTGCTAAGCATGAATGATTAGCCTATTTTGATGTTTTGTATATGAGCTTGTTTTGATGGTATTCTTGAAAGTCCCTCAGGCCGGAGGACTCTAAACTTTAGCAAAGACTAGATGAAAAGGTAAGTATGAACTTCGTCTTGATGATGTCCTTGTAATGAGTTGAGCTTTGTTTCGGTTTCTTCGGAAAGTCCCTTGTGCTGGAGGACTCTAAACTTTCGCAGTACATCTTGTTAAAAAGGATACGGTCCTTTCTTTGGAAAGTCCCTTGTGCTGGAGGACTCTAAACTTTCGCAGTACATCTTGTTAAAAAGGATACGGTCCTATCTTGCTAAGATAAATGTTAAAGCGGGCTACGGGCCTAAGTAACACAAGTCCCTTGTGCTAGAGGACTTTAAACTTTTGTAGCATCACTTGGTGAAAAAGGGCTACGGGCCTAAGTCACAAACTTCGGTGAAAAAGGGCTACGGGCCTAAATCATATAAGCTTGATATGTTTTGTCTTGAAGATTTCCTCGGCCACTACTTGTGCTATCTCGGCAAATGTTTTGACTTGTAAGACTGGTTGGATGAATACGGTTCATCACTTGATTCGATACAACTCGATTTGTTTTGCTTTGGAAGGAACCTCGGCTACTACTTGTCTAATCTCTGTATTGCTTTGTCCGGTAAGATTTGATAGATGAATACGGTTCATCTCTTGTTTTGGTCTGACTTGATATTCGTTGCTTGGCAGAACCTCGCTATTGTTTGAATGGTTTTGATGTGTTTTGTTTTAAGGGACTCTGCTAGTATTCATGCAAACCTTTATTTCTAGTACCATTCATCGAGTTTCCAAGCTCACCCCTCTATATATATGTAGGTGATGAGCGGTGACGGCGACGCCTAGAAGTATTTGTACAAATTTTGTTTTGGGATTTTGTTATGCCGACTTGACTTGCTTACATCGCTTTTGTGATTACCTCGGCATATGTGTTACTCGCGATTCTTGAAAATCATGCTTCTTTGCTCGTGAATCAACAGATTTGTATATGTCGAGAAGCCTTTTGATCGAGATGTAACTTGTATTTGTTTTGTTATCCGCCGAGGTGCGGTTCGTTATGTATGCATTTACATTTGACCTATGCACGACTCTCAAGGACCATTTGTATTTAGTTTATTCGCCCGCATATGTGAGCCCCTATGATTACTCGATGTGTGTGAAATTTTGTGTCGCCTTTGTAATTACGGATTCTTGGCCATCTCGAATTGACCTACTAGGGGCAAAGTTGGGGTCGTGACAGAGTGGTATCGAGCACAAGTTCCTCATAGTACGTTGATTCACACACTCGAGTCCTAAAGAGCATAGGATTCCATTTAGAAAGATGCTAGGGTTGCATCATATTGCTTGCTATTTGAACAAGGTGTGCATTGTCTTGACTTGCTTAATTGTTACTTGCTCATGAGTTATTTGTTTACTCGCTTTAAAGTCACACTTTGTATACTCATAGTATCATGAGGAGAGGTAGACCTCCACTTGCCCGAGATCACTCAAGACAGATTGGACAGAATGGAAAGATTAATGGAAGGATTGACTCGTGAGTTAAGGCAAATAAGACAAAGAAGACGCTTAGTGCTACATCGACTCCAGCCGAAAGGCATTTAATGGCCGAAATGTAGTCCCTCCTCCACCTCCCCCAACGCCACAGGTTCCTCTACAACCAGCCTTATATGGAGATGGCACAATAGCTTTGATCAGGGAGTTCAAGAAGATGAGACCACCAAGGTTTTCTGGAGGTATTGAGCCAATGAAGGCCGAGGCATGGGTTTTGGAAATGGAGAAACTGTTTGAGATTTTCCCCAGCACCGATGTTCAGAAGGTGACTTTAGCTGCATTCACCCTGGACGACGATGCACGGAGATGGTGGATGATGACCAGAGAAACTAACCCTGGTTTAACCTGGGCAAGGTTTTTGGAACTATTTTACAAAAAGCATTTTCCCCTCAGCGTTCGGAATCGCAAGGCTACCGAATTTCAGACCTTGACACAGGGCAGCCGAACAGTAGCAGAATATGATCGCGCTTTTACTGAATTGGTAAGGTTTGTACCTCACATGATCAACGATGAATACATGAAGGCTAGGAAGTTTGAAAGTGGGCTTCGCGGACCGATTCAAGACCGGGTTAGCCTGCTCGATATGCCGACCTATGCCGGCGTCAACAAAGCCGCTTTTGGCGAAACTAACTTGAACAGTATCGAACTCGAGAGAATCATGAAAGAGGCAGAACTATGACACTCACCGAACCCGCTTGAACACCAATAAGAAGATGAACAAGGGCGATCTTTGGTTACCCAAAGCAGAAGGTAATACTAAGCCGACATGTTCAGATTGTGGGAAGCAACATTTTGGGGTTTGTCGTCGGACATCCGGTGCTTGCTATGAATGTGGAGAAGTGGGTCATTTTGTGAGAGATTGTCCTAAGACAAAGGTCAAACCAAAGAAGAAAGGTGAGAATACCTCGTGCACGGTTCAAAAGAATAATGCCGAAAGGACAGATGAGGCAGGCGAGTGTTTGCACTAGTGCCGGGGATACTCGTAATGCCGAGGCAAGAGTGTCGTATACTTTTAATTTGCTCTAAATGCTTATGTGTTAGTAGATTCGCTCTACGACTCGCTTGTTTCTACTAAGTTTGCCGAGAAGATTAATAGGAAATTAGAATCTCTTGATTATGTGCTATCTCAGTTCTACTCCGTCTGGGAGATCCATGATTGTTGCATCCATTTATAGAGCATGTGTTGTTGTTATTGTGCATGTTGAACTGCTAGTTGATTTAATGCCCTTGAATATAGATCAATTCGATGTTATATTGGGAATGGATTGGTTAGTAGCAAACCACGCACTCATTGATTGTGTTTCGAAGAGTGTCACATTGAAACCCCCAAACCTAGCCGAAGTTATTTTTCAAGGTAAAGGAGTAATTCCCCCACCTTACTTAATCTCATCCATGAAGGCACGTAAGTTGATCCAAAAAGGTCAGAAGGGTTATTTGTGTAGTATATTGAAAGATCAGATGGAAATGTTAGTTTAGCCGACATCCCGATTGTTAATGAGTTCGCCGACGTCTTTCCTAATGATTTACCCGCCACTTGGTCGATAGAGAAATAGGGTTTATCGTTGATGTTATATCGAACACAGTAGATCTCCAAAACACCATATAGAATGGCCCCAAATTAACTTAGAGAATTGAAACTACAATTGCAAGAGTTGTTGGACAAGGGATTTATTAGGCCGAGCACATCACCATGGGGAGCACCTGTGTTATTTGTTAAGAAGAAGGATGGCACACTTCGCCTTTGTATTGATTATAGAGAACTCAATAAGGTCACCATTAAGAATAAGTACCCATTACCTAGGATTGATGATTTACTTGATCGGCCATAAGGAGCCCGAGTTTTTTCCAAGATTGACCTTAGGTCGGGCTACCATCAGCTTAAGGTTAAGGCAGAGGATGTTGAGAAGACTGCCTTTCGGACTAGATATGGCCACTACGAATTTTTAGTGATGCCTTTCGGATTGACCAATGCCCCTGCTGCATTTATGGATTTAATGAACAGAGTCTTCAAACCCCACTTAGATGAGTTTGTGGTCGTCTTCATCGATGATATATTGATTTATTCCAAGAGTGAAGTTGAACATGAAAACCATTTGAGAATTTCTTTGCAGATATTGAGAGACCGGAAACTATATGCTAAATTTAACAAGTGTGAGTTTTGGCTTTCTACTATTTCATTTCTGGGTCATGTAATAAATGAAGAAGGTATTTCAGTTGATCCGAGCAAAATAGAAGCCGTGGTAAATTGGCCGAGGCCACCAATGTGTCCGAGGTTCAAGTTTTACGGGTTTGGCAGTTACTAGAAGTTCGTAAAAGATTTCTCCAGATTGCAACTCCATTGACACAATTGACTAGGAAGGAGCACCGTATAAATGGACTGAAGATCGAGTCACTTTTCAGAACTAAAGACGAGGTTGGTTACAAAGACCAAGATCTTGGTACTCCCATCAGGTGATGAGGAGTTTCATGTTTACAGTGATGCGTCGCATAAGGGTTTGGGTTGTGTATTAATGCAAGGAGGTAAGGTTATAGCATATGCATCTCGTCAATTGAAGCCACATGAGAAGAACTATCCTACCCATGACTTGGAGCTAGCACCGTGGTATTTGCTTTGAAGATTTGGCGTCATTACTTGTATGGAGCTTCTTGTCGTTTTTTACAGATCATCGAGCTTGAAGTATCTATTCACTCGAAGGAATTGAATTTGAGACAAAGAAGATGGCTCGAGTTATTGAAGGACTACGACATGCGATTCAATATCACCCAGGAAAGCCAACAACAGGGCCGACGCCTGAAAGCGTAAAATCGGTTGAAATTTGGCATGCCTAACCTTGATTTCGCAGAACCAACCATTGTTGAAGAAGTAAAGGCAAGACAAATGGAGGATGAATTCTTCGAAAAGTAGCCGATGAGATTGTTACCAAGCCGAGATCCGGTACACCTTTGAAAACCAAGTGCTTAAGTTTGAAGGGAAATTGTGTGTGGCCGATGTTCCGGAGTGAAAAGGAAGATTTTGCCGAAGCCCATAATTCCAAGTTTGTTGTTCATCCAGAAATACCAAGATGTACCATGATGTAAAACAGATGTTTTGGTGGCGAACATGAAGAGAGAGATAGCCGAATTTGTGTCCTGTTTGCATTGCCGAAGTAAAAGGTAACATCGAGACCAGCAGACTTCTACAACCTTTGCCGATCCTCGAGTGGAAGTGGGAACACATCTCTATGGATTTTGTGACCGACCGCCGAGAACACGAAGGTATGGATTCGATTTGGGTTGTGGTAGATAGACTAACCAAGTCAAGACACTTTTTGCTGTTAAGACTACTTTCAACGCCGATCAACTTGCCCTACTTTATGTGAATGAGATTGTTAGGCTTCATGGAGTGCCGATGTCAATAGTGTCGACAGAGATCCTAAATTTGTTTCAGATTTTGGCAGAGTCTCTGAGGGCCTTTGGAGCCGAACCGAGATTTAGTATGACTTTTCATCCCCTGCATGATGGGCAAACAGAAAGAACGATTGAGACACTTGAAGATATGCTTAGACTCTGTATTGGATTTCCAAGGAAATTGGGGAATGCATTTGCCATTAGTGGAATTCGCTTACAACAACAGCTTATCACGCGAGTATTGGTATGGCGCCGTATGAAGCTCTATATGGAAGAAAATGCAGATCGCCGATATGTTGGACCGAAGTTGGAGATAAGGCTCGCTTGGTCCCGAACTCATTCAAGTAACAACAGAGAAGATTAAACTTATTCAACAGAGAATTAAATCGCCCAGAGCCGACAAAAAGAGTTATGCCGACCAGAGAAGAAATGAGCTAGAATTCAAGTTGGGGATCACGTATTCCTAAAGGTTTCACCAATGAAAGGGGTTTCAGATTTGGGAAGAGAGGTAAGTTAGCACCCGTTATATTGGTCCATTTGAAGTCCTTGACAAGGTTAACTCCGCTGTTTCATGACTTGCTTTGCCACCGAATTGAGCCAAGTCCATAACGTGTTTCATGTTTCGATGTTAAGGAAGTATATTCGATCCACTTGCATGTAATTAAGCATTCTCGAATTGAAGTTAATGAGAATTTGGGCTATGAAGAGAAGCCGACGTCTATTGTGGATGCACAAGTTAAGCAATTGAGAAACAAGTCGATACCAATGGTAAAGGTGGAATGGAAAGAGCACTATGGCAAGGACGCCACATGGGAAATGGAAGAGGAAATGAGAATTCGACATCCGTGAGTTATTCTTGGACCAAGGTATTGTAAGTTTGGGGACCAAACTTTCTTAAGGGGTAGGATGTAACAACCCTCACTTTGAATCGATCTTGCTTGCATGTATTGTGTATGACCTTGAATTGTCAAGTTTGTAATCTTGATACTTGCCTTGTTTTGCTTTGTTTTATTGTAAGTTCTTTGGAATTGTGTTTTGTTTGGAGCGTAGCCGAGGTCACCAAAGATAGTCCGCCTTTGAGCCTTTATGCTTTTGAGGCTTTTGGAACCTTAGCCGACCTCCATCTTCACCCCGCATGTTTGCCGAGATGTTACCTTTTGGGCGAAGTGTGTATCGCCGAGGTGTGATGTTTTGTGCTTGTAATCTTTGTCCTTGGCGGGTATGGCCTAGGCCGAGATGTGGTACACCTGTGCCAAGGTGTGGCAGCTTAGTCAAGTGTCGCCCTCCCTAACCTTTGTCTTTGTTGACCTGTTGCCGAAGTCTTGTCTTTGGCCGAGGTCATTTCTCGCCGACGTGCTTAGCCGCCAAGCGTGTTGTGTACGCTTTGTCAGAGACTTGTCTTGTCTAGAGTCACCTTCTTAACTGCACCAATCCGGTGATGCCACGTGTCCGAGCTGAAGGCTATGACAAATGTGCCTATAATACATCATTGTGTAACTTTTGATTATGACTTGGTCTCAAATCTTTGTCTTGTTTAGAGAGAGAAGCTCTAGAACTTAGAGTTAGAATTTTAGTGTGAGAGTTGAGCTCCGAGCTTGATCGTGGAAGATCGAACCGTTGGATTTCAGTTTTGAGGTTAGATTCTTGTTCTACATCGATTGTTCCTATTGATCATCTAGATGCATTGCATGATTGGATCTGTTTTGCATGTCATGCATTGATTTGAACTTGGTTTTGAAAGAGAAAAATGTTGTTCTTGTGTTCTTAAAGGAGAACCTTGTTTTGATCCAAAGTTTGGAACAAGAATCATGTTTTGTGTTTGTTCTTGCATAATTTTCTCGAATGAGTACCCTAGTCCACGTTTTGAACTCTTAACTTGAAAACCCCAGATTGTGATATGTGAGTTGGATTTCAAAGATGCATGATCTTGTTCTTCGTGTCCTTTGAAAGGAAACTCGTTTTCCTAACTTTGCCTTGTTTTGGCTTTTCGAGTCCACACCTCGTGGGGAGGTGTAGGACCTCGGCTAGACCTAGATGGTACCCAGCACTTCCTGTGATGGGAAATAATGTTTTGATTCCTTGCATGTATGTGAAGCTCGTTTTGAGAGTATGGTTTGCTATGTGATTGTAGGACTTTGATCTTTGCTTGAGCCTACACCAAGACCGAGGTGAGTGGTATTTTTAATAAAGATATGTTATAAAGCTTTTGATAAATCTTGCTTGTTTCGCTTTGGTAAAAGTAATTGCTAAGCATGAATGATTAGCCTATTTTGATGCTTTGTATATGAGCTTGTTTTGATGGTATTCTTGAAAGTCCCTGTCTTTGGAGGACTCTAAACTTTAGCGAGACTAGATGAAAAGGTAAGTATGAACTTCGTCTTGATGATGTCCTTGTAATGAGTTGAGCTTTGTTTCGGTTTCTTGGAAAGTCCCTTGTTTGGAGGACTCTAAACTTTCATGAGACATCTTGTTAAAAGGATACGGTCCTTTCTTTGGAAAGTCCCTTGTGCTGGAGGACTCTAAACTTTCGCAGTACATCTTGTTAAAAAGGATACGGTCCTATCTTGCTAAGATAAATGTTAAAGCGGGCTACGGGCCTAAGTAACACAAGTCCCTTGTGCTAGAGGACTTTAAACTTTTGTAGCACCACTTGGTGAAAAAGGGCTACGGGCCTAAGTCACAAACTTCGGTGAAAAAGGGCTACGGGCCTAAATCATATAAGCTTGATATGTTTTGTCTTGAAGATTTCCTCGGCCACTACTTGTGCTATCTCGGCAAATGTTTTGACTTGTAAGACTGGTTGGATGAATACGGTTCATCACTTGATTCGATACAACTCGATTTGTTTTGCTTTGGAAGGAACCTCGGCTACTACTTGTCTAATCTCTGTATTGCTTTGTCCGGTAAGATTTGATAGATGAATACGGTTCATCTCTTGTTTTGGTACAGCTTGATATTCGTTGCTTGGCAGGAACCTCGGCTATTGTTTGAATGGTTTTGATGTGTTTTGTTTTGGCAGACTCCGGCTAGTATTCATGCAAACCTTTATTTCTAGTACCATTCACTGAGTTTCCAAGCTCACCCCTCTCTATATATATGTAGGTGATGAGCAGGACGGCGGCGACGCCTAGAAGTATTTGTACAGCTTGTTTTGGGATTTTTGTTATGCCGACTTGACTTGCTTACATCGGCTGTTTTGTGATTACCTCGGCATATGTGTTACTTCGCGCATTCTTGAAAATCATGCTTCTTTGCTCAGAATCACAGATTTGTATATGTCGGCCGAGAAGCCTTTTGATCGAGATGTAACTTGTATTTGTTTTGTTATCTGCCGAGGTGCCTGATTATGTATGCATTTACATTTGACCTATGCACAGCTCTCAAGGACCATTTGTATTTAGTTTATTCGCTTCCGCATATGTGAGCCCCTATGATTACTCTGATGTGTGTGAAATTTTGTAAGCCGGCCTTTGGTAATTACGGATTACTGGCCATCTCGGCACCCAGCCTACTAGGGGCAGGTTGGGGTCGTGACAACCAGGGTTAGATTGACTTAAACTACATAGAAAGATTATGTGTCAAGTCAACCTTAAACATTATGATTAATATAGTCATCCTAAACCCAACTCGAAAAGGATTTTTAATTATTGAGAAGTATTACTTTACCTCCTAAACTATAAAAGCTGCATAAATGAACTTCATAAATTATTGACGTATTTCACTTTGACCCATTCCACAAAAGTCCAGAAGAAAACGCACACAAAAACAAAAAACAAAATACAAAACTAAACAAAACTAAACTAAACAAAAAAAACAAAAACTAAGAAACAAACAGACAAACAAAAAGGACAAACAAACAAAAAAAAAATACATTTTTTTTAGTGTTTCGTTTTTAGTAATTTTTTTTTATTTATTTTTTCATAAATATCTTAGTTTGATGTATTTGATTGAAACATGAAAAAAAAATTATTGAAGATTAAAAAAAACAAAAACAAAAACTCAAAAAAAAAAAAATTAAATAATTAAACCAAACAAATCTGATAAGTGTATTTCTAATAAAAATAATTAATTAATTGTTAATTATTTTTGAAAAAATTTACCTATAAATCTCATTTTGAAAGATGGTAATCCGTTTAGTCCCAAGGATTTTCTTACAAACTAATTAATCCCATTGATTTTGGAAAGGTGGATTTAATATATTATTTGAAAATTAGATTTACGGTTATACCCTATTTTTATTATGTTTCCTTCTCTCTTTTTTTTTTTTTTTTTTTGTTAAATTTTTTTTTTTTCTCTCTTTTGTGCTAGAAAGGTAAGGTGCACAATTTATAAGAATCAAATTTGGAATGAATTTTTGTATAAGAATCATTTTTATTTGGAAAACATTTCAAAATGAATACAAAAATATGGGATTCTTCAAACATTTCAAAAGAATGTGAGATTTTTTTAAACATTTCAAAATGAGTACAAAAACTCATCAGTAAGTTTTGGACAAATGTATAATTTTAAACTGTAACACTCTAACGCAAAACTCTCAAAAAAATTCCTTAGTGTATTTTTTTTTCCAAACATAACACTTTAATATAGGGGGTGTTTGGTGTGGATTATTGCAAGCTAAAAGCTGATAATCATAAAGCTGTAAGCAGGAGCACCCCTTCACAGCTTCTAAATAATCAGTTTTTCTTAGCTTATTTAAGCTATTTCTGCCTAAAAAGTTGTAAGCAGAAGCTGCACTAAACAGTCTGATATAGATTCCCAAATTAAAAAAAGCTATATTCACCCCCTGTAATTCACACCAAACACCCCCATAACACTCCCCAAAAAAAAGTCCTTGGTATATTTTTTTCAAACATAGCACTCCAAAAAAATGCCTTAGTGTAACACTTCTAATGTAACACACACAAAAACTCCTTAGTGTATTTTTCTTAAATCTAATACTGAAATATAACACTCCAAAAAAAACTCCTTAGTATAACACTCTAATGTAACAAACAAAAAAACTCCTTAGTGTACTTTTTCCAAACATAACACTCCAATGTAACACTGAAAAAAACTTCTTAATGTATTTTTTCCAAATATAACACTCCAATAAAACTTCTTAGTGCAACACTCTGATGTAACACACAAAAAAACTCATTAGTGTATTTTTTTCAAACGTAACACTCCAACATAATACTCCAAAAAAACTCCTTAATGTAACACTATAATATAACACACAAAAAACTCCTTAGTGAACTTTTTTCAAACGCAATACTCTAATGTAATACTCCAAAAAAAGGATGTGAGATTTTTCAAACAATTCCAAAAAGAGTACAAAAATTCTTTGGTAAGTTTTGAGCAAATGTATAATTTTAAACTATGAGTGCTATGTTTGGAAAAAAATACACTAAACAGTATTTAGTATTTTTGTGTGTGCTGCATTTGAATATGTTACATTGAAGTGTTATGTTTGGAATTACATTAACTGGGTGTTATGTTTGTGAAAAGTACACTAAATAGTTTTTTTTTTTTTTTTTTACATTGGAGTGGTACGTTTGGAAAAAATACACTAAAGAATTTTTTTTTGTATTACGTTATTACGTTTAAGAAAAGTAAATTAAGGAGTTTTTTAGTGTGTTATATTGAATTATTACGCTATTAGAGTGTTACATTAGAGTATTACATTTTTGTTCGTAATGTGAGATTTGTTCCAGAATGAGAGAAAATTCAAAACTTCTATAGTACAGATTGCCCAAATATATAATTTTACATTTGAAGAAACCCGCTTTTATCTCTGAAAAATTAACCTCAATCATGTAAGTTACTACCATTTTGTGTAATTTCTACTTTAATGAGACTTTTTGGTTCATAAGAAAAAAAAAAGACTAAATAGTTCGCAATATCACATTTTGGGATTTATTGATACTTCACCCTAATTTTTGTTACATATGTACTTTTTATGTAAGAATTTGAAATACAATTTTAAAAATCTTCCATATTAGTTTTTTCATATCATTTTTCTAAAATTATGTTATCATAATTGCAATAGAATATTATTTGAAAATAATTTATTTTGTAATATTTGCAAATAATTCTCAATTTGAAAAAGGAAACCCTACACCTAAATCTTTCTATATTTTAAAAATCATTCTGTAAAACCCAAGTTGTATGTACGATTATTTTATTGGATAGATTAGTAATTAAATTAATTTATATGGGTCATTTATTAATATCAAAGAATTAGTTATGAGATGGCATTATATTTCCTATTACTTAGATGGGTAATTTTGTAACTTTGAGAAATTAGGTTAATAAGCCCACTTATTATGGCTTTAAGTCTTGGAAAACAAACAAAACAAAGGCTGTGAATTGCTCCATAGGCGGCTAGGGTTTGAGAAAGTAAAAGAAAAAAAAGAAGAGAAAAAGAGAAGAGAGGTTCAAGTGAGGCTACAATAGGGATTGGAGGCAGCACGTTGGTGATTTTGGGACACCCATTGGTTAAGGTAAAATCTGTCTTTACTGTTAATTATTAAGTTTATGTTGAGGAATTTAACAATCAATGCATTAAGGGGATTTGGAAGATCTATAGGTACCTACTTAGGTTTTGAGAATTGGGTGCAATGTGTAAGTGTAACTTTGGGTGGGTAATAGAAATAATGGAGTTTTGTATCATGGGTAAGGGTGTGTTTGGCTTTAAAGTTGGGTTGAATGGTTTGATCTCTTGGATATTAAAGCAATACATTAATCTAATATAGTGGGGCTTTTGTGGGTGTATGTAACATGTAAAAAAATATTAATTTATTTCAGGTTGTATTTATTAGGTTTGTGTGATTGAAGTGGTGGAGTTGGTGTTAGAGTGTTATTTCTAAGCTTTCGAGGTAAGTAACCCTCTATCACTGTTGGTTTATTTTTATTCCTATCGAACTGTTTAAAATCATAAATATTTATTCATAGCTTTCATGTTCTCTCAAAATAAAATATGGGTCAAGTATAAAACAACATCGAATATTATTATGAAAGTTATTTGAATATTTTGTGAAATTATTCAGAAAATTTGTACCCAGTGTTTATTCAAAATATCGAATATTTTATTTAAAAGTTGTGTATTGTTTGAATTTTGAACATCACTCTAGTCGACTATGATTTGGACCCTAGCCAATGGGGTTATTTATTGTACGAAACTAGTTTCTTTTGGGGCTTTACCACCGGCCTAGGTGTGGTTCTGGGCCTTGTCACGGGTTAAGTGACCGTAGTCATTAAGACTTGGGTTTTGTGAATCGATCATTGAACCATCTGAATATCGATCTATAAATTTTGGATAACGAAATTTCATTGAGTTACCCCATTGACTTTTAATTAAAATGTATTGATACACTGTTTATTTTCAGCTATGAAACCATCTTACAAATAATCGTGTCATTTATTGATTTGTATCAAAATTATATTTATTGGTTATCTACTATTTATTTACTTCTTTTTGATATACTTGATCCAGCTGGCAGTGATGGTTGGTTATTTACTAGGCTGTCTAGCTTACCCTTATTTTTTTCAGATTCTGAAGAGCAGAGCTGCGCGGGATTTTTACATATGGGAGGGCCGAGAGTAGGGCTATGGATTAAGTACTTGGATTATTATTTTGTTAATGAATTTTAATAGTGGACTTGGTGGAAAATTATCATAATGTGCCAAGAGTAGAACTATGCTTTAAGTACTTGGATTATTGTTTTGTTAATGGATTTTGTTAGTGGACTTGGTGATAATTTCATACGATAAGAATAATCAATTTTTGTGAATTTTAGCATTATGACAAATTAAGGATTTATGTTGAGTATTTTATATTGTGGGTTATGTGATTGGATTCTTAGCCTTGCATGCTCACTTTTATGAGTGTGTGGCGTTGTCACGGAGCTTGGGGCGTGACACATTCCATATTAGTCTTTGAAACAATATAATTAAAGAAAATATGTAAAGTCATTATTAATGGACTAATTGACTTTTGTAGGCCCAAGGTTTCCTTTTCCAAATTGAGAATTATTTTCAAATAATACAAAAGAAATTATTTTCAAATAATATTACATTAAACTTAAATTTATATAAATCTAATTTTGGACAATAATTGCAAGACATAATGATATGTGGAATATTTAATGGTATAAAATTTAATATATATATATATCAGAAAGTAAAAGTAAAAATATTCATCTCTTTTGCAATTCTTGTCGAAAATTATATCAGAAAATAAAATGTAAAAATATTTATCTCTAAATTTTTAATTTATTTAAAATAATTATGACTAATAAAATATATGTTAAACCAAACACTTTGAAACAAATTCTTAAAATATATAAATATAATCAATAAATCACATCGAATTCGGACTATATTCAACACATGCAAAATTAAACTATTTTTTTTAAAATAAAAGAAAATGATTGGAAACTATGTAATCCTAAGCCTCCATTTGGGAAGTGGGCTGGCTCTTTAGCTTTTTGGCTTTTTTGGCTATATGAGCCTGGGCTCAAAAGCTTGGTTTGGGAAGGGCTTTTGGCTTTTTGGCTTTTTTGATTTTTTTTTTGAGAGAAGAGTGTAATGATTATGGGGTTGGATGTGATATTTTGTCTGTTGTGGCTCATGAGCGTGTTTCGTCTTTTGTGGCTCATGAGCCACTTGAGCCCTTCCCAAACGGACCCTAAATATAAAAAAATTACTTTGACTTACTAATTTTGCACAATTGTACTACACTTAAACTTAATCACGACTGATTTTTAAAATCTACCAGAGTCATGTATAACTTGCCATTAGTAAACAAATTCAAACCATTTAAAACTATTTATGAATGGGATTAAAACTTCTAACAAAATAAAATAAAATAACATGTTATTGTGAAAACAATTAAAGTATGTATTGTTAAAAAAATATAAACACACAATTTTTTAATTTTTTTTTTATATTTTAAATATGAACACGGAGGTTTCTTCTTTACACACTGAATCGACACAAAAACTCCATCATATTTCTCTTAAAAAAAAGGGGAGATGCACCAATAAATCCCAAGTCTTTATCTTTTGACCCAGTTGGTCCTATATTTTATTTTATGATCTGATTAGTCCCAATCTAATGTTAATGACCAAAAAATCCCGTGTTACACTATGTTTAGCGCCTTTTAGTAAGGGTGATTGAGGAATACCCCAAGTTGGTATTGACTAAAATACCCAAAACCCTTACTGTGTGGATGTTTCTTTTCCCTCCAAACATATCGTAATTGAAGAGTCATGTATGGAAGTTTTAACAGTCCACCGATGTTAATGGCGTAATGTTAGGAAGTCCAGTTTCATATTCGTATTTGTCGATGTGAAGTTCTTGTGGATTGGGACAATACAATACGAATTTTACCCTAATCCCTAGAAATTACGCAACCCCATTCGCTCTTGATACATCCACATCGGTGGAGTGGGTGGCTGTGACGCTGCTGTCCTTCGAAGCAGTGACGGAACATCTTCGTAAGCGGGTGGAAGTGACCGTGTTTAGCAGTAATGGCTTCAAGTACGTTATTCGTTTGTATACATCAACCCTTGCTTGCGTTTGTGTTGGAGCGGATGAGTTTTGTGGCATTTGTAATGTGTGTAATATTAGGCGAAATGTAGAATATTGTAGTTATGTTAGTGTTAATGTGGAATTTGTAGTCATGTTAGTGTGGTTGATGTAATTGCAGAATATTGCAGTTATGTTAGTGTTAGTGTGTAATATTTGCTGGCTAACCGAATATTGTAGTAATGTTAGTGTCAGTGTGGAATGTGTAGCAATGTTAGTGTGGTGGATGTAACTGTGATGGTAATGGACTTTTGTGATAGGGTGTGTCCTTGGTTTTTTTCTTGAGAAGGGGGGTTGGAAGATGTTTTTGATATTTTGTTGGTGGTGCATATTAGCCTATCCTTGTGTGGGTTTGTGTATGGTGTTTTTCTGATTTTTACATTGAAAGCAATAGTAATGGTGTTCATAATATGTGTCAGTGGTGTATTTGTTTTTTTGAGATAGGTGGGGTCATTGTGTGTGGGGGTTTATTGTTGGTCTATGATTAGTCGTAATGATGTTATGTAGTGTGTTAGACAACATTCAAATCATATTGAAGTGGTGACACATGTGTATTGTTCTCAGAATGAATTAATGTAATCGGTTGGCGTGTTGTAGTTGTTGTATGGTTTTGCAAGAATGCGTAATTATGATTTGTTGCGTTTGTATGTAATGTAGTAGAAAATACTGATATTACTTTGTTGTGAAGTGATAATGGCTAGTTTTTTATAGTAGTTTTAAACAAAATGGTGTTGTGTGATGTTGATGTTCTGCTCGTGTTTTACGTTTCTGGTATGACATGGGGCGTGATAGTATGAGTGTATTTGCTGATTTCTTTGATGTTGGAACATGTCGTGGTGTTGGTTGGTGTCGTTTGGTTGGTGTGGTGTAATCTGTTGAAATTAGTCATGACGTTTTACGTGTGTGGTTGGGATTTTTACTTTGTTCCTGATAATCTGCATATAACACATGTTCAGGTAGCAGTGGCAATAGGAATGGTAAACGGAACATTGGCACGAGGTCACCGCAAACGTCGACAAGCCTGGCCAGTAAAAGACAATCAAAACTCCCATTCAAGAAACAAAAAGGGCCAGGTGATACTGTGCGGAAAGCTGATGTTGATCCGACGAAGTTAATGTACCAATCAAACATATCAGGACTGATTAGCACAGTGCTTGAATTGGAATTACGTGATGGGCCACATTAGACAGTTGCAGAAAACCCCGTTCTAGGTGATGATTGATGCTATTCGTGTTCACAGGCTTGATCCTAAATCATTCAAAAAGTGTGATGCAACGGTATGTCGGATTATACAAACGTACAACCCTGAAGATGAGAAGTTCCACATTGGTAGAGCTAAGTTACCATTGCGGAACAACGACATCAGGTTGATATTTGGGGTTCAATGTGGGAAGGAGAAGTTGGATTTGACACAATGTAGAAAAGGGCCCTCTGATTTCATGCAAAGACGTCGTGCAAATGTGACCCGAATATCTTCAAAAGTTATCAAGGATTTGCTGGCAAAAGCAATCTGTGGCCGTACAGAGCATGACGAAGAAGATGCGGCGAAATTGCTGTGTCTTTACATTTGTGCAAAGTTATTTTTCGCAACGACCAGCGAGTATATAGGTTGGGCGTTTGTTCGTGTGATCGACAAACTGGACAAGTTAAAACACTATGACTGGACTGCAACAATAAGGAACACGTTGGTTGGCTCGCTGAATGAGATGCACAACAAGCCAGAGAAGGTGACTGGTTGCGTTGTATCGTTGCTGGTATGTACAGTAACAACATGACCAGCACATACATGATTCAAATAAACATAAAACACAGTATTCAGTCATGTACGCATATATTTACTGATTGTTTGGTGGTTTAATTTCAATTTTTGATTTGTGAACATTCAAACATCATCACTCCGGAACGGCCAAACGTGACACCAAGGTTTTGTCAATGGAACATTGAAGCAGCTGTGGGGAAATTAAAAGTAATAAATTTGTCGGCTGAAGGTTGCATTGAGGAATGGAATAAAACCGTTTAAATTTTTTGAAAAATTTTTTAATGCAAACAATGAAGATAATTTATGTTTTATTTTTTATTTTTTATAGATGCAGTGTAGGAAACTGGTTGGGACAATTACTGAGTGCCATATTCTAAAATTGGCTGCTGCTACGAATGAACCAAAAGAAGGTGGTAGAATTAAGATGGATGTGGGTGCAGGTAACGTGTGCGATGGTCGTGGGGCTGTTGTTGAGACAGATGGTGTTGGCATCATTGAGCCAAGCTTCAATTGTTGGCAGCCAGACATAGCAAATGGTGGTAACATTAAAATGGGACGGGGGAATGATAATGAGAATAAGAATCCGGTACACCGGCAAAAGGAAAAAGTGGGGAGAAGTCAAGCAGGTGGAGAAGTGTGGCCGGTATTGTTTCCGGATCTTCTAGAACTATCCAGCACTCCGGATGGTGAAGCCTTGGGTGAGGAACAAAGGGGGGGTGAACGATGAGTTAATAACTTGTAAAGTCAGAATTACTGAGTTGGAGAGTGAAATCAATGTTAAAGACGCACGGGTACGTGAACTGGAACAGCGTGTCGAAACGCTAGAGAAACTTCTCAGTAGGCATGCTGGTAATTTGTTTTCAGACTTGCATAGTGTGATTGTGGAGAATGATTATGAAATTGCTCGACTCAGTAAGCTGGTTGATCGATTGGAGTCAAAAATAAGAAATTTGGAGGATAGTCTTGATGATCTTGAGGTGCACGAGGTAACACAATTTGTTGTGAATGATGGATCCAATCCGCGAACAACAAGTAACAATCTGTCAGGAAAAATGAGTCCATCTGGCAACGTGACGAGTGTCGAAAGTGCGCAGCACTCTGCGTGTCCTGCAGGGCAACCTGAAGACATTGGCATCATTGAATTAGGAATTGTGGAGAACAAAGATGGGATTGAAGATTTGACGGATGACTTTGGCCATGGGAATGTACATTCAACCGTGCAAGGGGTTGACGGTAGCTGCAATCCCCGAAATGCACAGGCTGTGCCAAGTGGTAATGTAGAAATTGACGCAGCTGTCGTTGCCGTGGAAGCTGGTTGTGAACACACAACAGCTGCACCAAGTTCTGGGCTGAAAATTACGTCACTGGTCAAGCGGGTGAAGAACAAGGCAAGACGGGAATTTAGGTTATCTGACTACGAATATCCTGGCCTATTTGGGCGACCCAAGTAAATGCCAATGTGAGACTAGGTAAATCATTTGAGCTCGGGGTGATTTACAGTGTTGAGGACGTCAAGGTAGAGCGTAAAACATGGAATGGTTTTGGTATGAATAGAAGGCACACTGTGTGGAACATGTTGAAGGATGAAGATAAACAACTACTACAGAGAATGTACAGTTTAGAGGGGGACAGGTACGTTGTTCGTATGGACTGTTGTAGTGTTTGACATGTATTCCATTGTAAATTCAAATTTATGTTGGTTCTTAAATTTGGTTTATAATGTGTAGGTTAATAGTATGGGATGGTGGACACTGTGAAATACAAGTACATTACAGAGACATCAAAGATTTGGTGCAGCAGAACTCCATCCATGGGAATATAAGTTGGTCTCGTATAATTTACAGTTTTTTTTTTCTTTTTTGGGGGTGGAAACAAAAACCCCCTATGCACATTTGAACATTGCTTCAATCGTATCGTGGTTGATGTGGCTATGATAAAATGGCAGATGAATTTAACAACACACAGTCACGAAAATGTAAATGTAGTCAGAAAATGGTATTAGCACACAGTAGACATAAATTTACAAATTCTTATTACTAGTGCACTAGAATTGTAATGGGTAACATACGGTGTAGGTAATCGATGCATACGCTGCAATATTGACTGAAATGCATAAGACGGTGTCTGGTAGACCAAAATATGTTGGCACATCATATATTTACACTAGCGTATGTTCGGCATGTATGGTAACTATCGTTTGATTGCACAAAATCTGAAAATTATATTTGTCGTAATGAAATCTGATACGACTAGGGTGGTTTTGGACAATTGCGCAGGATATGATGCGAAATAGTAGCGCTGTATCACGAACAAAGTACTTGAACATTCACAAGAAGGCTGCGCGAGGTTTCAGATACACACTTTTTCCAGTCTACAACGCCAACCATTGGACAGTCATGGCACATGATTCAGAAAGTGGCAATTGGAAACATTACAACTCAATGAGGCCAAAACGTGGAGTGCGCGATGAGCATTACAATGAGGCTCTAAAAGTGGTAAGTACTGTTTATCAAATTTAGTTTTGAATGTGCATAATTGGCGAATTGTAATTTTGGAAGTTTTAATGTTACCATGTACACAACTACACTGACATGTGGAAAATCAACAGAAACAATGGGTGGCCGACCACCATAACAAATTTGTGAAGCCAAGAGTTACACTTGAGGGTGTTGGGGCAAACCTGTTTGATGGGAGTTTTGTATCTGTTATGGATTGTCCGCAACAAGTGCCAGAGTCGTAAGTAATGTTTATTTTAGTTTGAGTTTATGGTTTTGATGATGTATTGTGTAAGTGACGTTGGTAATGGTGTTTGTGAGTGCAAGTTGGATTGCGGGATATACGTGTGCTTCATAATCAGGCAGTACATTCGTGGGGCAGAAGTGAATACTATGATGGACGATCTGACCCCAACTGGCCTACGAGCTGCAATGGTGGACATGTTCTTAAGTGACCCGGGCAGAGGACTCCGCGGAAGGACATTGTAAGAGGTGTTCACGTTAGTTATTGTAGAAGGGGCAACAACAGTATTAGAATGTTTATTTTTGTGGATGTTTTATGGACGTACATAGATGTTTTGTTTTTCTATGAACACAGAACATTATGAGAGGGAAACTGGTTTCGTAGTTGTCATACATTACTTTTTTGGGTAATGGTGAATGGTCCACCAACAGTTTAATCGTTGGTTAGGATGCGTTACTTTTCTGGACATAAATGTTGATATTATTTGGTAAGTAATTGAAATAGTTTCTCCAATTCCATAATAGCTGGTTTGAACATAATTGTCCTTGTCATTCAAATGTTGATATTACTGGTACGTATTTGTCCTTCTGTTACCATATGGTTGAGGTGTGATGGTAATGTCGAACTAGTGTTAGATAGGATGTTACGTTGTAATGTGCATGTGCATTATACAGTTTCTAAATGGCAGATGGACCTGGGTATCTAACTATGGCATGCTCTATACAGAAGTTGAGATGCTGACTATGAGTTTGGGAAATATGATTTGCCACAATGGGATTATGCGTGGTTTGATGTATACAAAAGTTGACATGCAAAGACAATGAGCGCGTCGACCACGTGTTTAATATGGCATGATAAAAGATTAATTTGCCATTGCCAGTTTAATTAGAATTGTGGAAACACCATTTGACCATAAGATAATATTACATTGGCATTTGATTTGTTTAAAACAGTGGTAACTGGGTTCATGTTTTGCATGATGACACTGAATTGTAAACAGACACCCAAACATGACAAATACATTGTCATTCCGGTTATTATTTGGCACAGACAGTTTTGGGTGAATGTTTGGTATGATGTGCACAGATTTGAAATCAAACGCCACACATTACTGTTAAAGTAAAGCAACATGAAATTGATGGCATAATATAATGACCACGGTGGTTGGGTGTTTAAAATGCAGTGTGTGATTGTTCAACAGTGGGAACAGAAATGGTAGTTGGGTTAGCTAAAAAAGTATATCCTGCCAATTTCATTATGCCAATAACAGAAAGTGAATGACTGATAAAAAAAAAAAAAACTGGAAAATAATTCTGAAAACAGAATATGCTACTCCAACAGAACCCCAGTTTGTTGGAGGAAAAATGAAATCATATGGCAGACCATCTATAACGGCTCGTTGCATGTCTTCCTGTTGTGATTGCTCAATTTCCCACATCATCCACAACGTATACGTTGCACTACCTCGCCCTTAGACAGAATTCTCTTGCGTTTGGGCCGACCAGGAGGATGCTTGGCCGTCGACGGTGCTGTCAAACACTCAGTTGGGTTAAACATTGACCTGTCCACTGTTGGGATTGGGTATATAGTTCCGCTATAAATAGCTCGAAATGTATCAATGCAAAATGCAGAGTCTATCGAATCGTAAATGTTTCTCCCACTATTACGGAATACAACGACCACATGGGAACACGGGAAACCGTTTATCTGCCACTGAAAACAAGAACATGTTTGCTTGACGACATCAACCAACACCGATGGGTGGAGTGGACCTCGACACATCATCATTAGCCCGCTCACACACCATGCCCTGCTGTTGTTATATGCTGCCACCAATTTTTTCTCCATTTTCGGGCATATTACATCAGCCCACTTACTGCATTTAACTCTACGATCCGACATCTGCTCCATTATTTGACCCCTTATCATGTCGACCAATCTAGTGATAGGAAGATGTCGCCTCACGACCCAATTGTTGAAAGATTCAAAGAATGTTTGAGCACATCTCGCCGCATCATGGCCCCTAAAAAAGAACCCAAGTCAACGTTAATGGAGTATAAATTGTAACGATAAAAATAAAGCGTAATGCAACAACACATGTGGGAATTAACAAATACGCCATAACCCATTAAGCGGACCGTGAAGTACCTGAAATACACATTACACCAGTGTTTTGGGTGCAAGTCTTTCATAAAATCTTCAATCACAGCTGGGTTGGCCTTTTTCAATACCTCCAATTTCTCATTAAAACAAGTAACAAGGACGATATGCACATTCCCACAACTTGCGCATTAACCCAATTTTGTGCGATGCATTAACATATTTCATTCAATCCCACAAGTTCATTTGGAGATGCAACAAACAATATGCATGATGCGCCGAAGGAAAAATTATTGGCATAAAGTGTAATAATCCAATGTAGCAGTCAGATATGAAAGTTAATGTCCGTCCACCCCCAACAACTTCTTTCAAATTACGAAGAAACCATTCCTAATTGGCTGAATTCTCGGAATCAACAATAGCAAAGGCTACCGGAAACAATCCTATGACCAAACATGCAACATGAAATAGTTTGCCATGAGTAAAAGTTATACAACCATCCACACAAAATAAGTACGACACATTTGGGGAAATAAAATGAATAAGTCTACCATTGTGTTTCACATTACAATTCAGTTTAAATTGTGGACACCCTATTTCAATGTTGTTAAATTTTTTTTTTTTTTCAAAAAAAACCTCATTTGGCACATATGAAAAATGAAAGTAGCTGTTTGCTAGTACGTGCACGTAATATGAAAATAATGGAATAAGATAACACACTATTACCTTGATTGGCGTCTTTAGCAATCGCTGCAAGCAAATTACCTTTAAATCTACCTCTCAAGAACGCTCCATCCAAAAAATAGCAGAGGATGGCAATGATTGAACCCATCTATACAAGCGCGGAATGATATGAAATACCTAACAAAGCTCCCGGTTTTTTGGTCAAACTCAAGGTTAATGTAACTGTTTGGGTTTTTCTGCATAACGAAATCGCTATACCATCTGAGTTGGTCGAAGGACATCGCGTGATCCTCGTACACTTCATCTCGCTTTCAACACCCAACCATGCCACCCAAGAACTAATGTCCAAACCATACTCATTTTTCAAATCAAACACAACATCAATGGGCGATCAATGGTCGATCACACACCCGATCCGCAACAACGTAGACACCAAATCGCACTCGCATAACGGTTCCTACAAGTACGCATACAAATTTCCACAAGTATGCACACTATCGAACCTCTTAATACATAACACCCCGCTTGACGGTAACATCCTCGCATGAATTGACCACAAACAATCTGTTGACGCCGCAAACTTACACACTACTGTAATTTGAACAGAATCGTTTTTAATGTACTTGAATTGAAATCCACGTTCAACGGCATACTTACACAAAACATCACGGAATTCAGTTGGTCCACCATCAAAACATTGTCCCACATGGGTAATTCCATACGCCCATTACGCCGACAAAAACGTCTTCAATTTGTTCGGATAATATGTAGGTAACAAGTCCATCTGGTCGTCCACACACCCATCCCGACTAACATCTTTGGAAATTCCCCCATCCTTCGTGTTATCCAGCACACCACAATTACGCCCCACACCAACACTATTTTTCTGAATCGGGACATCAATGTGATTTATCCCAAACGACTTAGCAAGGCAAAAAATGTTTTGAATATCATCGTCGCTATCCACCTTAAACTTCTTATACCCGGGAACATCGAACAACATACACACCGCACCCGGGACCAATCCATCGAACTTCCCGCAAATATCATCAACAATCTTTGCGAATGACGAATCCTGATGCAACTGAATAAGAACATTTACTAAACCATACGAACACACCAACAAAATCCCACCCTCCATACCTGTACACATTTGGAGAACCCATTATCAGGCAAACATACCCAGAAACAAAATAATGTAATGCTTTTTGTTTACATGCAATTGGTATAACAGAAATGAAGGGAACAAAATAAAAATAAAAACAATAACCACACACCTGCTCCGATTCCTTAACCATAGCAGTGCCAAACACAGGAAAACAACACCTTCACTGTACAATTACAGTGCGAAGAATAGCAGTGGTCACCGGGAAAAATGACACCCCCCACCGGGAAAAATGGTGCTCACCGTTTTCTGTCTAAAAAAAACAATGGTGAAAACCATGTTAATCAAGAAAAATACTGGTAATCAATAAGAAATGGTGGAATACAAATGTTAATCAATACAATAACAAAGTTAATCAAAAAATAGAGCAACAAAATAATGTTAATCCATAAAAATGGTGGTCACCGTTTTCGATTAGATCACAGAATTGGTGAAAACAATGTTAATCAATAATAAAACATCCCCACAAAACGTTGACATTATCAAACCCTATGAAAATCATAATCAAATGTCTAAGGAAACAATCACCAGAAGGGTATTGATGTAAAAACAATGGAATCAAATCACACCCCCCAAAAATCAGGCAATATATTAGGACTAAATGGTATACAAAAAAACTTAAAGGACTAAATGGTTTAACTTTTATAGACAGATTTATGGGTAATTTTTCCGTAAAAAAATAGAAAAACCCAAAAACATTAACTTTTTTAATAGAGCCGATTTACACTTTAGATTCATTGATACCGCATTCCCTCTCCACCCCACAGCTATCACCTAGCCCTGAATTTTGAAGAAAAAATTGGGACATAATCAATAAAAAAATATGAAAAATTATTTGTAAGTCCTATTTGGAAAACTTATACAAAATATGATCCTATGAAAAAACTTATAACCCAATAGGTCCTGTGTTTTTTTATGGACACATCTACCCCCAATCTTAATTAATTAATAACCTGATTAATGATAATACTATATATGGAAAATTCAATATTACCATAGATTGTGATCATATCTACATGGTTAAAATTATGAAATTTAAATAACCTAATTAATGGTAGTGTCATATATGAGAATCTAACATTACCATAGATTGTGATCATATCTATATGGTTAGAAATTTGAATTTCAAAATAACCTAATTAATGGTAATACTATACATGGGAAATCCAATGTTACCATAGATCGTGATCATATCTATATGGTTGGAAATTTAAAATTCAAAACGTAAATGTAACATGTAACCTCCCAAACCCAACATGACATTCCCAAATCCAACGTGACATTTCCATATGATTCTGAAATTCAAAATGACTTAATTAATGGAAATACTATATATGGAAAATTCAATCTTATCATAGATTGTGATCATATCTATATGGTTGGAAATTTGAAATTTAAAACGTAAATGTAACATGTAACCTCCCAAAGCCAATGTGACATTCTCAAATCCAACGTGACATTCACATATGCTTCTGAAATTCAAAATAACTTAATTAATGGAAATACTATATATGGAAAATCCAATCTTACCATAGATTGTAATCATATTTATACCGTTAGAAATTTGAAATTCAAATCGTAAATGTGACATGTAACATGTCAAACTCAATGTGACATTCCCAAATCCAACATGACATTCCCATATGCTTCTGAAATTCAAAATAACTTAATTAATGGAAATACCATATATGGAAAATCCAATGTTATCATAGATTATGATTATATCTATACGGTTGAAATTTGAAATTTGAAATTCAAAACATAAATGTAACATGTAACATCACAAACCCAATGTGATATTCCCAAACCCAACATGACATTCTCATATGCTTCTTATTCCAAACTCAACGTAAATGTAACATGTAACATCCTAAACCCACTGTGACATTCTCATATGCTTCTCATCTCAAACCCAATGTGACATTCTAATACTCCACCATTGAATTATGAATAATGTAACATCCTAAATGTAACATGTAATATCCTAACCCAACCCATGTATTGAACCACCATCACCCCCAACCCAACATAATTTCAACATCGAGCGATGGGATTTGATCCACATTCAATTACAAACCTAATTTCCCAATAATTTTGCACAACGTACTGTGACATATATATAAACACTGATTACAACAAAGACACAATACACATTCAAACACATATACAACCGAATAAACACACAAATGTCATCTACTACATGGTGTATGTGGATTAACGTTACACACAAAATATAACATGCATTGTAACATGATCATCCAGGTCCCAATGTACAATTGTTATCCTACGACATGGCTCACATTCGATATCCAATTAACAACCAAAACCAAATACCCCCAACTCAACCCTTGAACCCATACACACCACCTCACACATCGAACATATCAAAATGTATCAACTATCACAATGTCAAATACACACATCCAATCAGAACATTAGCCAAAGTGTGCCTATCAATGAGTATAATAGATTGTCAATGCCCTATTAAAGATGAACAATCCACACTTTAACAAACAACGATAGACTTTAAAAATAAATAAATACCTCTTCCCCTCAACCCATTGGAGTCGAAATATGTTGAAGGAGTCAACATATAACCCTCAAACTTCATCATATCATCGACCATATCCATATCTATTTAAACAACATTTTGAAAATGTATTGGAATCCCATGATTAAGGCAAAAAAAACTCGCATGGTCATTACCTATAGACTTGTTTTTCCTAAATGCATTCCCAAACGTGATATGATAAATGAAAAAAATAAAGTACAATATGGAAACAAATTAGGGGTATAATAGTACACCAATATCATTCATTTACAACTCATAGGACCTTATGGAATACATTCCTATTTAAATAGGACTTCAAACTCTAAAAGAATATTTATAGGATTTCACATTAAATAAGTCTTCCAAATAGGACTTATAAATATTTTTTTTTCATTTTCTTTTATATAATTTTTTTGATTCCTTGGAGTTATTATTCTTGTAACTTTTATGAAAAACATTACTTTTTTTTTTACGTTATCAAGAGAGATCAAATAGGTTGACCTAAACAAAAAGCTCAACCCAAATCTATACTATCTTGTGGAGAAGTATTTTGTGGATAACAACATGTGGCTAAGGTGACACGTGGCCTGATCATGCTGAAGTGTCAGCCAAGGTGCCACGTGGCCTAATCATGCTGCTGAGATAATCTCAGCTAGGCCGAGGTCATTTGTGGAGACGCCGGATTTCGAGATAAGTAAATAAGAGACAAGAGTCCTAGAACAGAGGAGGACCTCATTATGGATAAAGATAAGGCTCAAGAAGAGTTTATCTCTATCTAGATGAGGGTCCAGGATAAGTATTGAGCCCGAGTCCATTGAAGTAAGGCTTTTAAAGGGATCAAGTCACTGCTGGTTATAAAAGCAAGGCATCCTTGTGAGTCTAAGGTAAGTTCTTTCTTGTGAGTTTAAGCATAATTTGCTATCTTTGAAACATATTGATTACTGACTTAATCGTCGGAGTGCCCTCGGGTGGACAAACCATCGCCAGATTCTCATCTTCTTGAACAGGTTATTGGGCTTAATCTATTCTGCCGGTTCTCTCCAACGGAGTACCCCGTTTGGTTGTGTAGTCGGAAATCAACACCCACAATTTGGCATCGTATATGGGAACTTAAGGAGAATAGATGGCCAACAACGGGCAAGGAGAAAAGATTGAGGACGACGTCCCAGGTGAGAGTGGTAAACATGTGGATCCTAACATTGAGGAAGAAAACCATAATGAAGGAGCACGGCATCAAAATCCTAGAGAGAAGGATGTCGGCAAATAGGAAGACGCCCCGAAAAAAAATAGGCCGAGAAGAGTTTTACAACGAGAGCGACCTCCAAGCATGAAATGATAGATGCTTAAGAAGGGATGGTGAGATGAAAGGGATGGCAAACAAGTTGGTAGACCTATAATCAGTTGTTAACTTCATGATGTAGAACAACATAATGCAACCACCGTACCCATTACAAGACATGCCGATACCAACAGCCAAGACCGGCGCCCATAAAGAAGGACAGAAAGCAATCCCAGTAGTCCCTTAACATGAAGGAGAAAGAACATTCACATTGGCCTTCACAAGATGTTGGGCAAACAAAGTCAGTGAGAGGTGAGTCGTAGAGGACGCCTCATACCAAGGGAACCTATGTCAAAAAATATCAGCATGTCCAGGGGAAGGGACTTTGCTTTGATACAGTGAATAAAGAAAAATCCAAGAGGACACACCACGACGCCAGGTGCAGCGCACCAAAAAGGCTAAAATCGATTGATAGCCGAGCTCCCAGTCGAACGAAGGAGGATCTGAGAGACTACTTTCAGAGGAAGTGACTCAACGCCGAGGTTACATCCCCCGTCAAACCGAGAACGCCGTTCTCAGTGGAGTTGGATAGGTTTGAGACCCCGAAGAGGTTTCATATACCGAGGTTCCAGGTTTATGACGGTAAGTCTGATCTGAACTTTTATGTCGGCTTATATTTGAATTCAACGGCTTTGTATAGTGGGAACGAGCAGCTGCTGTGCAAGATGTTCCCTTCATCCTTTGGGTAAATTGCGTTAGATTGGTTTCACAAGTTGCCGAAAGAAACTGTGAAGAGTTGGGAAGGCCTGGCTAAGATGTTTGTAACCAGGTTTATAACAAATAAGTTGCAGCCCTTGCTAGCTTTGAACATTAGCGAGGGTGAAAGCCTCAGGGCTTATGCCAAATGGTATTATGAGATGTTCAACCAAATACCAACATGCAACCAGGAGTTGGCGATTGCATCTTTTAAAAACGACTTGGAGGATGAATTCCAGCTTCGAAAGTCACTTGCAAAAACTCTACTAAAGAGTATAGAGGAGCTCATGGAACAAATTGAGAAATATGCTAGAGCAAAGGAAACACGTAGGGAGAAAAGGCACTAAAGCAAGAGAAGAGAAACGGCTCGCCGAAGCGAGGCCGAGGTAACACTGGTTTCAGCAAACAGGAAACATGGTTAAGGGCTACACAGACAATCACCACTGTATTCAGGATCCCGATCTATAAAGTTCTAGAAAGGATCAGAAACCAACCGTATTACAGAGCACCAGAGAAGGTCCTTGGCGAGTTTATGGGAAGAAGCCTTGGAAAGCATTGTGCTTACCTTAATGAGGATGGGCACTTGACATAAGGATGTAGGGCTCTGAAGACACACTTGGAGGATTTGGTTAGACAAGGTCACCTGAGAGACCTAGTAGATGAGGCTAGAACAAGGGAAGAGCAGGCAAGACTGCCCCAAGCACCGGTACCACCACCTCCACCACCACTACCACAGCAAGCAGATGGACCTCGGGTGATCAATATGATTCATTCGAAGGTCAATGAGAATGAGGTGCGTGGAGAGACTTAGAGAGTGAGGCACTTGCAGTATATGTATCAGGTCTAGCAAAAGAAACCTAGGGCCAATGAGTACCAGGGACCAATGGTCTCATTTACCGAGGCAGACTTGGATATGGTGCAGCATCCATACAATGATGCCTTGGTGATAACGCTGAATATTGGAGAGTGTCAGGTAAGGCGCATATTGGTTGATCAAGGTAGTTTTTGCGACATCATGTATGTTAGATGTTATAAGGAACTTGGCCTTCACCCAGATGATTTAGAACAGTCCAACTGCCCGATGGTTGGGTTTAATGGAACACCGACATGGCCTCTAAGAGCCACAAATTTAGAGGTACAAGTAAGCACGAAGAAGGTAAGCACGGAATTCACGGTAATTGAGATCCCCTCCTGTAACAAGTCCGCGGGGGACCTTGCTACAGTTCGGACTCAATTTGTGTCATGATTCTTAATCTGAACTAAAGAGTCCAAATCCGGCAAATCGTTTTTGAAAATAGATTTTTGAAAGAAATGCCAAACATGGACTGCTTCACCAGATACAGAGTCGCCACCTAAATATTTTATTTAATGGGGAGGAATTTAGGAAACCCTGACTCGGTGCCAAAGGCCACATGTCCGTCATCACCAAAGTTGCCTCGGCTCGGGAACTTGGGTACGATTGGGGAAGGTTAGCTATGAGCACCCCCTCTCGCCTGGTCCGAAGACCGGCCTCTACCAACCGTGATATCCAATTTTGAAAATGTTATGTGTTCTTATTCCGGTTATTAGCCTAGATTTACTATGTTATGCGCACAGCAAACAAGTATAGACCAAATTGCCTAAATTGGAACAAAACATTTCATGTTTGTTTTGAAAATGATTTGCTACTCGCAAGTAGGCTAAAATACAGATTTTGCCACCCTCAACTGGGTTTTAGCAAAGATGGTTTTGCCACTATTTAGTGGGCTTAAAACTCACAGTTTTAATGCATTATTCCAATTTAGGTAATTCAACCTCCATCCACAGGCATCCAAGCAGTTATATCACATAAGCAACTAGCCTCATGGTAATCATGCTGTCATGGCAACACTCACACACATGCAAGGATGCTAAAGCAAAAGAACTTACAGGGTACTCCAAGCCAAAACAGAAACTAGTTAGCAATCATATGCATGATCCTAGTTCATGTTTAAAATGGCTAATGCAACACATGCAAAGATGCAATCTAGACAAGCTCGGCTATCCTAAACATGGCATGTGAAATGCTACAACTAACACGTATTCAATTTGGAATTGAAATACAGATGCAGTTAGAATGATGCGCCGAGCCTGGTGCATACAAAATAGATGAATGAATGCAAACATGCTATCATACTGTATGCTAATTTGAATATGCCCTAAACTAACCATCGAAAGCTAGTAAATAAAAGGGAAGAAAGACGTGGGGTTGGAAGACATACACACACTCACGCACACTTATTACACAATTGCCCTCACTCGGAGGGTCCGAATAAATATTACAAATCAACAAATAATCAATTAATTAAATATTACAAAACTTCTAATTACTTAACAAAATAAATGCAGAAGGGAAAAGGCCACACCGCTTTGAATGCGCGAATGATGCATGCATGAACTGCTTACCGAAAAACCCGCACTATGCCACCGCCTCGCTTACACGCCTGCTCAAAACCGCCAAAGTCTTGGGACATGATCTAAGGGTGCCGAGGAATGCCACCACCAGATAACAAATGCCACCACCAAAGGGGAGACCACCGCCACCTTTTATATTATCGGCCAAATAAATGGCCGGTCGGCATCAGATTCACCGACCGCCAAAATTCTCGCAGAATCCGGTTTTTGACAAAGAACAAAGGATGATAAAGTATGGCATGGAATTTCAAGCAAATATAAGCATGGTCACACTCCCTATCATGTAGTGGACTCAAGGGAGCATGGCCCTCGATCCTCGGGCCATCAATTGTGCATTTTGATACATGATGGCCTAAGTGGCCAAGGATGCAATTCAATGGGAATGCATGCAACACACAAATGAATACCAAGACCTTATCATACCAAAGTCAAGGGCCTCGCTGTCCGAGAGTTGAGACATGTTACCTCACTTGGAGTATGAACACTTCAATCTCACACTTGGTTTGACACCCCAAACCAAGCAATGTAATGCATGTTATGCAAACATGGTTCAAAGATGCAACATAAGATTAAGATGCAAGGCATGCCAAATGCAATGCAACATGGACAATTTATGCAAAAGAACTAGCATGCGACAACACCTCATGAATCAAACATGCAACAAACATGTGGCAAATATGCAATGGTGGACTTAAACCACAAAGGGGTAGACCTCAGCCCACCCCCAAAACAGTGGCCAAAAGCGGCCTAAATGTCTAGACATGGTAGCATACGCAATGACCAACCCTTAAGGCACAAAACTACAACACTTCAAGGCATTGAAAGAGGCACAAATGACAATGTAAGACCACATTACATGGACTGAAATATGATCTCAAATGATGCCGAATGATGATAAGAAGCTAAGCTAGGCATGTTAGTGACTCACTCACTCAAGGCTTACAAGCCATAACGCATAGCAACTATATCAAACGTACCAAACATGACCAAATTAGTGGCCAACAGACCTTAAGCATGATAAAACATGGCCAAGTACTTCACAAAGCAAGGCCAAAATATGATAGCATGGTAAGTTACATGCATGATGCATTTCTAAGCATAAATAAGGGAATACAAGGCAAGTATGTTAAGCATGCAAAGGGCCTCAAATCCGACCAAAAACAGAGACAACATGTGACCTAAATAGCACCGAAAACATCTGATATGGAGCCAAAAACAAACCAAGCATGCATGTTGCCCTTTAAGCCAAAACAAGGATCAAAGAGGGACAAGGGGGAGAGGGTGTCCTCCCTATACAAGACTTCAAACCCTTTCTTACCATTGAAAATCCACTGGATTTCAATGGTGAATAGAACAAAACACTCAAGTAAATAAAGCCTAAAAATGGAAGCACCAAAAGGGCCAAATAAGGCCTAAGAGGGTGAGTTCGACCCCAAACCACAAAATGACCTTAATGAAGTATTTAAAGCATGCAAAAATAAGACTTTTTCTAGTTATACACGAACCTCAAATCATCATGCAAGAAATGTAAAAAGTTGTTGCAAAAATGGGGAATCTAAAGCAAAGTGATTACCCTTGAAGAACACCTCAAGAACAGCAGGTCCAGCCACTCTCCTCTAATCAAAACCAGTCCAAAAACTCAATAACAAACCCTCTAAGTCCCTCAAGGTCGAAGTAAGGTGTAGTAGTGTGTGTGTTAGTGCAAAACTAAGGTAGAAATGCACTTTTAGGCCACAAAACACACACAAAGGATGAGAGAGAGAGGGAAATATAGAGAGAGGGAGTATATGACAGATGTATATATATAAATCCTCTGGTTTTTTGTTCAAAATTTTCCAACCCTAGACAAAGGAGGAAAAAGGGCCTTATATAGGCAAAGGAATGGCTCCAAAGCTTCTCCAAGAAGCTATATTAAAAGGGTCAAAGAGGCAAATGGTTCATGGCTTCTTGAAGAAGCTGGGACAGCTGGCCAAGCTTCCCCAAGAAGCTTGGCCAAATGAGTCATCCTTCTAGAAGGAAAAAGGGGTCATGGGCTCAAAACAGCCATCCCCGTGCATGGGGAGTGGTGTTGGTGTATTCCAGCTGGCACAGCTGGCATGCACCAAGCCTGAAGGGGTGCAGAAGGGTCACCGGCTAGCCAAATAGATCATCGGCCAAAAAAGGTGCCGGCCGGCCACACAGAGTGCCGACCGGCCATTTATAACAAGCAACAATGGCCGGTGGTAATAAGGAAAGGCCGGTGATATAAAGAGAGGGCCGGTGGAGTGTGGGGATGACCAACAAGCCATTCCCTACCTTCCAAGGCAAAAACACAAGTGTTTGGTGCAAAACCAAACACTAAACGAACGAGTTAAGAGATCCTAAAGCAAGGCGCGCAGCCGAGGCCTCCGGGAACTCAAAACGAACACGAACAAGGATGATCACTGAGTGTTCAATCAGTGACGTCCAAGTCTTGAGGACGGTCAAAAATGGAGTGTCTACACCTTCCCTTACAATGTTATCTTGGGCAGACCATGGTTGCACACAATGAGAGTTGTTCCCTTAACATTGCACGAGCTGTTGCGATTCCCAACTGAACATGGGATTGAGGAGGTCAGAGGGGATCAGGTGCAAGAAAAAAATTGCTCTATGGCAGTAATAAAGTCCACCTGTAATGTGTGAGAAGTAGAGATAGTGAAAATTAAAGATGATGACATGAAGGTCCTAAATAATGTTAGCAAAGAACCAGCCGACAAGAGTGAGCAGGCTTTGAAGAAAATTCTGGTTCAAGAAGGTGATGATGAGTGCTTCTTTCTTCTTGGTTTAAGTTTAGCCGAAGAGGAAGATAAGGAGTTGGAAGCTTTCTTGCGAGCAAATATAGAAGTGTTTTCCTGGACGTCCTATAAGATGCCAAGCATTGACCCTGAGGTCACCTGTCACAGGCTCAATGTAGATTGGTTAGCAAAACCTGTCATTTAGTGGGCAAGGAGGCCGACATTAATTCATGTGGAGGCAATAGAGGATGAAGTGGACAAGCTGTTGGAAGCCAAGGCCATTCGGGAGGTGAACTACCCAACCTGGCTGTCCAACATAGTAGTTGTGAAAAAGAAGAATAAGAAGTGGAGGGTCTGCGTGGACTTCACCAACCTAAATAAGGCTTGTCCCAAAGACAGCTTCCCTCTGCCTAAAATTGATTAGCTAGTGGATGCCACTTCAGAGCATAGGAGGATGAAATTGACATTAGCCCTGGTGATGGCTTCAAAAAAACTGAATCACTACTTCCAAGCCCACAAGATTATGGTGCTGACTGAGCATCCCCTAAAGTCTCTATTGCAGCATGGTGATCTAATAGGTGGAATAGCCAGATGAGCAATGGTACTGGGCCAATACGACTTGGAAATCAGGCCTAGAGCAGCGATCAAGGATTAGGTTCTGGCCGACTTTGTGGCCAAATTTACCCCTGGTGCTATCCCACGTCGAGCTCCGGTGTGCCATGGCCTCGATTGTCCAGGCAAGCCAGAGAAAACCCAACTGGGGCCCAAGAACCCCACTCCATCAAAACAGAAGAAGAAAGAGAAACCAAAGCCCTGCGACATCTATATCGGCGACTCCTTCCGCCTGTTTGTTGATGGAAGTTCAAATCATCAAGGAGCGAGGGCAGGAGTGGTTTTGGTATCTCTAGAGGAGCGAATGATTGAGCAATCTATTCATTTAGGATTCAAGGCCTCAAACAATGAAGTAGAGTATGAGGCACTGATTGTAAGATTAAGGCTAGCAGCAGCCATGGAAGCCGATGAGGTGGTAATCTTCTGTGACTCCCAGCTCATTGTGAATCAAGCAACGGGTGAATATGTAGCCCAAGATAAAAGAATGATAGCTTATATCAAAGAGGTTGTCAGACTGCTAGTATTGTTCCAAGATTGCTGGTTATAGCAAGTTAGCCAAGATGATAATAGTCATGCTGATGCCTTGGCTAACCTAGCTAGTGCGATGAAATCAGGGGAGGCAAGGATAATAATGGTTGATTATTTGTCAGGCCTAAGTGTAGAACCACTTATCATAGAATATGAAGCAATGTGTGTAGAGATGGGTCCAAGCTAGATAGATGTAATAGTGAGGTTCCTCAGGGATGACAAGCTACTAGATAACCGAAAAAAAGCACACAAGACTAGATTGAAGTCGGCCAGGTTCAACTTGACAACAAAAGGCCATCTCTACAGAAGGTCCTTTACTGGGCCCTTTTTGAGATGTGTGCACCCATCCCAGATAGAGGACTTCCTGTATGACATCTATGAAGGTGTATGCAGAAGCCATGCTGGGGGCAGATCACTTGTTCATAGGGCCATAACTCAAGAGTACTGGTGGCCCTATATGCAGAAGGATGCTGAAGCCTACGTGAGGAAGTGTGAAAAGTGTCAAAGGTCTGCACCTTTGATACACCAGCTAGTTGCAAATTTGAATCCAGTATCCAACCCCTGGCCATTTGCTAGTGGGGCATGGATCTTGTTGGGCAATTTTCCCAAGCGACTGGACAAAGAAAGTTCTTGCTGGTAGCTACTGATTACTTCACAAAATGGGTAGAAGGAGAACCCTTGGCCAAAATCAGAGATGTGGATGTAAAGAATTTCATCTATAAGAACATAATCACCAAGTTTGGGATTCCAAGAGCCATTGTGGCAGACAATGGCACCCAATTTGACAGTGAATTGATCAAAAGCTTTTGTACCAAATACAAAATTAAGAGTTATTACTCTACTTCTAGTTTCCTCTAGAGTAATGGTCAGGTAGAAGCATCCAACAAAACCATCTTGGATGGGATCAAGAAAAAACTGGAAGTAGCAAAAGGAAAATGGGTGGAAGAGTTGCCCAATGTGCTTTGGGCATATCGGACTACGCCGAGGAGATCAACTGCCATGGCTTATGGCACTGAAGCAGTTATCCCGCTGGAGGTTGGCATCCCTGGAATCAAAACCCAGGAAGTAAAGAATTGGACCAACGAGGCATTCTTAGCCCGAGATCTGGACCTGCTGGAGGAAAGAATGGAGAAAGTAACAATTCGGTTGGGGGCATACAAGCAGCAGCGTACCAGGGCTTGTAACAAGAAGGTCAACCCAAGAGAGCTCAAGGTTAGGGACCTCGTCCTGATTTAAGTTGTCGACAACAAGAAGGATCCTATAGAGGGCAAGCTTGGCCCAAATTGGGAAGGGCCTTACAAAATTATCTCGGTTGCTAGCAGTGGAGCATATCGGCTAGAAGACAGTGATGGCAAGGAGTTGCCACAACCTTGGAACACTTGCAATCTGAGTTTTTTTTTCTATCATTAGTTTTTGTTTTTAGATTTATGTACTGATTTTATTAGCCAAAGTTTTAATAAAACACTTGCATGATTTTATTTTTATTATTGCTGATATTTGTACGATAGGACCGAAGTAGTCTGGTGATGTTTCTGATTGAAACATGATAAATAACTTAGAATTATCATATGGTAGAGTTGAATTATACTTGCCATATGATAGAGTTGAACTAAGTTTGCGATGTTTCCGATTGAAACATGACGAATAACTTACACTTATCATATGGTATAGTTGAATTATACTTGCCATATGATGGAGTTGAACTAAGTCTGTGATATTTCCGATTGAAACATAACGAATAACTTAGACTTATCATATGGTCGAGTTGAATTATACTTGCCATATGATAGAGTTGAATTAAGTTTGCAATGTTTCCGATTGAAACATGGCGGGTAACTTAGACTTGCCACTATGGTAGAGTTGACCTAAGTTTGATCTAGTTAGATTAACAGAGAAACCGAGGTCGTAAAACTCGGTTAATCTTTGTTTGAATCGCACCTCGTAAGAATTGAGTTAGATAATTAATGTGAACATAAGTGGAACTTAGGTCCACATTACAAGGCAGAAATAAGGAATAAGCTTGACACTTGTTAAAATTTTTGAAAAAATTTACAAATTGGAGTCAACCAAGGTATCTAGATAAATGATACTCGAATTGCTTGTTACCCAAGATCACCAACCAGGTTAGCCTATCTTTGAAAGGGTGAGGTCTTGCTAAAGCACAACTAGTACAAGTGAAGGAAGAACACTTGTAAAAATGTTAGCATAAAATATTTGTAAGTGTTGTTTGGCTGAGATTACAATAACAGGTGAACTCTGAGGTAAGTTGGTCCGAAGTGGCCAACTAATGGTGCACTCGAGATGAAGTGGATCCGAGATGATACATGTTAGATGTTGATGGGTCGTTACACACACCAAAATTAAACACTAAACTATACCAAATTCTTCTAGAATAATGGCAAGTATAGGTATCAATCCACAGGGACAATTATAAAATTAAACTAATTTAATTGCTAAATTCCTATATTAATTTTGATTAAAAAGATTGATTGTTCATAACCTAATTTAATAACAAATAGAATAAATGAAGTGATTAAACTAGCAATTATAAATAAAATTGGATTTATTGATTTGGGGATAAATATAGGGCAATGAGTTCACCACTAGTTACGCAAATAGGGTTTCAAACTGAAATCAATTATGTTATGGTTCGAATGGAATAATGCTTCGCAACTATAAGTTCAAAGCATTTAACAAGAAAATCATCACGTTCAATGTACGGGCACGAACCATCTCAAGTAATATGAATCGTTCACTCTAAACTAGGGTAGCGATACGACTCGTCCCTCGTAATATGGTTCATCTCATACCTTGAATGTGAAAGAATAGAAAACTATTGTATGGAAAACATTCAACAATCACAGAAAACCGAATATTTGAAGAAATAATGGAAAACAAATATACGAAACTTCTAAAACTCTATACAATTGTTCAAACCTTAGCATAATTAAAAATCAAAAAGAAAACCTAATTACATAGCTAGGGTTTCATCAAAACCCTAGAAAAGGATAACCTAGCCACTCATGGAGGAGTGGGAAGGAGAAAAGGATGAAGAAGAAGCCCCTATGGAAGTCTTCTTGAAGCTTTTGGAAAATATCACCTCTTGGAAAACCTGGCCTCTCTTTCCTTGCAAATCAATTTCCGAACCCTAATCCAACCTCCTTCTTGTCTATTTATACTTCTGCTACCTTTCAAACAAGTTTAAAACATCGGGCCCATTTTCCAAGAAAAGTCAACGCACGTGCAGAAAAGTCAACGAGCATGCGAAAAAAGTTAATGCACGTGCAGGAAGCTATTTTCTCTTCAAATTCTATATTTTTGCCCATTTTATGCTCCGACTATGTACAACCTGATTGGCATTAAACACACATAAAATATACAGTTTGACAAGTAAGTATAGTTAAGAGATCCTAATTAACGGCCTCAATGTTGTACAATTCGGCCTTAATCAGATGTATTCTAACCCAAAGTGATTACACAGTTCAGGTGTAGTTGGAAAATTGCAAAAATACTCTAAGTGGGGAAACATGCAAAAGCATAAAAGGAAAGCAGTAAGTATACATGAAAAGAAGCATTCAACACTTAGAGAAAAAGAAGCATGCATTCAAAAAATAAACTTGTTCAAATACAAAAGGCACGTCAACCTGGCAATAAAAGACTACTTGTCCAAGTATAAGAGATGGCACTTCGGCCAAACAAACAAACTATTACAAGTGTTCAACAGCGAAAGAAAAAAGTACAAAGCAAGAAAATTTTCTAGGTAGACTATTCTGCTTCGGCGGTTGATGATGTTTCGGCTTTAGCAGATAATTAGGAAAGCTTCTCGGTAGTCTTCTCAGCCTCGATCTCGGCATCGATCTCAAGAAGGGTCTGGTCAAGACTCTTCTCAGTGGTCTAAATCCCGGTGGTCTAGATCTCTACTTTAAAAGTGGTCTTCTTAGGGGAGGCACTCTTGGAGACCTCGTGTGACGATTGCCTCCTTGATTAGGTAAATTAATTAAATTAGTTATGTGTTTAATGTTGATAATGTGATCATGTGCTAATTGTGAATTAGGAGCCATGTATTTTATGTGTCGTATTGATTTGTGCCATGTATTATTGTGAACATATTCGTATAGGTGCGGATTAAACCTGTCTGAATCGCTAATATTAATAAGTTAGAATTTAATAATAGGATATGAAATTAGAGCCTAATTCACATTATGTGAATTAAAACTAGTTTGATTTAAGTCATAAATGTTAGAGGTTAATTTAATTTAAATGAGTTTGATTTTAATTAATTTATTAGTCAATTGAATTGAAGCCTAAAGGATATATGTTATAATTAACCTAAGTTAAATACCAACAAAAGGAACTTAAGAGAGAGTTGGTAGCCCTGGTGAGCATTACATGTAGAGAGATAGGGAGAGATTTTGCTTGAGAGTTCAGAGAGTAGAAGAGAAGAAAGAAGAAAACACCAAGAGGAAGAAAAGAAGAACTTAGGTTTGAGTTCTCATAATCCAACAAGTAAGGTAAGTATCCTCTCTTTAATTTCTTGAAATTGAGATTTACACATGCAACATCTTTAAAGATTAAGGCTGAAATTAGAGTAAATTAATGACTAATTGGAAGGTTTGCTCATGTTCTTAAGGGTGTCATACATGCATGACTTGGTAAGGAAGAATTAACTTAGTTAGCTCCTAAATTCACCATGCATGGCATTGTTGATATGGAATTCTTGAGCATGCATTGTTGTCTTGCATGAATGTTTTAGCTTGAAGGGAAATTTCATGGGAATTGAGACTTGAAGCTCAAGATTTCAATTTTCTAACTTTAAAGTTCAAGATTTCATCGCTTGTCAAAACTTTGATTTGTTTAAATGGACAATTGAGTTTCTTTCAAAGCCATTGTTTGTAATTGATGATTAAAGCTCAAATTCTGACATGATTACATGAGGTTTTGGGAGTGTAATGCATGAAAATGGGGTTGTTTTTGTACAAGAAATACACTATCATAATAGGGCAAGTTTCAGCCTCAAACAAACCCAGCACCGTACGTGTGGCTTGGGGCCCCACACATGCGGAAAACAGGGCATTTTTGTGTTACACACTAAAATAAATGCAGGTGCGGGGGGCACGTGCGGCACTGGTCCTACATGTGCGACCAAACCCTCCACATGTGCGGCCTTTTTGGGCAGCCCCGGTTTGCTTTTCGCTCTTTTCTACATTCCGGGCCTACGTTTGCATCGTTTTAAAAGTGTTTTTCATGTGCATTACATCTTATAAGTGAAATGAATGAAAGTTAGAACCGAATAGAACCGAACAAATTAACAACGGATAGAAATTTAATAACAACGAAGCGAATAGAAATAGAATGATTGAATCCGACATAGATATAATTGAATTGATGTGCTTGAATTTGATTATTTAGGTCGGACGCTGCGTCTTTAGTGCATTTTTAGCATGTGTTCCACGGACCCCACTGTGAGTAACAATGCTATAAAGCTCTGTTCAATTATAATTATTTTTTGACTGATTAACTGTACTGCTTTTGGAAATGATATTGTTTACTGAATGAATGTTTGTCCTAATTTTTGAACTGTACTCGTGGCATCCATGGCAACTAACTATTATCGCCATCATATCGCTATTGTTATCGCTGCATCGCAGCTTGTTACAGAGATCTCTGCCGCCCAATCTTTGGAACCATCACATCGTATTGATGGCCATTAACCGAATGTTCGGTTTTTTAAGACCTACAGTAGTGTTATGCTATTGGATGTACCACGTATGTGTAGACATCCCCGAATGTCCCAGGAGGGAATCCCGTTTTGTTCACTGGGCTTACTACAGTTCGAACTCAAATGTCACAGTTCTGAATCTAATCCCGCAAAGTGCAATGCGAGACCGATAAATCACCAAAGAGTCCAAATCCGGCAAATCGTTTTGAAAAACAGATTTTTAGAAAGAAGTGCCAAACATGAACTGCTTTGCCAGATACAGAGTCGCCACCTAAATATTTTATTTTGGGGGAATCTAGGAAACCCTGACTCGTGCCTAAGGCCACATGTCCATCATCACCAAAGTTGCCTCAGCTCGGTAACTTGGGTACGATTGGGGAAAGTCAGCTATGAGCACCCCCGCTCACCCGATCAAGGATCGGCCACTACTAAACATGATATCTTGTTTTTGAAAACATTATGTGTTCTTATTCTGGTTATTGGCCTAGAATTACTATGTGATGCACACACCACACAAGTATAAACTAGATCGCCTAACTTGCAACAAAGCATCACATATCCATTTGTTTGGAAATGGTTTTGAATTTTGCTACTCGCAAGTAGGCTAAAACACGAATTTCGATGAATCATTCCAATTCAAGCAATCCAACCTTCACCCACAGGCATTCAGGCAGTTATAACACATAAGCACATAGTCTCATGGCAAGCATGCTATCATGGCAACACTCACACTCATGCAAGATGCCAAAGCATAAATACTTACCAAGACTCCAAGCCAAAACAGAAACTAGTTAGGAATCATGCATGATCCTAGTTCATGTTAAAATGGCTAATGCATCGCAAGCAAAATGCAACTAGAATAGGCTCGGCTAATCCTAAGAATGGCATGTGAAATGCGACAACTTGATACACGTATTCAACTTGGAATTGAAATACGATGCAATTAGTATGATGCGCCGAGCCCGGTGCGTGCAAAACGAATGAATGTATGTAAACATGCTATCATAAGTATGCTAATTGAAACATGCCCTAAAACTAACCATTGAAAGCAGGTAAGTAAAAAGGAGAAAGAAATGGAGGTTTGGAAGACATGCATCACACACGCATGCTTATTACAACATTGCCCTCTCTCGGAGGGTCCGAAAGAATAATACAAATTAATTAACTAACAACCTAATTAAATATTACAAAACCTTAATTAATTAAAAGATTAATTAAGCTACTAAAGCAAAAAGCAGCCTCAAGAAGAATGACAAATGCATGTATGCTGGCTTTGCTCGGAAATCCATCACCATGCTCATGATACCTCTGCTTACACTACTCTCGCACCTCTCAAGACCGCACAAGTCTCAAGGTTGATTCTCAATCGCTCTAACAATCAGGAGGTCATCGACCAAGAGGAAACACCACCGCCATGGGAAACTTGTCATCAACCTAAAATGATGCCCTCGCCAAACATTTAGAAGCCGATCAAAGAATAAAGATGATCGACCGACCATCTATTCTTGCAGGAACCTGTTTTGCGGCAGCAGAGGACAGACAAGGCATAGCAATACATTTTCAAAGCAATGTATGCACGACCACCTTCCTTATCATGTTTGAGACTCAAAGAAGTATGGTTCTCGACCCTCGGACCATCAATCATGCATTTCAATGCATGATGGTCCAAGAGGTCAAGTGTGCGATTTGATATCAAATGAAATGCACACAAAACAAATGAGGGACCCCCAACCTCTATCATGGTTTATCAAGGGGCAAGGAATGCATGCTCGATACTATGCAACCTAAACATGCAAGCATACTAATGCAATGTGACCACGTGAACAAGCATGCAAACATGCAAACATGTAACAACATGTCAAACACATGACAAAATGCAAGCTAACAAGCATGTAAAATGCAACTTAAGCATACAACAATATGCAATGGGCCAAGTATGCAACAACACACAAGGCAAGCATGCAACAACATGCAAAGGATGGGCTTACACCAAGATGGACAGCTCTCTAATAGATCCAAAACAGTGGCCATAATGCTATGGAATGAAAGACAAATCCACATACAAACATGCATGTATAATGGTCCAACACTCATGCATAGAAGGGCAACTTTTAAGCACACTTAAAAGAGGATAAACATGGACCAATGACAAGCATGTTAAGCTCTGAAAACACATGAAAGATGATGCCAAATCAACTAATCAAGACAAACATAGCATGTTAATGGACTTAAAGCTCAAAGCTAACCAAAGGACTTACACCATGGCCATGTCAACCAAGCCCCAAAGAGCCAAAATGACCAAAACAGTCCCAAAGGACACCAAAACAAGGCTAGAGCATGCATTGGATGGGTGGCAAAACATGCTGCAAAGGCAAGTACAAAACAAGATACATGCAAGGCCTAGAAAGGCAAATGCACTACGCCTCTTGCAACCAAACATGGCATGTTTTAGGCAAATAAAATCAGAGTTGTAACACATCAAAATAAGCCCCAAAACCTAATGAGAAGGTCTTCCAAAGACCAAATCATGGAGGCGCATGCAATGGTCTATTCTTAAGGTATGAAACACAAACAACCCCAAGCATGGAATGGATGGTAAATGCAAGTGTGTGGCCATGGAACATGGACTGAAATGGCATGAGAAGTGATTACAAATCACCAAATAAACCAAGGAAGCATGCTAATGACTCACACACAAGCTAACAAGCTAGAATGCAAAGAGGTTATATAAAGCATGGCAAGCATGACCAAATCGACACCCAATAGAGCTTAAACATGTTAAAACATGACCAAAAACTTCACAAAGTTAAGCCAAAACATGCAAGCATGGTGGTCCAAATGCATGATGCATTTTAGGCAAACTAGAGAAATGCAAGGCAAGTGTATGGTGCATGCAAGGCACGTCTAAACCAACTTGAAACAGAGGTATAACATGGAAAAACAAGGCCTAATACCTACTGAAATGAAGCTAAAACAAGCTAGGCATACAAGTCACAACACAAGCCATTTGTGTAAACATCAAAGACAACAAGAAGGGGGGATGACCCTGTCCAATTTAGGACATTAAAACCATTTTCCACCAATCGAAAATCCTCGATTTCAAAGGGTAGAGAGGTCATGCAAAGACCAAAACGATGGCCAAAAGGTATGGCCCAAAACAAGGCCTTGGGGGGGAGGGAAACAACCCCAAACCTCAAAGCAACCTTAAACAAAGTTCTAAAGCACAAAAAAATAGAACTTTTATCTGTTATAATCGAAGCTTAAAAACAGATGCAAGGTAGGAAAAAAGCTTGTGCAAAAATGGAGAAACTAAAGTTAGAAACTCACCCTTGTAGACCTTCTTCAAGAACAATGGTCTAACAGGTTTTTTGAGTTCAAAGCAACCCAAGAACACCAAAATCAACCTCCAAGAACCTCAGCTCCAAGAGGATGGTGTAATGCTAAGTGTTTGTGTGCAAAAGTGTGAACAAAACAACCTTATACACACAAAATGGGATCAAATAGGGGAATATAGATACAAAGTTGTATCTCACTCTCTAACCCTAATTCTTTGAACCTCTGGAACCCTTGAGGAGAGATGAGAAGCTCCCTCTTTATAGAATTCCAAAATTGCAAAGCTTCTAAGAGAAGCTAAACAAGAGGCAAATCCCTCCATACACGTGTATGGAGGGGGGGGATTGTGGATGCCAGCTATTACAGCTGTAGACCTTCCCCCACACCCCAGGGGGATGAACCCCGCTCGCTCATATTGGGCTTACTACAGCTCGGACTCGATTTGTTGTCACGGTTCTTAATCTTGAACCAAAGAGTCCAAATCTGGAAAATCGTTTTTAGAAAATAGATTTTGAAAGAAGTGCCAAACATGGACTGCTTTGCTAGATACAGAGTCGCCACCTAAATATTTTTTAATGGGGGAATTTAGGAAATCCTGACTCGGTGCCAAAGGCCACGTGTCCGTCATCACCAAAGTTGCCTCGGCTTGGGAACTTGGGTACGATTGGGGAAGGTCAGCTATGAGCACCCCCTCTCGCCCGATCAAAGATTGGCCTCTACTAACCATGATATCTTGTTTTGAAAATGTTATGTGCTCTTATTCCGGTTATTAGCCTAGAATTACTATGTTATGCACGCAGCAAACAAGTATAGACCAAATCGCCTAAATTGGAACAAAACATTTCATGTTTGTTTTGAAGATGGTTTGCTACTCGCAAGTAGGCTAAAATGCAGGTTTTGCTACCCTCGAGTGGGCTTTTTTAGAAAAGATGGTTTTGCCACTATCTAGTAGGCTTAAAACTCATAGTTTTAATGCATTATTCTAATTTAGGTAATTCAACCTCCATCCACAGGCATTCAAGCAGTTATATCATATAAGCAAATTAGCGCCATGGCAATCACGCTTATTATGGCAACACTCACACGCATGCGGTATGCTAAAGCATAAAAGCTACCTAGTACTCCGTACAAAACAGTAAACTAGTTAGTAATCATGCATGATCCTAGTTCATGTTAAAATGGCTAATGCACCACATATAGAATGTCACTAGAATAGGCTCGCTAATCTGCAATGACATGTGAAATGCTACAAATAACACGATTTAATTTGGAATTGAAGTACAATGCAGTTAGTATGATGTGCGAGCCCAAAGGCATGCAAAGATGTATGAATGATGCACGCATGTATAGCATAAGGATGCTAAAATAAATATGCCCTAGTACTAACCATTGAAAGCAGGTAAGTAAAAGGAAGAAAGAAGTGGGGGTTGGAAGACATGCACACACTCACCCACGCTTATTACAAATTTACCCTCGCTCGGAGGGATCAAAAGAATAATATAATCCGAATAATGAATTACCTATCCTAGCTAATTAATTATTACGCACTTCTAATTTAAATAAATTAAATGCGAATAGATATGGTCGCAATGCCTCGGATGCGTGAATGATGCATGCTCGATCCATCTTGCCCGAAACCCATAGCCATAGCATCGCCTCTGCTTTCCGCTTTGCTTCTCTGAAAACTTCCAAAGTCCCAGGGTGTCTTTTATGAACACTGTAGAACACCATCGGCTGAGGTGAATGACCACCGGCCAGGTAAAATGACATCGGCTACTGATGAAATTATCGGCCATTCACCAATGGCCGATCAGCACTAAATGTTGTCGGTCGGCAAAAACTTCTTGCAGAAAACAGTTTTGACAGCAACAGGGGACAGGCAGTGTATGGCATAGAATTTCAAGCACATGTAAGCATGGTCATGTTCCCTATCATGTATTGAACTCAGGGGAGCATGGCCCTCGATCCTTGGGCCATCAATTGTGTATGATAGCCTACAGGACCAAGCTTGTCATTCAATGTAAAATGCATGCAACACACAAATGAGGACCAAGACCATATCATGTCAAAGTCAAGGGCCTCGGTGACCAAGGGTTGAGATGTGTTTTTGTCACTTGAAGTACAAATACCCATCAACCCCCACACTAGGTTTGACACCCCAAACCAAGCAATGTAATGCATGTATGCAATATGGCTCAAGTTATGCAACATGGCTCAAATATGCAAATGAGGCTAAGTAAACAAACATGCCAAAATGTGATGTAAACTAAACATGCAAATGCACAATGCTAGGCATGCAAGATGCAATACAATACACTCTAACATGTGAGTCGAGACATGAAATGCAACTAGTCGATAATATGCAAACATGCAAGTATGATACCATGCAAGCATGAATCCAATGCAACATGAGCATGCAATGGTGGTTCCAAATCACAAAAGGCAGACCTCAGCCCACCAAACAAAGGACCAAAAATGCCCAAAACAAAGGACAAATATTCATGCAAACAATCATGCCAATAACCCCAAGGACTAAGGCACAAAATGGAGCACTTTGCTACCATTAACAAGGCCACTCATGGCATGAACCAAGCAACCAAAAACAGAATTTTAGCATGCTAAATGAGCTCCAAAACTCACACACATGGCATCCCAAATGATCCAAACACATAGGCATACACAATACATATTTCAAGGCATGAAATCACAACCCTTCCAAGCATTAAAAGAGACGTAAAGGACAATGTAAGACCACATTATATGGACTGAAACATGATATCAAATGATGCCAAATGATGATAATAAGTTTATGCTAAGCATGTTAGTGACCCACATAACTAAGGCTTACAAGCCAAAATGCAAAGCAACTATACCAAGCATGTCGAACATGACAAAATCAGTGGCCAATAGACCTAAAGCATGACAAATCATGACCAAAAGCTTCAATAATCTAAGCTAAAACATGAGGATATACTAGGCTAAACACATGGCACATTTTTAGGCAAGATAGAGAATTACAAAGCATGTACAAGATGCATGCTAAGGGCTACAAATCCAACCAAAGACAGAGATATAATATGACTAAAAGACACCCAAAAACCTCTGAGATGGGACCAAAAACAACCAAGCATGCATGTTGCCCTTTAAGCCAAAAATAAAGGTATAAGAAGGACAAAGGGAGGGTGTCCTCCCCACACAAGACTCCAAAATCACTTCATCACCACTGAAAATCCATTGGATTTCAGTGGTGAGAAGACCAACACAACAAAGTAAACAAGGCTTAAAGAAAAGGCACTAAAATAGGCCAAAAGAGGCCTAAGAGGGGGAGTTCGAACCCCAATGCCAAAACACCCTTAATGAAAGATGTTAAGCATGAAAATACAAGACTTTTTTATGTTATACACAAAGTTCAAATCAGCATGAAAGACAGGTAGAAAACTAGTGCAAGATTGGGGGAAATAAAGTAAGAATCTCACCCTTGAAGAACACTTCAAGAACAGATGCTCCAGCCACCCTCTACCGATCAAAATCAGTCCAAAACCTCAACAAACAACCCTCAATGCCTCTCAATCTCAGAGCAAGGTGTAATGGTGTGTGTATTAGTGCAAAAGTGAGGTCAAAATACACTTTTAGGCTTCCAAACACACCCTAAGGATGAGAGAGAGGGAGATATAGAGAGAGAGGATGATATATCAGATGTATAGATATAGAAGCTCTGGTTTTTTTGATTCAAAAGCTCTAACCCCTAACAATGGGAGAGGAAGGGTGCTTATATAGGCAAAGCCAAAGGTTCTAGGCTTCTCCAAGAAGTTAGATGAAAGGGGCAAAGAGTGCAAAGGGTTCTTGGCTTCTTAGAGAAGCTAATACAGCTAGCCAAGCTTTCCCAAAAAGCTTGGCCAAAGGGTTCTTGCTTCTAGAAGGAAAGGGGGTTCAAAGGTTCACACCAGCCAAAAACTGCACGGGGAGGAGTGATGGTGCATTCCAGCTGGCATGCACCATGCCTCAAGGGTGCAAAGGAGTCACACCGGCCAGCAAAAGAGGTCGCCGGCAAAATAAAGTGCTTCGGTTAAATATAAGCTTACCGCCATTGGTTTATTAAACCATGGCCAAGGCACCCATAAATGCAGTGATGCTAAAGGAAGGCGGTGGATATGGGATGGCCAACAAGCCATTCCCTGCCCTTCAAGGCAAAAACACAAGTGTTTGGTGCCAAAACAAAACACGGAACAGTCGAGTCGAAAGATCCTTAGGCAAGGCGCGCAGCCAAAACCTTCGAGAACTCGAGACGAACACAAACAAAGAGGATCACCGAGTGTTCAAGTGGTGATGTCCAAGCCTCGAGGACGGTCAAAAATGGGGTGTCTACAGTAGCTGGCATAAAATATCTGCCAAAAGCAGATGGAAAGGGGTTGACCAGCCAAAATGGCCAATTGACTAACAAAGGTGGTCGACCGACCACAAAAGGTGTCGACCAGCCATAACTTTTGGCAAATGGCAAGGAGACAAGGCCGGTGGCATCATGCCATGGCCGATGAGGTGTGGGGATGGCCAACAAGCCATTCCCTGCCCTCAGAAGCAAAAACACAAGTGTTTGGTGCATAACCAAACACAAAGCAAACAAGTCGAGAGGTCTTGAGGCAAGGTGCGCGGCCAAAACCTCTAAGAACTCAAGACGAACACAAACATGGATGATCACCGAGTGTTCAAACGGTGACGTCCAAGTCTTGAGGACGGTCAAAAATTGGGTGTCTATAGTTGCCCTTCTTTGACAGAACTCGAAAGTCATAACAATGACGGGAGTGAATGTCAAAGCCCAGAGACGACCTATTTTTGACAAGGCCGAAGACTTAGACAAAGCATACAAATTACAAACAAAGATATGCGCCTGAAGGCAGGGGCAAAATGCAAGACAATGCACCAAGCCGAGCATAACTTATGATCATGCAAAGAAAGCTGTAACGAAGCATAACATGCAACAGTTTTAAGCTAACATAAACCAAACTACGTTACAATGCAGAGAGGATGTAAGAGAATTATTCAATTCTCACTACGTCTCACACAGAGAATACAATACCTGTCCGACTCGTCTGGTCATGCCAGCTTCAAATGAATCGTACATACAATATTGTGCCTATAAAAGAAAGAAACTTAACAGGTACAATATTGTTAGAAATATGCATAACAATGCAATTTAAAACTGCCTAACAACACGAGTGGAGGGATGCAAAACAATGCAACCTAAGGACGATGCATAACAATGCGGAAATGATGCAAAACAATATGCAATATTTACAAAACAATGCAAGTGATATGCAGTGTATTTGAGATGATCAAACCAAAGCAGTACAAAAACCTCACAAATATCATAAAGGAATGGAGATGCAAAATCCATCTACCATAGAAAAGGTGCCAACACCCTCAAACCACAATCCCATCAGTAGAATAAGTGCGTACACATGCAGAAATTATATGTGTATAGACGGAACACAAGATACAAGTAATTGGGTGGCATGATACAAGTGAGGAATGACCCGCTGAGGAAAGATCGTGATCCTAAATGCTGGATGCAACACACTACACTACAATGCAATGAATGTAATGGATAGGGCGTGCAGCCAAAACATATCTTGCCTAGGAAAGGCATGGACACAAACAAACCACGTCTAACACGGAAATGGTGCCGTCACCCTCAATACTAGGTGCGTACACATAATATCATAACCGTGCTTCAACGTGAAAAGTATGGGCACATACCAGACCAAGCTCAACATGGAAAGGCACAAGCCATAGATGGATAATGCAGTAAATGCAAACAACGAAATGCATGACAATGCAAGTAGAGGCGATACATGCGTGTCGACGCGAAATGAAGAGTGCATGACAATGCGTGGAAGCGAAAACATGCGGTCGACGCGAAGTGAAGGGTGCATGACAATGCAGGTGGAAGCAAAACATGCGTGTCGACGCAAGTGAAGGGTGCATGACAATGCGGGTGGAAGCGAAACATGCGTGTTGACGCAAGTGAAGGGTGCATAACAATGCGGGTGGAAGGGGTGCATAACAACGAAACCTGAGTGTGTGCATAACAATGCAATTTGAAACATAAACACATATAAGTAAAGCATAACGCGACAACACATGCAATGTGTATAGGAACTTGAACACATATAAGTAAAGCATAACGCGACAACGCATGCACTGTGTATAAGAACTTGAATGGAAGGGTGCAATGCAACCTAAGAATGCGAAACAATGCGGGTGGAAGGATACAAGACAATGCAACCTAAGAATGAAATAATGTGGGCGGGAGGATGCAAGACAATGCAACCTAAGAATGCAAAACAACGCGGATGGGGCAGATGCATGACAATGCGACCTAAGAATGATACATAACAATGCGACCTAAGAATGCAATAATGTGGGTGGGATGATGCAAGACAATGCAACCTAAGAATGCGAAATAACACGGATGGGGGAGATGCATGACAATGCGACCTAAGAATGCAATAATGTGGGCGGGAGGATGCAAGACAATGCAACCTAAGAATGCGAAACAACGCGGATGGGGGAGATGCATGACAATGCGACCTAAGAATGCAATAATGTGGGCGGGAGGATGCAAGACAATGCAACCTAAGAATGCAAAACAACGCGGATGGGGGAGATGCATGACAATGCAACCTAAGAATGATGCAATGTGGACGGGAGGATGCCAGACAACACAACCTAAGAATGCGAAACAACGAGGATGGGGGAGATGCATGACAATGCGACCTAAGAATGCAATAATGTGGGCGAGAGGATGCAAGACAATGCAACCTAAGAATGCGAAACAACGCGGCTGGGAGAGATACATGACAATGCGACCTAAGAATGCAATAATGTGGGCAGGAGGATGCAAGACAATGCAACCTAAGAATGCGAAACAACGCGGATGGGGGAGATGCATGACAATGCGACCTAAGAATGATGCATAACAATGCAAGCATGGCGTGTATGACAATGCACAAAAAGTGTGCATAACAATGCGAGTGAAATGACGTATAAACCACGTGCGTTCACGACAAAACGTTGTAACATAACACATATGGAGCAACTTCCAAATCTCGCAAGAGACAAAAAAGATACTAAAAGGATACACTGCATACGTATCAAGTACCACGCACAGCAGACACGGCTCGAGGTCAACGCGAAGGCCGGTTAAGCTTCAGAAGTGCATTGTCTTGCACTATGTTGAGTAAAGAAGGTCCCAAACCCATAAATGACCAAACCAAGGGTGTAGGAGGTTCACCGGCCATCGGGAGGGTCCACCGGCCATCCACTGGCCACAAAATAAGGCCATCGGCCAACTTTTTGGCCGATTGGCCAAAAATGCCTGTGTCGAGGCAGTTTTGTCAATTGGCCACGGGTCTTTAAATATAGGGCTTCTAGCCCTTATTTCTTCACTTGCCCTAGCTCGAAAACTTTCCCCCCTCTCTCTTGGTGATTTTCTCGCCTTCGATTCGTACTTTTCCCGTGTTTTAGCGCCCTTTTCGTCGTTTGATTCGTAAAACCCTTCGCGTTTCGAACATTTTGAACCGAACAAATCTTGTTTTCAGTGCCTCCTTCTCAATTTCCACCACTTGGGGTTTGTTTTCCCCAAGTTTTCCTCGATCTCTGTGCCTTTTCCACACTCCGACCTTTCCGCCCATTTTTCACCCTCTCGGGGTTGACTTTTCGCATTCTTGCCCGATTTTCACACTTTCGGCCATTTTCACTCTCTTTCTAAGATGGCAGACGATGTTTCACTGGGTGGGAGCCCTCCAGCGATGGACGTAGACCCCGAGGCCGAGCTCCTACCTCTTCACATTCGGCCGTTTGATCTGGCGACCTACAAGCCGGCGATACACATATTGCCTCCTGACGGCATCCGCCACTTCAGCAGCTTTGCGAGGGGCATGGCACCGGAGCTTCTTTTGCGCAAGCCAGAGTCACACCTGTCCTTCGGCGCTTCCAAGGTACACTCTTCCTCTATTTCATTTTCTGCAATGTAGAACATATAACTACAATAGTCGAAATTGTTCTTTAATTGCTTGAACCAAATACACTAACACATCATACGCTGTAATTCACTGCGAGCACACCCGCACCCGATATTTGTTTGAATCTGAATACGTGCACACATGCTGTATTTTTACTGAATCACTCAAACACACTAAAACATCATATGCTGTAGTTCACTACGAGCACACCTGCACCCGGTGTTTGTTTGAATCTGAATACGTGCACACACACTACATTTTCACTGATTCTGAGCGCATTCAAAACTGCTTTTATAACACTGCTTCGCAACCATTTGTTCTGAAAACAGGGAGATTCTCATGCCTTCTGAGGGTATGGGAATACCGTCGCTCGCAGATGGTACATGGAGCTGCCTGACGCGGTTCGTCGGATCGTTGACCAGGCTGGCTTTGGGCGTTTCTGCATGGGGCTTCGCGCCTCACTAGGAGCAGGCCTCTTCTTGCTGCCTTGGTAGAGAGGTGGTGGGACACCACCTATTCCTTCCACTTCTCTACCATCGGGGAGATGACGATGACTCCCTTCAACTTCTCCATGCTTACAGGCATCGGAGTGGGGGTGATCCGATCCCCTTTGATACAGACATGGATGAGTGAGACACCGCTCATCTCTACTTGCTCGGCACTCAGCCACCTCTCACTCGAGCAGGGTTTGTGCGATACTCATGGTTCGAGGATCACTTCCGGATCTAGGCGCCTACTACTCGGGAGGAGGAGGAGCAGTACGCTCGAGGTTTCATTATGTTCTTGCTGGGGACTACGCTTTTCACCGATCGGGCGAACACCGTCGCCCTCTACCTGCTAAGTGCACTGGTTGACGTGACCAGGATCCACGGCTACGACTGGGGTGGCGCTGGCCTGGCCACACTTTATGGATATATGAGCTCATCCTCCCGCCTCAACAGGCAGCTGCTTGGAGGCTACTGGCAAGCCTGGGAGGTACATATTTCCTTTTCTGCCTTTTCAATTCTGCCTTTCGTTATCTGTACACCATACACACTATGCACACACAATCTGTTTTACACTGATTGTATATTGCACATACTGCACAACACACTGCACACATTGCACAATACACCGCTTTTGTCTCAGATATTGCTTTATCCGATAAGCCTGCTCATGTTCGCTGCTCACCATAACCGTGGGTGTATGCCTACTTCCCGAGGCTTGCCCCAGTGCCAGATGAGGAGATGCCCCCCATGATCCCATTTTCCCACTGCTTCGACGTGAGGTGCGAGCGGAGGCTACGGGAGCCCTTCATGTTCTTCCGCCGCTATTTTGACACCATCACCGTAGCCGAGGTATGTTAAACATTTTAGTTTATTGGCTTTGCTTTGTAATGTACTTTAAATAGCGGATAACAAACTGTATTTCTTGCTATTTGCATATCACCTGGAAGCCGTGGGCTTCGTTGCCCATCGCAGTTCGGGAGCGGTATGCCAGCGCTCAGGAGACGGCCCGATTCAGAGTTCTTCTAGAGGGCCCTATCTGCCGCGCCTGGTACTTGGAGGAGCGCTTCTTGCAGAAGACCTTAGACGTGCCAGACCAGACAGTTCCGTAGCCACCTCCTACTCATATAAGTCATACCAAAAGGTACACTCTCGAGGAGATGATAGACTACACGATCGACTGGGACTCCAAGCCTTTGAGGGAGGAAGGTGACTATGCCGAGTACATTCGAAGTTATCTGATGCCATCTTTGACCAGTCCTCACCGAGCTGAGAGGGAGAGGCCTACGGCACCAACGGTCAAAGTAGGAGCACGGAGGGCAGCTCGGGCCCGTGGCAGGAGCAAATCTCGGAGAGAGCAGAGAGGCGAGTGGCCGCTACATCTGATGATGACATGCTGAGGGTAGGGTGGGGAGACTTATCAGATCCCCATTGCTCCCCCTCCGGCTGATCACGAGCTAGTCAGATTCCACAATTTGCCTCTGGTATGTATTACTGCACTTTGCAACCTGTACAGTTATTTCATTTCGTTTCTCTTGATATTCCGTAGAATACTGACGCTTCTAACACTTTTACAGGCTTCTGCTAAGTGCACTCGCCAGTCTCTGGAGTTGATCACCTCCGTGATGGGGATGTTACAGCGGAGCTTCGACCTGTTGGCTATTTACGGTATCCCGGTAAGCTCTTTCGACCACAATCTCAAACTGTGCATAATCTGACGTATCGCATTATCAACACAGCACTTAATACACGGCCCTCACAGAATTTGACACACTATAACCCGCAGATTGTTCGCAGCATTGCTCACGACATTCATACACTACACTGTATTCTGTATTAACACACTGCTTACGGCTTTCATACATTGTACTCATACACTGCATTCTGCACTGATATACTTCTCACAGCTTTCATACACTATACTCATACACTGCATTCTGTATTCATATTCTGCCTTGCGTAGCATAACTAATGCATTTACCAGTTGTCCTTTTCGGGCCCCATTCCAAATGTCGGCTGCAGAAGGTGCTCCAGCAGGACCATCTGCACCTGCCTGAGAAGGAGGGAGAGTAGGGCGAGGGACCGCAGTACACCCCCGCACCAAAGCGGGGCGTACTCATGTTGGGAGTAGCTCGCAGGCACTGAATCCAGACGATGATGAGTCCAAGATAGAGGCAGAGGCGGAGTCGTCTGAGGAGGAGACCGGAGATGACTCGAGCTCGAGTTCAGATGGTGGAGCCGACGACGATGCTCCTGGACCTTCGTCCAGGAAGAGGACGAGGACAGACTCTCATGCTTGAGATGATTGATGCCGATTCAGACTTTCGTTGCCTTTTTTTTCTTTTTCTTGCTTTGTTTTTTCTTTGAGCACACTGTACTGCTTCAAGCAGATTTTGCTTTCTCAAAACTATATACTTTGCAAAGATGATGGAATGAAACAAGTTTTTTTTTGCTAAAAAAAGGGTGTTGCATTTACCATTTCACACATCACATTACATTGCATTGCATCATATTACATAACAATGTAATCGAATGGTAATTGAACATGCATGTGTTACCAGGTCAGGTAGTGAACCAACGTAATAAATTGGCTCAACAAGCAATAATAAAACCTTGACAAGTTTACAACTCGATAAGCAAAGAGCAACAACTCGATAAACAAAATTGCGACAACTTGGTAAATAAATGAGCAACAACTCGATAAGCAAATGAGTAACAACTCGATAAGCAAATGGGTAACAACTTGATAAGCAAATGAGCAATCAACTCAATAAGCAAATGAGCAACAACTCGATAAGCAAATGGGTAACAACTTGATAAGCAAATGAGCAATCAACTCAATAAGCAAATGAGCAACAACTCGATAAGCAAATGAGCAACAACTCGATAAGCCAATGAGCAACAACTCAATAAGCAAATGGAAGTAACACCAGGTGTGACTTTGCAGAATCAACACCGGAAGGCACTGGAAGTGGAACCAATCACAAGTTCCTAACATGTTCAACACATAGACTGCCCATTCTGAACACAGCCTATAACACAACGCTTGGTTCCTTCGGCACACAGCTCATACAACACACTGCTCATTCTGAACATTCAGTCCATAACACAGCGCTTGGTTTATCCTGTATACGGCTAATCCTAGACAAACAATCCAATCTAGAAAGACGGGATGCAAAGGTGGAATCGGCAGAAGCTGAAACATACTCAGATGCTCCAAATTTTCCCCTTTTCTTTTGCTTCGCAATCCAGAACACAAATATTCACTGTTCTCATATGACCTGGGTTGGACCCTGCGGTTTTATGAAATAATAAATCTTGTTTTGTACAAATGTGGAGAATGGCACAGCACTCTGAGCACAAAACGATTCATTTTTTTTTTTGAATTTGAGAAATGAGAAAAAGTTTTTAACTGGGTATTTGAGCCTACAACTGAACACAACACATTATGACTCAACAACAAAACAACAAAAAAAGGCAAACAACCTAAACGCATCGAGAAACACTCGAGACAACTCAAAACAAGAGATGAACAAAACAACAGGACACACGACACACAGACGTGTTACAAAGAGAAGAGACCTCCTGGTCACGAGGAGCCAGTTTCTTCGGGTATTATTTCCCACCCTTTCTCATTTGTGATTCTCACATCACTCTGGCACTCAATCTCTATTTTTCTGAAAAAGCTCTTTTCTCACTTTTTCTCTCATCATTCATCTCTCTATTCTTCAATCTCTCATTTTTCAATCCCTCTCCTGGGTGGTTGACAGATAAACGAGAAGTTGTGGGTTCATGCCCAACATTATCAGCTCGCGGCTACTCCTCAGGTGACATTTAGTCGATGCCCCGGATAAGGGAGTGGAGTATCCTGATCCACTCGAATTCGTGCTTTGCACTTGGCTTGATACCTCGTTGCTTGGAGGATGTTGAGAGCTTTCAGCCTTTTGCTTGTTAGCTTCAGTTGTGCCCTTTGTGGCGAGTAGAGTGCCCTTCCTGGCAAGTATGGTGTCCTTTCTGGCAAATGCATTGACAACGGGGGAAAGACAGGAAGCCTGACTCAACTGTGCCCCTAGTTCATTATTTTGACCATTTTTTGTTTTTGCTTTCTACGAAAACAATTTTGATCAATATAAGAGTTAGATTAGCATGTTTGTTCAATTTTTTATTCAAAATCATGCACGTTAGGCTATGAGCACTGAAAATTTTCCCTTTTTTGGGTCCAAGAAATGGTCCAGTTTTAGAAAAATGGAATAATTTTTGAGAATTAGTCAACCTCAAGAAAATAATCTCAAAACTATTTTTGCAAATGTACCATCGCTCAACGAGCACGTAACCTACTCTTGAGATACACAACCTCGTCCACAACAATAGAAAATCGCTCCTTATCTCAAGGACATCAGACGCAACGGAAAGTTGCCCTTGTTTGAAAGAACTCATGGCAACAAAAGTTGCCCTTTGTCTGACGGCAATCAAAGAACCGTAATCAGTCCTCACAACAATGATCACAACCGAACTCTCGGATACAGAAATGACAAAGATGATCGGAACCATTACATGGACACAATCGATTTGGAAGTGTTTATGGCTGGACTTCAGAATGAAGTTGCCTACGTATCCCAAACATGGGAATCAAGCCTTATGTAGTTCCGGTTAAGATACACTCAGGTATTTAACCTTTCCTTTTGCGCTCTAACTTTTTCCAAGGCCGCCATTTCTGGGTTTTCAACCTTGCGAGCTTTGTTTTTCTTTTCTTTTCAATTCTTTTCATTTCTTTTTTCTTTTTTATCTTTTCCTTTCTTTTTCTTCATTTTCTTCTTTTCTTTTTTTTCTTTTTTGCAATTCTCTTTTTTTTGTTCTCTTTCTTCTTTTTCTTGCTCTAACTTTTGCCTGGGTCACCCTTCCGGGTTTTCGGCCCAGCGAGCCTCTCAAGGGTAAAAGTGTAGCTTTATTCATGTCAAATGGTTTTGAGATCCTGAAGTCATCTGAATCCAGGAGAATGGCTGCTGTTCGCTGACGACGCAGGAGTCCATCCAATGGAGGGTGAATTTGACCCTAGTGTTGCAGATAGGAACTTGGTTGTCCTTGAGCAATGTCTTCTTCTTTCCTCCCTTCTGGGGTTTGGCATTCTTGTCGATCTTCATTGATTTGTGGGATGATCCATCTTCGGCTTTTCGAGCATAATCTGGCATATTTTGCCCCTAGTTCGAGGGGCGCTTCTCATCCAGCTTTGCAAGCTTTCTTTTGACGACGTCCGACCTTCTTGATCTGACTTTCTTGCCCCTAGTTCAAGGGCTGCTTCTGATCTGGCCACACAGGCCTCACATTGTGGTTGACCGTTGAACATTCTGAATCTTAGTTCAAGGTTTAAAAGCAAAAAGGGGACGAGTCTCGAGACTGAGAGCGATCCTAGGCTGCACAATCTCAAAAGCGATTCCACACAGGTCTTCGCAGGACCGCGCAAAACATTTTTCAAAATCTTTTAAGAAAGCGACAAATCGCTCGCACTAAAGACAATGCGAAACCAATCTGGATCAAGCCAAGATCCTTCTCAGTACTCACACTAACAAGCATGATCTCATTCATTAAGGGCTTAGCACGCCTTTCTCTCAAATTTTTCTGCAAATCCCAAGGAATTCTTTCCTCTTCGTTTTCATCTCAACATTCAAAAAGTTTTGAAAAACCTAGGTCAATACAATGACTTATAGGCACAAAAGAGCATGTGAAATGCGCTGACGTTTCATTCTAAACTTGTTGGCACAACAGGCTCAAAGTAGCAATAGGCACAAAAACATGACAGCCACAGCTGTTTCATTCAAATTTCTGGGTTGCAACTGGCTCCATAGCAGAAACAGACTCAAGAGAAAGCCAAAAGATAAACACAAAATAAAATAGTGATATACGAGGTAACACCCCTGAAATCACCGAACTTCTGTACAAGAGGACTGACTCGACATAACAAGACAGACCCGATCGACATAGTACAAAAAGACTGCTTATATACAAGATAACAAAACTAACTGAATACCCAAGTCAGAAAGTACAAAACTAGCATTCGCAAATGCTCCAAAGTGTGTGCCATATGCCACATCCGAAGTAAACTGAGCGCCGCCCGCAGGTGGACCAACTTCTGATCATATACTCGTAGTATCCTCGAAATCTAACAACTCAGCAGTGACAGACTTCGCTGAGGTAGGTGGGAGGATGACCTCATTGTCGATCAAATCCTGTACTTCATGACGAAGACAAAAACAGTTGTCGGTGCTATGACCGGTTTGCTGGTGGTACGCGCAGTACAAGGTACCATCATGTGAGAAAGGGAGATTCTTCGGGAGAGGCCAAGGCTCAAGGGGTCTAAGATGGCCTTTTTCAGCAAGGATCTGGAGCGCCTTAGACAAAGGCATATAAAGGGCGTGGAATACCCTGCAACCTCGGGGTAGATACTTCGAGGTTTTCTTGACTTTGCGGACGCTAGCAAAAGGATCGGCAGGTGCTGCCTTGGCTTTCTGATCCTTTTCAAATGCAGCGTTAGGGTTGGAGGGAACGGTTCTGGTATGACGGTTCCTATCTCGATTTTCTGCCTGGCTCGAACTGCCCTCGGTCAGGACGGGAAAAGCGTCATCTACAGTTTTAGCCACGACTACGAATATTTGCTGTTTACTCAATCCTCTAGCTTTCAAAGCCTCGACTGCCCACAGCAATTGTTCAACGGGATCAGCATCTGTTCCCACTTTGTTCTTACCTCTAACCTCAGCTTGATCGACGGTTTGGGTTGCTACATTAGAGTGGAACCTGGTTGTTGTTGACATGTCATGGCCATAGCTTGAGGCAGCCTCAGGTTGGCTGAGCTCGATTACAATTCGCCCCAATAGCGGGGGCTCTTGCGGTACAAAATTCCCGGCGTAGGATGTGGTTGGTGGTGAAGCCGACATTCCGTAGGCGAGATCAACCACAAATCGCTGAAGATCGCCAATCATTCCCATCAATTCAAATGTGGTGGGCTCACGAGCTTGACACGACTGGGGCGTCCAGACCGGGTGTGCGACAGACGACCTAGGCGGATGTGGTACTTCAACATTGGTCTCATCCTGCAAGATGATTCCTTGATCCAATGCGGCTGCCATAACCACAATTTCCTCCGAATCTTGTGTCATCATAAGTCTGCTGAACTGAACGGAGATGATATAACTGGTGACTGACGGAGCAGGTGAACTAGTAAGCCTTGACTAGTCTCGCCTTAACAAAGGAGAATGCTGGCTGCTCCAAACTGAATCTCCGAACTGAAAGAGAAAGTAGGAAACATCTCAGCTTAAGTTTACCAAGACAGATACCCGCAGATATAACTGAATTACTGTTCCCCAAATTACTGCCTCAAAGCTGAATTTGATACCCGCAGATATAACTGATTCTCAAACATACTGATACCCGCAGATATAACGGATTCTCAAAAATACTGGTACTGATATCTGCAGATATAACACCCGGACTTGCAAACTGATATGCACAACCCTATAGAAATACATTCTAACAGCACGTAGCAAGCAAACGAGAGCCAAAACACCCCTATATTGGGATAGGGTTTCCCTGTCCTATTTTGTTAGGAGCTAGGGTTTCACTACGCACGCAGCGGTTTCAAACAACCTACAATCGGGTGAGCAACTTGTCCTAGCTTGGAATGGTCACTATGGATTCCGAATATGCACTAGGTCAAATGGTCAAAAAGGGTGCCCCTAATATAACCGGGTTTGTGTTCATCGTGGCGAGCAGAATCGGTCAGCCTTATGGCACGCTTCTCAAAGCGAGCCTCCGGTAAACTGTTCAGGAATAGCAGATGGCAAACACCGTATCCTAGGCGCACCAATGCAAATGCAATGCAAAGAAACACATAAGTGTAGTCAAAACAAGATATCATGAGTTCGAGTGAAGTTCTCTAACTCCCCAGCAGAGTAGCCAGAAACTGTAGACGTCCTCGAACGTCCCGGGAGGGAATCCTATTTTGTTCACTGGCCTTACTACAGTTCAGACTCAAATGTCACGGTTCTGAATCTAATCCCGCAAAGTGCAATGCGAGACCGATAAATCACCAAAGAGTCCAAATCCAGCAAATCGTTTTGAAAAACAGATTTTTAGAAAGAAGTGCCAAACATGGACTACTTTGCCAGATACAGAGTCGCCACCTAAATATTTTATTTTGGGGGAATCTAGGAAACCCTGACTCGTGCCTAAGGCCACGTGTCAATCATCACCAAAGTTGCCTTAGCTCGGGAACTTGGGTACGATTGGGGAAAGTCAGCTATGAGCACCCTCGCTCACCCGATCAAGGATCGGCCACTACTAAACATGATATCTTGTTTTTGAAAACATTATGTGTTCTTATTCTGGTTATTGGCCTAGAATTACTATGTGATGCACACACCACACAAGTATAAACTAGATCGCCTAACTTGGAACAAAGCATCACATATCCATTTGTTTGCAAATGGTTTCGAATTTTGCTACTCGCAAGTAGGCTAAAACACGATTTCGATGAATCATTCCAATTCAAGCAATCCAACCTTCACCCACAGCATTCAAAGTGCTTATAACACATAAGCACATAGTCTCATGGCAAGCATGCTATCATGGCAACACTCACACTCATGCAAGATGTCAAAGCATAAATACTTACCAAGACTCCAAGCCAAAATAGAAACTAGTTAGGAATCATGCATGATCCTAGTTCATGTTAAAATGGCTAATGCATCGCAAGCAAAATGCAACTAGAATAGGCTCGGCTAATCCTAAGAATGGCATGTGAAATGCGACAACTTGATACACGTATTCAACTTGGAATTGAAATACGATACAATTAGTATGATGCGCCGAGCCCGGTGCGTGCAAAACGAATGAATGTATGTAAACATGCTATCATAAGTATGCTAATTGAAACGTGCCCTAAGACTAACCATTGAAAGCAGGTAAGTAAAAGGGAGAAAGAAATGGAGGTTTGGAAGACATGCATCACACACGCACGCTTATTACAACATTGCCCTCTCTCGGAGGGCCCGAAAGAATAATACAAATTAATTAACTAACAATCTAATTAAATATTATAAAACCTTAATTAATTAAAAGATTAATTAAGCTACTAAAGCAGTAAAGCTGCCTCGGGAAGAGGGACAAATGCATGTATGCTCGGCTTTGCTCGGAAATCCATCACCATGCTCATGCTGCCTCTGTTTAGACTGCTCTGCACCTCTGAAGACTGCACAAGTCTCAAGGTTGATTCTGAACTGCTCCCTGAACACTATGGGAGGTCACCGACCAAGAGGAAACACCACCGGCCATGGGAAACTTGTCATCGACCAAAATGATGCCCTCGGCCAAACATTTGTAGCCGAGCAGCAATAAAGATGGTCGACCGACCATCTATTCCTGCAGGAACCTGTTTTGCTGCAGCAGAGGACAGACAGGGCATGGCAATGCATTTTCAAAGCAATGTATGCACGACCACCCTCCTTATCATGTTTGAGACTCAAAGGAGTATGGTTCTCAACCCTCGAACCATCAATCACGCATTTCAATGCATGATGGTCCAAGAGGTCAAGTGTGCGATTTGATATCAAATGAAATGCACACAAAACAAATGAGGGACCCCCAACCTCTATCATGGTTTATCAAGGGGCAAGGAATGCATGCTCGATACTATGCAACCTAAACATGCAAGCATACTAACGCAATGTGAGCATGTGAACAAGCATGCAAACATGCAAATATGTAACAACATGTCAAACACATGACAAAATGCAAGCTAACAAGCATGCAAAATGCAACTTAAGCATACAACAATATGCAATGGGCCAAGTATGCAACAACACACAAGGCAAGCATGCAACAACATGTAAAGGATGGGCTTACACCAAGATGGACAGCTCTCTAATAGGTCCAAAACAGTGGCCATAATGCTATGGAATGAATGACAAATCCACATACAAACATGCATGTATAATGGTCCAACACTCAAGCATAGAAGGGCAACTTTTAAGCACACTTAAAAGAGGATAAACATGGACCAATGACAAGCATGTTAAGCTCTGAAAACACATGAAAGATGATGCCAAATCAACTAATCAAGACAAACATAGCATGTTAATGGACTTAAAGCTCAAAACTAGCCGAAGGACTTACACCATGGCCATGTCAACCAAGCCCCAAAGAGCCAAAATGACCAAAACAGTCCCAAAGGACACCAAAACAAGGCTAGAACGTGCATTGGATGGGTGGCAAAACATGCTACAAAGGCAAGTACAAAACAAGATGCATGCAAGGCCTAGAAGGGCAAATGCACTACGCCTCTTGCAACCAAACATGGCATGTTTTAGGCAAATAAAATCAGAGTTGTAACACATCAAAATAAGCCCCAAAACCTAATGAGAAGGTCTTCCAAAGACCAAATCATGGAGGCACATGCAATGGTCTATTCTTAAGGTATGAAACACAAACAACCCCAAGCATGGAATAGATGGTAAATGCAAGTGTGTGGCCATGGAACATGGACTGAAATGGCATGAGAAGTGATTCCAAATCATTGAAATAAACCAAGGGAAGCATGCTAATGACTCACACACCCGAAGCTAACAAGCTAGAATGCAAAGAGGCTATATAAAGCATGGAAAGCATGACCAAATCGACACCCAAAAGAGCTTAAATATGTTAAAACATGACCAAAAACTTCACAAAAGCTAAGCCAAAACATGCAAGCATAGTGGTCCAAATGCATGATGCATTTCTAGGCAAACTAGAGGAATGCAAGGCAAGTGTATGGTGCATGCAAGGCACGTCTAAACCAACTTGAAACAGAGGTATAACATGGAAAAACAAGGCCTAATACCTACTGAAATGGATCTAAAACAAGCTAGGCATACAAGCCACAACATAAGCCATTTGTGCAAACATCAAAGAGATTTCAATGATAGAGAGGTCATGCAAAGAACAAAACGATGGCCAAAAGGTATGGCCTAAAACAAGGCCTAACAAGGCCTTTGAGGGGGGAAACAACCCCAAACCTCAAAGCAACCTTAAACAAAGTTCTAAAGCACAAAAAAATAGAACTTTTATCCGTTATAGTCAAAGCTTAGAAACAGATGCAAGGTAGGAAAAAAGCTTGTGCAAAAATGGGAAAACTAAAGCTAGAAACTCACCCTTGTAGACCTTCTTCAAGAACAATGGTCCAGTAGGTTTTTTGAGTTCAAAGCAACCCAAGAACACTAAAATCAACCTCCAAGGACCTCAGCTCCAAGAGGATGGTGTAATGCTAAGTGTTTGTGTGCAAAAGTGTGAACAAAACAACCTTATACACACAAAATGGGATCAAATAGGGGAATATAGATACAAAGTTGTATCTCACTCTCTAACCCTAATTCTCTGAACCTCTAGAACCCTTGAGGAGGGAGGAGAAGCTTCCTCTTTATAGAATTCTAAAATTGCAAAGCTTCTAAGAGAAGCTAAACAAGAGGCAAATCCCTCCATACACATGTATGGAGGAGGGGGGATTGTGGATGCCAGCCATTACAGCTGGCATAAAATATCTTCCAAAAGCAGATGGAAGGGGGTCGATTAGCCAAAATGGCCAATTGACCAACAAAGGTGGCCGACTGACCATAAAAGGTGCTAACTGACCACAACTTTTGGCCGATGGCAAGGAGACAAGGCCGGTGGCATCATGCCATGGCCGGTGAGGTGTGGGGATGGCCAACAAGCCATTCCCTTCCCTCAGAAGCAAAAACACAAGTGTTTGGTGCATAACCAAACACAAAGCAAACAAGTCGAGAGGTCTTGAGGCAAGGCGCAGGGCCGAAACCTCCGAGAACTCAAGACGAACACAAGCATGGATGATCACCGAGTGTTCAAATGGTGACATCCAAGTCTTGAGGACGGTCAAAAATGGAGTGTCTACAGTATGACTACTGTGATCATTATATGACAGATTTGATATGGATTATGAGATATTGATCAAATAAATGATTTACTAATGCAATTAACTGTTTTAAATACTGAAAGGACATTCATTCTTAACCGCTTTACGCATTTGTTATTCACTGGGCTTTAGCTCACTATTTATATATATGTATGTAGGTGATCAGGCACCTAAGCGGGGTTAGCAACGCCGACCCAAATTCGTTTTGTCAAGCCAACCCGTTGTGTCTCACTATGAGGCTCCGAGCCGTTATTGTCAAGGCTTTTGGGTGATCTAATTCCACCATTTTTGGAAAATTCTTTGATGTCAAGTAAATGTTTTATACTTTCTTTTGAGCTTAGGATTTAATTCCCTAGTATGTTTTGGACGTTTATGACTTAATCTTTTCTATGTATATTGGACATGGACTAGGACTTATGTGTGTGCATATATGTATATATTCATATGGAAGTAATATGTTCATTTACGTCAGCACAGCTCTTTGGACATTATGTTTTAATACAGGCTTCCGCCGGCCCCTTTTATTGTTCAATTGTTTCTACTGCTAATCAGGCCCTTGGTAATCACAAATTATTGATCGGTTACGATACTAAACCCTTAGAGGCGGGTTTGGGTCGTGACACCTCATCCTTCTCATCTTGAGTCAAGTCTAGGACTTGCTCATTCAGAGTAGGGGACTTGGCCCCAGTAGCAGCCTCATCTTCATCAGCATTGTCAGCCTTGACGTCCTCGTCCTTGGCTTCATCCTCAGAGTCTTTTGGAGAGGGAAGAAAAGGCACTTGGAGTTGGTTTATGTCTCTGAGGGGGGAATCCATGGGGATTGAGAGTTTGTTCAGAGTTGTTGTCCAACCGAGGTAAAAGCCTCGGTTGCAAGCTTGGTTGACCTGGGCCTTGTATGCATCTCGGACGGTGGCCTGTCCCTCAGAGAATGCCTTCTCGTCAGCTGCTTTGATCTCAACCTCTTTGGTAGCCAGAGCCATATGGAGCTCTGCCTTAACCTCGACGGTTTTGGCCTCGGCCTCCTTGGCCTCAACTTTGAGCACCTCGGCCACAGCCTTTGCCGCTTCAGCCCTTTCTTTGGCTGTGTCTTGGGCAACTTTAGCAACCTTAGCCTGATCTATCAAGCCTTTGATCTTCGCCTCAACATTGTTGAGGGAAGAGAGGAAGCTAGCAGCTTCCTTAGTCTTTTGAACCAACTCTTTCTTGATATCCCCGGCCTTCATTACAAAGGAATGGGTACGCTAGATAACCTAAAAAGAACGAAACAAACAAATTAGAATTGCTTAAGTAAGGGTAGAAAACCAAAATGAAAAAATTACAAGTGTTGGGACTTACTAGAACAGAGTGTTGCATCATCAAAGCAAAATTCTTGTATTCGGTGATCTCGGCCATGGGATTTAGATCGGTGGCGTAAGAACAAAGCGGTGGAGAGCGGCGTCGACTTGATACTATCGATGGCCTTAATTGGTCAGTCCCCAACCATGATTGCAGGGGCCTAGGGCTCATCGACTTTGAAAGCACTTGGGTTTGTGGTGGCCTTGGACCTCGGCTTCTTCGATCGAGCGGTGTCGGATGGCTCGGCCTCGACAGGCCTCTTCTCGATGACAGTCGAGCTCTTCCTGATCTCAGCCAGCTTGGAGATCGGCACAGTGTCCTCAGAGTCAACCTGAGTCACTATTGTCTTGGCCTTAGCCTTCTTCTCTCTTTTTGGTTTGGGTTGGAACTGTGATGGAGAGAACTGAACATGAACCACTCCTAGCAAGTCGTCTAGTAGATCTTCCACAATGGCTTTGTTGCGGCGCATGATGGTGACAACAAGATAACTCGGTGCCGATGTGGATAGCAGAAGTGCTACAGGAGGGGTAGCTAGATCATAGACCGATGTCTCTGATTCTTGATGTCTGCAACTCTGAGTTCTACCGACTGGTGCGTTTGCTGGGGCATGACGTCGGCGTCAGTGCTGGGATGTCGAGATAAGTTGGGGGGGCAGAAGTAGGAGGTAGTTTAACTAGATCTAAAGAAGATTCCTGGTCTGGCCTTGGCAATAAAGTAACTAGTGGGGTGGATGCTGATAGGGGAGTCTTACTTCGACGGGGAACGTTGGGGGCAGACTTGTAGGTCGGGATATAATCAAGCAGCAAAGGGGCTTTGCGCTTATCAATATCCAAACCTAGAAGCCTTTTCAAATCAGGGCTGGGGCAAAAAGTTTGGCGGAAATCCTTTGATGGCTGGGAAAGAGCTACAAAACAGAAACAAAAGGAAGACATTAGTACAGATAAGATGAACTAGCAAGTCTTAGTAAAGGTAAGTTATGAGATGACTCAGTTCTTACCATCACCCTCTTTAAACACTACTCGAAGCAGAGGAAAGAGATGAAGATCATCATCAGGCGCAAACTCCCAGTTGCCCGAGACGATCAAGTAATCATCTCCAACACCCTTGTTGGAGTCTGGGAGGTCGGCTATGAGTTTGTAGGCAGTGGATCTGGCCTTGAGGTAATATATGTAGCCTTTTTCAGACTTAAGGCCACACATTATGTAACAGAATTGGATGTCGACTAGTGTAATCCTAGCCTTTTTTCAGTGTGCTAGGGCGACTATACCATTGATAACCCTATAGAAATTGATGGCTAGCTGTGTGGGGTTGAGTTTGTAGTAGTGGAGGACTTCCCTAAAGAGGGTGTCTAGGGGAAACTTAAGTCCACACTCTATGATGGCAACTACTGGGAATGGCATGGAATCTCCATCAGGCATGATAAAGTCCTCCTTCCCAGCCAACCTGAGTTGAACGTCGACTGGGATGGAGAGCTCTTGTCGGAAGTACTCTAGTTTGGCCGGGGTGTACCCTCCACCTAAACATACCCATGATGTCGGTTTAATGAAGTTGGTACAAGATTTCAGAAAAGAGTGATTGGTATAGGTTTGAAGACCACAGCTGAACCCTAGAGAGCATTAGGATGAGGATTTTTGAAGATCCAAAAGGAATTTTGTTTTGGTTTTCCTAAAAGATGTGGGTTCTAAAACAAATCCCAAACCTAGAACTATAGAAACAAGAATCAAGGGCCAAAGATCTAAAAAATAAGAACAGAGGAGTGTGATTCAAAATCAACAAGTGTCAGAGACCAGCAAAGTTCAAGAACCAACTAAAGCATAAATATAAAAAGACACATAAACATGGCAAAGGACATTGCCAGACACTTTAGAAACACAATGGCAAGCATCAATTCATAACATACAAATGAATCCAAGGCAATGTTCAGAGATAGAGCACAAGTATGGATACAAATTAAATCGCAACACAAGAGTAATTATAGATATGATATAGGGAAAATCCAAAAGCAAGAGATATTGTGGAAACAAATTACTAGTATATCTAAAATGGGTTCAAAAACAAGAACCGATTTGCAATATCCAAATGTGGGAATCAGAATCGAAGAATAAAGAATTTCGAACAGCAAGAAACATACAAGTAGATTTATGATAGTGTCACATTCAAGAACAGTGAATGATTGAAATTAGAGAGGAAGAAACTAAGAACTCACCAATTGTAGCCAAGGAAATGATGCCGGAGTAGTGGTCATTTGGAATCGAGACAATAGCGATCATTAGAACAAACCAACGGCTTTCTTAGAAAAAAGTGGGCGGAGCGATTGAGGAACTAGAAAGCACTGGCGGAAGTTTGGAAGAGGAATGTTAGAGAGATAAAGTCTGAGGGACGAGGAAATTGAAGATTACAAAAGTGAAGACAAAGTGAGAAGGAGGAGAGAGAGAGAGAGAGAGAGAGTTCTATTAAAAGCGAAAGCAAAGAAGTGAAATGAATACACCTTGGGCGGCGTGCATGCGGCGGCGTGGCGTAAATGACGCATACGATAGCGCGTGTCAAGTACGCCCCAACGATGAAGGGATACACAGAGGATACGGTTGAAAAGACTGTGCGTGACAGTTCATGCGCAGTTAGAACTCTTGAAATTTTTGAAGTAGTGAGGCAATAACCTCAGTTAGGGAAATGATCTTGACTGAGATGCTTAAAGAAATTGATCCTTGATTCTTGGTTCTTGATAGAATGGGCAATTGATTCTGAGTTACTTAAAGCCGACAAGTCATCATCTCGTTCGAAGAGAATCGTGAATTTTAGCCGACATGCTATATTGATAAACGGTGTAGGTTCCATCACCTCAGGTTGCCGAGGTAATAAAACCTAGGGGCAGTTGTGGAGAAGTATGTTGTAGATAACAACACGTAGCTAAAGTGACGCCGAAGTGTCAACTGAGGTGCCACGTGGCCTGGTCATGCTACCGAGATAATCTCAGCTAGGCCGAGGTCATCTGCGGAGATGCTGGATTTCGAGATAAGTAGATAAGGGATAAGAGTCCTAAAATAGAAGAGGACCTCATTATGGATGAAGATAAGGTTTAAGAAGAGTTTATCTCTATCTAGATAAGGGTCTAGGATGAGCATTGAGCCCGAGTCCATTGAAGTAAGGCTTTTAAAGGGATCAGGTCACTATTGATTATAAAAGCAAGGAACCCTCGTGGGTTTGAGGTAAGTCTTTTCTTGTGAGTTTAAGCACAATTTGTTATCTTTGAGAGATATTGATTACTGAATTGATCGTCGGAGTGTCCCCGGGTGGTCGAATCACCGCTGGATTCTCATCTTTTTGTGCAGGTTATTGGGCTTAATCTATTCTGTCAGTGCTCTCTAGCTAAGTTTCCCGTTTAATTATGTGATTGGAAATTAACACCCACATATATTATAGTAAAGGGATTTTTCGTAATCAACCTTTTGACAACTCTAAAAGTTATAACTAAATTTTCAAATTTTTGAATAAAAAAGTAATTAAAAAAATGCTTTTGATAAACGCATTCATGTAATAATTATAAAAATACTAATTGTTTTATAATTTATATTTTTCAAAAGTTAAAAGAAACTTTTCTATGATTTGTCCAAACCTATTATATCTTATAAAAAGTCAAAATGATGTATTAAAATTCCTTTTTTTTTTCTCCCTTTTTTCTCAAGTATATTCTCTCTCTACACAAATCCCTAATTGTTACATAATTGAACCTTTTTTCACCCCATATAATACTTGCTTATCACTCAAAATATTATTTCATGCAATAAATTACCACAACACTTTTAAACTCTTTTGACAAAGATATTCAAGGTTAGTTAATGTTTAGGGAAAATTATTTATAAGTCCTATTTTAAAGACTTATTTAATGTGAAATTCTATAAATATTCTTTTAGAGTTTTAAATCATATTTAAATAGGAATATATTCTATAAGATCTTATGAGTTGTAAATAAATGAGATTAGTGTACTTTTATACCCCTAATTTGTTTCCAATGTCACGTTGGATTTGGAAATGTCACATTGGGTTTGGAATGTTACATGTTACATTTATGTTTTGAATTTCAAATTTCCAACCATATAGATATGATCACAATCTATGGTAACATTAGATTTTCCATATAAGGTATTTCCATTAATTAGATTATTTTGAATTTCAAAAGCATATGAGAATGTCACGTTAGATTTGGAAATATCACATTGGGTTTGGGATGTTACATGCTGCATTTACGTTTTGAATTTTAAATTTTCAACCATATAGATATGATCACAATTTATAGTAATATAAAATTTCCCATATATAGTATTGCCATTAATTAGTCCATATATAGTATTGCCATTAAGTTATTTTGAATTTCAAATTTCTATCCATATAGATATGATTATAATATATGGCAATATTGGATTTCCTATATATGTCATTGCCATTAATTAGGTTGTTTTGAATTTCAAATTTTTAACCATATAGATATGATCATAATCTATAATAGCATTGAATTTTCCATATATGGTATTATCATTAATCAAGTCATAGGGCCATCTTTTGTATAAGTCTTCCAAATATGACTTACAAATAATTTACCCTATTAAAAGTTTGTGATTTTGTTTAAATATAAATAAATAATAATCTTATAAGTCTCACTATTTATATATATGGAAACAAGAAAAATTATTTAGTTTGCTAAAGATTTAAATGATTCTCAATTTTTTTAGCTATTTGAAATATAGTTGAGTATCTACGTGGGCAAAAATGGAATTGAAAAATTCTACCCGTAGTGAGGGTGAGATTTGTCTACAAGAACAGAGGCAGAGAATGACAAATCCACCCGTGGCGATCTTAGGCATGACCTAATGTTGGAAATGGAAATCTTATATCCCATAGAGATCATTGTTGTCTCTTCATTTTTGATACCCACTCCCAATCGCTCCCTCAAAAAGGCATAACCTAATATTGGAAATGAAAATCTCATGTTCCATAAAGATCATTGTTGCTGGTTCAATTTTGTTTGATACTTGGTACAAGTTCATAAGCAAAGCAACAAAGATGGAAAGAGTTTGACATACTGAGAAAAAGGGATTTCAGATTGATACGGAGAAAATGATTTTTTTTAATTTATTTTTTTATTTTTTATCTTATTGGAAAATTGCTCTGCAAAAGAAATAAAACCAATGCCTCCTTCCCTTAAAGCAACTCTAGCTCTGTTACGTAAAATGTTTAGCAAACATAAAAACAAAATTACTATTTTTATTTTGCCTAATTAATTTAATTAATATGTACTCTAACAATATTTTTTATTTGAATTAATCAATCAAACTAATTTAATTAATTTTTAAAAGAAAATACTATACATATAAATAAAAAAATATAATCTTTTTTTATGACAAGCGATATATGCACCTAGTATTGACATGATTGCTAACGTAACATTTGTAAATATTTTTTTTTAAAAAATATATTATTAAATTATTTTGTTAAATAATAAGAAAATTTAGTCAAAATCCCTCAATTGGATTTTTGTTTGATGAAAAGAATAACCGAATTATTTTGTTTTATAGATCCCTTAAAAAGGAAGTGTATAATTGAGTAAGAACAGAATAAAATTTCTTTTTTTTTCTTGAACAATATTGTCCATGCATATATATATATATGTCACATAACTCTTTTGACGAGGAACACTTGTATTTTATTTTATACAAGTTTAAAAATATCATATTTTTGGTTGTTTCATCTAATATGTATTCTGTTTTTTGTAATAGTGTGAATTAGAGCAACATATTACTGTAAACAAACGTAACATGTTACTTACTATGAGATACAGTAACTTGTTACTATCAAACAAAGTAACATGATACTATTTACGTCAATTTTGATGATATATATATTTTTAATAACTTCATAGTCAACATGGATTTTGTTTGATAGATCTTGATGAGATGATTTTAAAAATACTAATTTTATTAAAAATTGACATCTAGATCCTTGCCAAAAAAAAAAAAACAAAAAATTTGTGACGCTTTTTTTACATGTGGCTAAAAATTGATAATTAGCGACTTTTTTGTTACGATTTTTATACATTGTCACTAAAACTTACAATTAGTGATATTTTTTTGTGATGAATTTTTCAAATTATCGCTGAAAGTAGAAAATATTTGATTTTTTTATGACGGTTTTTTAAACTGTTACTAAAACTAATAATTAATAACATTTTTTGTAACAAAATTTCCAAACTGTCAGTGAAATTAACAATTAGTGACTTTTATAATAGTGTCTAATGAAAAACACTATTAATTATTATAAGATCTATTGGACAATAATTCTACCTATTAGAACCTATACATAAGTTTTCCTTAAATTGCTCACTAAGTATATTTTAGTAATAGTGATATACGTTGGACTTTTCAAAGAAAGCCTTTTGTGTTTATCCCTAATATATTAAAATTTTATTATGAAGAAGTTTTGATCAAATCTCTCATAATAATATTTTGGGAGCTTTTTTGATAAATCCACTTTCTAAAAGTTTTATACCATCTAACCCATATTCTTTTTTACTATTCCATTAGGTCCTATTTGAAATAAGAAGACCAAAATACCCTTTTCACCTACTTATGTTCTATTTAGTTCACATTATTTTTTTATGTTTCAGTAAGTCCTGTAGGTGACATAATTACCAAAATACCCCTAATGTGAATGTTCACACCATCAATGTGAATGTTCATATCGTCAATGTGTAGGGGCCCGGCGCATGTCGATCCCCGTGGGTGCCCGGAAAAATTCGAGTCGGGCCGGGGCGGGCCCGACCCATTGACAATGTGAATATTCACATTGACATGTTAACATTCACATTAATAGGAGTGTAAAATTGGCCCGCCATGCCATGGGTAATGGCGCCCGATCCGGCCCGTTGATAATGTGAATATTCACATTGACATGTTAACATTCACATTGATAAGAGTATAAAATTGGTCCGCGGCCCATGGGCAGCCAAAAGCCCAGCCCGGCCCGGCCCGTTAACAATGTGAATATTCACATTGACAACTTAACATTCACATTAATAGGGGTGTAAAATTGGCCCGCATCCCGTGGCAGCGTGAAACCCGCCTGCGGCCCATGGGCGGCCCGGGACAGGCCCGGTGACAATGTGAATATTCACATTGACATGTTAACATTCATATTGATAAGAGTATAAAATTGGCCCGCGGCCCATAGACGGCCAAAAGCCTACCCGCGACCCGATACGGGCCCGACCCGGCCCATTGACAATATGAATATTCACATTGACATGTTAACATTCACATTGATAGGAGTGTAAAATTAGCCCGCAATGGTTGCCCGAAACCACGGCCGTGGGCAACTAAGCGGGCGGCCCGTTATTAACAATGTGAATATTCACATTGATATGTTAACATTCACATTGATAAGAGTATAAAATTGGCCTGCGGCCCAAGGCTGGTCCGGCCCGGTTCATTGACAATATGAATATTCACATTGTTATGTTAACATTCACATTGATAGGAGTGTAAAATTAGCCCGTGTCTCGTGGCTGTCCGAAACCCGCCCATGGCCTGTGGGCGGGCCGGGGCAAGCCTTGTCATTTTTTTAAAATTCTTTTTAATTTTTTCTACCAAAATTTTATTATTTTCCACAAAAAAAAAAGACACTGGGCCTCGGCGCGGGTCGGACCTCGAACCAAGCCTTGAATGGGCCTTAACCGGGCCGATGGGCTGGGCAGGGCTTCAAAGTGATGCCTCAGGCCCTAGCCTAGGGTCTCAGATTAGGCTCGAGCCTCGCCCCAAACGAGCCTTTCTCGGGCCGGCCCACGAGCCAAAAAATTAGGCTCAGGCCTTAGCCCTGGCACAAGGGTATTCGGCTTTGAATGGGCCTATGGATTGAGCCTTGGGTTGGGCCAGTGGGCCTAGGCCTGGCCTTGAGCTTAGGTCGGGCTTGGGCGGGCTTGGTCGTTTTTTTTTAAATTCTTTTTAATTTTTTCTATCAAAATTTTATTATTTTGCACAAAAAAATACATTGCGCTTTGGCGCAGGCTGGGCCTCGGATCGAGCTTTGAATGGGCCTTAAGCGAGCCGATGGGTGGGCCGGGTTTCAAAGTGATGACCTAGGACCTAACCTAGGGTCTCGAACATGCTCGGGTCCGGACCAAAACGAGCCTGCCCCGGGCCGTGGGTGGCTTCGGGCAGCCCACAGGCCGCCGGCCAATTCTACATTCCTATCAATGTGCATTTTAACATGTCAATGTGAATATTCACATTGTCAACGGGCCGGACCGGGCTTACCCCGGGCCGCGGACAAATTTTATACTCCTAACAATGTTAATGTTAATATGTCAATATGAATATTTACATTGTCATGGGTCGAACCAAACCCGCCTCGGGTTGCGGTCGGGCTTCAGGCCGCCCACGGGGTTGCGGGCTAATTTTACACTATTATCAATGTGAATGTTAACATGTCAATGTGAATATTCACATTGTCAACGGGCCGGGTCGGGCCCGCCCTAGGCCGCTGGCCAATTTTATACTCTTAATGTTAACATTCACATTGTCAACAGTAGACCGAACCCGACCACGGGCGTGTTTCGGCAAATACGAGGCGCGGGCTAATTTTACACTCTTATCAATTTGAATATTAACATATTAATGTGAATATTCACATTGTTAATGGCGGGTTTGACCACGCCACGGGCGTGGGCTAATTTTACACTCCTATAAATGTGAATGTTAATTTGTCAATGTGAATATTCATATTGTGAACAGCCCGCCTGCCGAACTCTGGTGGGCTTTGGCGCCCAGGCATGCCAATTTTATACTCTTATCAATGTGAATGTTAACATGTCAATGTGAATATTCGCATTGTCAACAAGCTGGACCGGGCCCATCCTGGGCCGCCCATAGGGCGCGGGCGGGTTTCGCACTGCCACGGGACTCGGGCCAATTTTACACTCCTATTAATGTGAAAGTAGACATGAGAATGGGAATATTCACATTGTCAACAAAGCCAGTTCGACTCGGGCGGGTTTGAGCCCACGGCCAATTTTACATTTCTACTAATGTTAATTTTAAAATATGAATGTTCACATCATAAAATTGCTAACCGTTCAAAAAATATTTATAAGGGTATCAAAATATAAGGGTATAAGTGTCCAAAAAAATAGTGTAAATCAAGAAAAAAGACTTCATGAAATAAAACTATACATACATAAGATTAAATGGGTTAAAAAATTCTTTCATAGACTTCTTAAGTTAAAACATTTCTAAATAAGATTTATAAATAATATTTCCTAATATGTTTATACAATTATATTCTTAAAGAGAGAGAGAGAGAGAGAAAGAGTCACGCTTGACCTTTGAACGACTGATCGTTGGAAGGCTGGAGAATGAAGAGAGAGGGAGAGAGAGAGAGAGAGAGAGAGAGTCACGCTTGATCTTTGAATGACTGATCATTGGAAGGCTGGAGAATGAATATGACGGGGAAGAAAGTTTTTTTCTAGCTCCCAACACTAGTTACTTGTAGAAAGTGAAAAAAATAAAGACAAAATGTCTATAATTTTGCAGACTTTGTTGGAAGTTATAAATTACAATATCTTCCTTCGGGATGAATGATTGAATTAAAATAGTCATGTATGATAAAATATATTATTTTAATTAAATAAGATAAAATATTACATATAATTCATAATTAATTTTTTTTTCTGTCATAAAAATTAAAATAGTCAAAAAAATCTATCTCAAACGAGATTTTTTAGTCCCAAGTTAAAATTATAAAAAAAAATTAAAAAATCAACTCACATCTCAAACCAACCAAATCTCAATAAGCAAAATACCTCAAATACTCAAGGGTGTTTTGAGAAGATGATAAAATCACTTTTTGGAAAATCATCGGACTTTTGACTATTTTAGAAAAAAGCCAACAACCCATACCAAAAGTCAAAGATTCCTTTTTCTACTTTTTGCCGTCGTTTCGTAATTATCACAAAAAGTTGGACTAAACTATTTTTACCCAATGTAAAAAAATTTATGGGTATGTTAAATTAGCCTGTTCCCAAACGAGGCCTTAGTTTGATTTTGAAAAAGTAATTTTAAATATTGTTTTGGGGAGATAGTTTAAAAATTTTATATTTTTACCCATGTAAATAAAAAAAAAAATAAAGGATATAATTGTAATAAATGTGACTTTTTTAAACTCACCAAATGACTCATTTGCTAAAAAAGCCAACCTAACTTTTTTAACAAACAAGCTACAAACATAGCTTTATACCAAGTGGCTTTTTTAATCAAAAATTCACTAATACTGTATTTGGTTGGGAGATTTGGAAAGGAGTTTGGAAAGAGAAATGGAAAAGGTAGATGAAATGTGAATAAAATATGTCTATATTTCTCCTAGTTTCACATACATTTTCTCTTTCCCTTTCCAAATCTCTCTCCAAATTCCCCAACCAAACACAATATAAAAAAATATATAAAAAGTCAACAACTTATATCAAAAAGTCAGATATTTTTTTTTCTCTTTATCTTTTACACATCTTTTTATAAAAAATTAAAAAATCATTTTAAACATACTAATTTTTTAACGTCATATTTTAACTAAAAAAAATATATTCCCAGCCTAACTTGCCAAAAGGGCAATCAATTTGCCTCCTCATTGGAGTTGACCAGCAGAAGCTTGGCTTGTGGGGGTATAAAGAAGATAAGGCCATGCGTGGTTTAAACCATCTTCAATAATAGTAGGCATTTTATCTATTTAAATATTATTATAAAGTATATATTTTATTTTATCTATCAATTATTTTATGTTTTTATTTCAATCATGCTCTTTATTTTAGTTATTTATCTAAATATTATTAATTTTATAGAATACCACATAATAACAAAGATGAAGAGAAATGATCCTAATGATTGAATACATTTTGCCTAGTATTGAAGGCTAGCTACATGTAGCTAGTGAATATGAGTGGAGCCAAAATGCCTAATCATATGCCTAGTGCATTAGAATTGAAAAAAATGAATCACACTAGGCATTTTAACTAACAAGTATTATATGCCTAGTGCATTTGAGATGCTCTTATACATAACGATATTTTTGTTCATTTTGCTAAAGATCCAAAAATAAAAGACTTTTTTTTTTTTTTCCTTTGAACAACAAAAATAAAAGGCATTTGAGTACAAAAAAAAATTTCATTGACCATGTTGTTCCAAAATGTTAACCACTGGCTAATGGAAGGAGTTTCGTGTTATAAAATAAATCCTTTAAGAAAGTTTTAGTGTTAAGCTTTACATATTAAAAGATAACCTGAAAATGGATTATAGTTAAGAGGAATTTATTCACTTTATTTAGTTTAGAATTTTTAAAAATAATTTTATAAATTATAATTTGAAATTTTCTTTCTTTTTTTTTTTAAAAAAATTGTTTTTAACATTTTAATTATTTTTTTAAAACTTTTTTAGATCTACTTAAAAAGTATAAAATTTGTACAATTTTTTTGTATTCAATGAATTTATGAAAGATTTTTACATAAATTTTATATTTTTTAAATTAAATTTTATAAATTTTACTTGTTTGGGTAGAGTTGCAAAAGTGCACTTTTTATATATATATTTTTTTGGATCAACTCTCTATTTTTTTATACATCTTTTCATTAAAAATTAAAAAGGAAAGTGATTGAGACCCCTTCCAATCACCACCCCCATCACCCAACACACACATGGCAGGTAGTGATTGGAGGAGAAGGAAAAAAAGAAAAAGAAAAAAGAAAAACTGGCCAATCAAAAAGAGAGGGGGTCAAAGGGAGTGTTTTCTTGAGGGGGTCCAACTCATTTTTCAATTAAAAAATATACTTATTTAGATTATCTAAATAACTCTAGGTAAATTTTAAAATTAAAAATATTTATAAATTATTAAAAATAAAAAATGATTGAAAAACTTTAAAAAAATAATAATAATAATAATAAAAAAGAGAATAGCCTTCATTTCAAATTCAACCACTACACTTCTCAACTAGTACTTTGCTACTGGAGAGGCACGCAATTGGTCGGTGGCTTGTGGGGGTCCACTAAGTGCCTAAGCAGATACGTCATCATTTCAAACAGGCCTTAAAGATGGACGGACGAGATTTACGGGTTATCATAATAACCGTAGGATTGGATGTGCTCATGTAACTGCAAAAAAAGGAAATGAAAATTCTGCCGCTTTATATAAAGCGCCTCACCAATGCTCTTTCACGCACTTCTCGCATTCCTCTCTGCAAATTCGATCTCGAAAACAAAGCTAAAAAATGGCGAATGGTATTCGATCCTTCCAATTGAACACCGGAGCTCAGATTCCTTCCGTCGGTTTAGGCACTTGGCAGTCCGATCCCGGTCTCGTCGGCGAAGCTGTCGCCACCGCCATCAAGGTTCTCTCTCTCTCTCTCTCTCTCTCTCTCTCTCTATATATATATATATATACATACATGAGTTTATGTATTTGGTGATTTATTTATTTATTTTTCTATTATTTATTTTTCTATAATTGAGATATTTGGATGTTGTCGATACGAGAATCATGAAAAAATCGTGTTAAAATTGTGAAGAAAAATTGCTTGGATAAATGCAAATTAGCATTATTTGGGATAAGTTTTTTCTTTTTCTTTTTATTTTTTTCTTTTTATTTTTTGGACAATCAAATGGAATCAGGGACGGAATCAGAATTTCATCTTTTTGAGGTCCGAAACATGAGTAAAAAAATTCACCAGTTGAGATAAACTATCATAGTTGTCTTGTGCTATGTTTAATTCACTGGACTGAAATGATCATTCCTTGCTTTCCCACGGAATGATCATTGCTAGCAATGGTAAATGATGATTGTTTGTAGTGTATTTTTCGTCATTTTTTTTTTGGTGAATCAAACGGAAGAATGGATATTCTAATGTAATGAATATTATATTTCACATTCTAATAAATCAAACACTACCTTAGTTCAACAAGATGTATACAGATTTAAGGAAAATACTATGGTGATACACTTCGTAACTAAAAGGAAAAAATGCATAATTCTAATTTTTTTGAGTTATAACTAAAAAAAAAAAAAAATGTCATAACTAAATATAACGAGACATAAATAAAGAACTCGTGAGTCATAACTAAAATAATGTCATAATTGAATATGAAAATTGGTCCTAACTAGAGAATAAAATGGCATAATTAAGACTGCATATAGTACATCCTTTTTTTAAAAGGGTGTATATTAGAATTTCCTAAGATTTAATACTAAATAGTACACACAAAATAAAGAGGAAAAAGCATTAAATAATCGCAATTCAAAAACAATAAAAAATAAATAAAACCTTAATAAACTATTAGAGACGGACAAACCTATGATCACATTTCAATAATCAACGGGTCATAAACATCATATTTTATTTCAACAATGATACTAAATAGTACATCAAAAAATAAAGAGGAAAAAGCATTAAATGATCATATTTCAAAAACAATAAAATAAAAAATTCAATAAACTATCCGAGACATACAACCTAATATCAAATTTTAATAATCAACCAATCATAAACATCATATTTTATTTGGTGTAATGAAAACATATCAATAATGCAAGCAATGTAAATACTAAATAATATACACATCAAAAAGAAGAAATCTGATTGCAGAGTAATAGTGGTAGTGATGGTGGTTGAAATCTAGATGGTGATTGCTTGATCGGTGATGGAGATAATCCCAAAGAATAAGGTTGGCTATACCACTCAGTCTAGTTCTTTTCCCTTACTCAATTTGTGGACTCTTGTGTGAGACAAACAAACGAAATGCTCATAGTGGACCCTTGTGTCAAATGATTGCAGGAGGGCCAACACATTTAATACAAAAACTAAATATTCTAATGGATAGTATTCAAACAGGATTTTTCGCACGGTTAGGGGAGGCCATGTTCCCCTATTGTCAATTGACAGTTCCGTCCATATAGCCTGTATCTTTTGCAATGCAGACAATAGGTTTTGAATAAAGCTATATTTTTATATTGCCTACTTTAAGAAATAAGGCTATGTTTTGGGATATTTTAGGAGGGGTTGAATCCAAACTTTAAACTCTCAGCATAATGCCTCACATATACGATCTATTAGAACAATACTAATTTTCTTGATTTTTGTAATCATATAATATTTCCTCCTTATTGTCAACAAAAAGGATGACACTTAGTGTTAGTCCCCATTACTGTTCATAGTGAATTTACCTTGGAAAAAATTAAATTTTTTCACCTAGATGATACATATGTTTGGTTACAAACCCCCCCCCCCCAGGTACTTGTTTATTGTTGTTTATGTCAGTATCCTTCATTATCTTCACCCTTTGGTTATTTTTAAGTTCAAATTTAAATTCTTCTTGTTTTCTAAGCGAGCAATAGAATGCTATGAGGACACAGTTTCTGCATCCATATCTTAGTTGCTCTATTTCTATAGTAATTATATTCATATCTAGTTTTATTATGTGGCTCACTGATATCATGGAGTTGCGGCCTCTTTCATCGTGTATTTTTTTGGAAAACCATGGGATTAGTCCTTTCTTACTAATTAGTTTGACTTCATTCATTAATAAAATAATGATTAGTGCTAACAAAATAAAGCATATTTCCTTATCATTGCAGGTAGGATACCGCCATATTGATTGTGCTCAAGTATATGGAAATGAGAAGGAGGTATGTTGAGTCTATTTAATTTTATCATTGTTATATCTAAGCTAATTGATATTCCTAGTTTTTTTTTATTTTATTTTTTTAAGATTCATTTACCTTGAGGAAATTTTTTGTTTAGATCCTATGGAAATGAGGAGGTATGTTGAGTTTATTTAATTTTATCGTTGTTATAGCTAGACCCATTTGCTTTGACACCTTTCGAAAGACAACTATATTCATACATGGACAAGTGAAAGTAGGGTCAGGACTTGGGACTTGAAGGTCGAGGAAACAATGGTGAGAATAGGCCACCATATTCCAAATATGCAATGCTAGTCATGGTTACTGTAAAACCTTATTATTGTAAAGCTCTTTACATAATTCTTATCTTGTCCAACGATCAAAAAAAAAAATTCTTATTTTGTCCATACTCTGGTTACATCACAGTAACCTTAAATAAGAATGAACCTCTTTATGAATACACCAAGCCATTATGTGTTTTGGGATGGGTCTCATCAGTTCAGATCCTTGCCATGATTTAGAACTCATATTTGCAACTGACTGCATTAATGGTGTAATTGGTGATTTGATTTAAATAGACTTACTCACCTCAGTGGTCAAAGATAATTTGTTTGGAATGAGAAAATTTCGTAGTTTCTTGGAAGGTTTTCGAGGCACTGATCTAGTTTTCTTTCCTTGTAGATTGGTTTGGTTTTGAAGAAGTTGTTTGAAGATGGTATCGTGAAGCGCGAGGATTTGTTTATTACCTCCAAACTCTGGTTTGAATCAATCTTTATTTTGATTAAATCTGGTATAAACATATTAAAGAGATCGCTATATATATGTATTTGCTTATGCTAAGATGATAATGCTGTGTTGCTTTACTCTTTGTTTAGAGTCTCTCACGTCTCATCTTTTCTGAAACACAAAGGTGATTTTAATTTCTGCTAAAAAATGTAATGATATGCAGGTGCAGTGATCATGCTCCAGAAGATGTACCAGAGGCACTAAACAAAATTTTGCAAGATTTGCAGCTTGACTATGTTGATTTGTACCTTGTACGTATTGCCTCATAGAAAGTTGCTTGCAGTCATGCCTGTTAAAAGTTAACTAGAAGAGTTTTTCTTTTCTTTTTTCTTTATTTTCCTTCAAAAGTCTAGTTTCCACTTTTATTTGCTAAAGTTAATATAGTTAAAGAACTCTTATATTGTCTTGGAAGATTGAAACTGTATCTAGACGCCGAAGACGTAGTGGGAACTAGGAAGAGGTTATATTTGACTAATAGGCATCCCTTAAAAGACAATTTTAATGCTTCTTGAACCGTGAAGGGGCATAGAATCAATGGTTTGATGATCAATTTCTGGAGTTTATTAATGTCACATGTGGCCTAAAAATGACTCCATCAGATTTAGATATTATAAATAGTTAATATTGACCCCGTCAAATGTTTCATGGTAGATATTTTTAGTTTTTCCTAACTGAAGTGCTTAATTATTGAAGATCCACTGGCCTGTCCGGATGAAGAAAGGGTCAATTGGCTTTAAGCCTGAAAATCTCGGTATTCCTACTGACATACCTGCCACATGGAAGGCAATGGAAGCTCTATATGATTCCGGTAAAGCCCGTGCTATTGGTGCCAGCAATTTTTCCTCGAAGAAACTGGGAGATTTGCTAGAGGTAGCACGTGTTCCCCCTGCCGTCAACCAAGTTGAGTGTCATCCTTGCTGGCAACAGTCCAAGCTACATGAATTCTGTAAAGCTAAGGGAGTTCATCTATCTGTGAGTCAACAATTTTATATTAGTTTTGATATTTACACCTGACCCATCTGTCAAATCTCAATTCATATTCTAGTTCAATTTGGCTACAAATTCAATTTTAACTTAGATCTTATTTTTGTTACTTTTGTCTCGACTTATTTATTCTTTTAGGGATACTCGCCTCTGGGTTCTCCTGGTACAACTTGGCTCAAGAGTGATGTCCTTAAGCATCCAATTTTAAATGCGGTTGCAGAGAAACTAGGCAAGACTCCTGCTCAGGTTGCTCTTCGTTGGGGTCTACAGATGGGTCATAGTGTACTCCCCAAGAGTACAAAGGAAGCAAGGATCAAGGAAAACTTTGATGTCTTTGACTGGTCTATTTCTGAAGACTTGTTTGTCAAGTTATCTGAAATTCAGCAGGCAAGTTCCTATATTACTGCACTTATCATGGATTGTTTGTTGTTCCTAACTCCATTGCTCTTCTTGTTATACTGATATTCATTTGTTACATGATTGTTAAATTCACCAAAAATAAAAGCGAACATGTGAGTATTTTTACATTATAAGTGAATATGACATTGAGTTAGGCCATTGGTTCAAGGTCCTAACGGGGGCCAACAAAAAGCTCCAAGAGTCTTGTGTTCAATTATGCATATACTTCATACAATAAGTAATAGTTTTATTTATTTATTTATTATTTTTTATGACTGCAGGCAAGACTTGTCCGAGGGACTTCATTTATCAATGAGACTCTTGGGCACTACAAGACAGTTGAGGAACTCTGGGATGGTGAGATATGAGAAGACAGACAAACGATGGCGGAGGCACCATGGCGGTGGCGGTTTTCTATTTGCAGCATCATTGACAACCGATGCTGCGAGTTTAGGTTTCGTAATCTTTTTTAGTTCTAGTCACCTAGGTTGTGTTTCTGCTGAATTTGCTTTACATCTTTTCTTCCTTCTTGTTAAAGGCTACAATGTTATTAAATTTGGTAAATTCTGAAGATTGCAACAACAAAAAAATTGAAGAGACGTTCTCTGTCATGGTTTTTTATTCTCATGGAAGATGTATTGGTAAACCAAATGATTTTGAATCGTTTGTTAAAATTTACTATGTTTTCAGTGTTTGTGAGACCATTCGTATCCAACAAATAAATGCGAGTTTGTGTTCTGCTTTGATGCTATATATAATTGTATTTCACTAGTTTTTGAAGAATGGAAATGTGTTAACTAGTTAATAATATTCGATAAACAATCCAAACAATAATCTATTATTTTTATACAATTTACCACTTTATTATTTTTTTTTATTATAAAAAATTAGGAAACTTATTTTTAAATTATTAATATTATAATGCAGTATTTGGTTTAGTAAAATGAAATTGAATGGAATGAAATAAAATAGTCACTTCTCTATAAAATAACTATTGATTCACAATGATGAATGATAATTTTATTTATAATATATATTTTTAATGAATGAAACAATAAAATAGACATTATTGACATAGGTGGGCCTATAGGGGCTTTTGGCCCGCCATTTACGGCCCAATACATAATTCAAACACTAAAGCCCAACGTTGCACCAAGGATCAATGACATCTAAACACTTGTCAAGAGATGAACTAGCCACATAAGCAGACAAAGATTTTGCAGAGTTATTGCACGACACATCAACCGTTAATGAGGTTCCCTGCAGCATTTATTACAATAACTCCTTCACATCAGAACAGAACGGCCTCACCATGAACAAAGCAAGTTAGAACATAGATTTTCGACCAACGTGACAGGTCGGAATGGACAAGGAAATGATGAGCAAATGATATAAGCAGGTTTCTAAGACAAAGAGAATGTTAAGCTCTTTATCATCATCCTATCTCTATATTATGTAAAACTCTTTTCTCTAACTTGCTCATAGGAGGGTTCGCCGGGGGACTCATGTTCCCCGTTGAACTTTTGTGCAGGTTTCTCAATGGGCCCAGCGATCGGACAACCGTATGGGAGGCCTGGATCAGCCCAACCCGTTCATTAGAGACTAATAGCAAAATCAGTTGGCGCCGTCTATGGGAAACATTTCACTCCGTATAGCAACTATGCTCATTATCGCCGAAGACCTATCCCTGATAATCCCTACCTGCCACCCACCAAGGTGGATGGTCACAACTAGATCCATGGCTTCTTAACATAATGTGGCCGACCCCCAAGCCAATCCTCCTAACCCAAATAACCCACCACAGTATTTCACAGAACTCACTAACAGCATTAACCGCCTAGCCGAACAAAACCAAGCCCTGATCAATGCTTTGCTTCAACGAGACCTTCCTGTGCCTCCTCCACTACCTCAAGATATCCCACCCAACCGAGAACGAACCCTGAGCCATCCCTTCCAACACTCCCACCCCTCCAACTTGGAGGGTTTGCGACCCCCGCCCCAAGATATGAACCCACCACCTCGGGCTCCACATCCACCAGTCCAAGCACCTGCTCCCGAGGGAGAAACCAGTAGTGTCCAGCCTCCATTGCATTCTGGTGTTGACAACGTTCCTATTTGGGATGCGGAACTCCGAGCCATGAAACTCCAGCTTCAAGGAGTCATGCAGAACATGCAGAATAAACCCTTCACCACAGTCAACTCACCATTCGTCGCCTCCATCAGGTACAAACCCTACCTCCTAAGTTCAAAATGCCCTCGATCGACTCTTTTGACGGTACAACAGACCCAGTCGACCACTTGGAGACTTACAGGACCCTGATGGTCCTTCATGCATTCCCTGATGAGATCATGTGTTGGGCTTTCCCTGTAACACTTAAGGGGTCAGCCCGACTGTGGTTTAGTCAGCTACTAAGTAACTCTGTCTCTACTTTCCAGCACCTAAGTGACTCCTTTCTTAGCCACTTCATTGGTGCCCAACGCCAGCACTGTCTGACAACCCAGCTCCTCAACATCTATTAGACAAAGGGGGAGTTGCTGCGCAGCTTCGTCACCTGCTTCAACACCGAAGTCTTGCAGGTGACAGAAAACGATGACAAGGTCATTTTCATGGCTTTCATGGCCGGTTTACGATCATCCGATTTCCTTTTTTTCTTCTCCAAAAACCCTCAAACCTCCATGGCTACCCTCCTTTCCAAAGCCCAAAAATACATGAATGCCGAAAACTCTCTGGCCGCCCACCAAGATTCCACAACCAAAAACCCAACCCTCAGAGAGAAGTAAAAAGAATCCGAAACCAGAACCACCAAATACACCCAGCAACCACCTCAGTATGCCGACCGAACCGCTTGAGCCGACCGATCGGTACCTACTTGACCGCCCGGTCGGTTCGAACGGTACACACCCCTCAACTCCCCTATGGAACAAGTCTTAAACCAGATCCAACGAGATTACAACTTGAAATGGCCATAACCCTCACGGTCCCCTTCCAACCGGCGAGACCAATCCAAATACTACTGTTTCCATTAGGACCACAGCAACAACACCGAGGAATGTGTTAACCTTAAAGACCAGGTAAAAAACCTAATATGCCAAGGGCCCCTCAGTCGGTTCACAAACAGCCCGTCCCCAACAACGGCCGAGGACTGAACTTGCTAGGGGCAACCGCCGACACACTCCCTCCCGACAACCCGCATAACCTAACCAAGGCAATGATCGACCCTCACCACAACCCCGAGCACAAGGCAACCCTGCTTCCCCAATTGGAGAGATCAGAGTCATTGCTGGCGGACTCGCGTGCGGAGGACCATTTCGTTCGGCCCAGCGAGCTGAACTCAGAAAATCAGGCAGGGCTCCGACAAAGAAGTCGCGACTTTGAACCGCCCCCTCAAACACCCTAACCAGTGGATGGAGCCCATCACTTTTACGGAGACCAATTGCACAGGCATCTGTTACCCTCACGATGACCTCCTCGTCATCTCTGCTCTCATGTCTAACTACAAAGTCAGACAAGTGCTTGTCGACAACGGTAGCTCTTCAGACATCATCTTCCTAAACGCCTATCGCTAGCTCAAGGTCGAGGAAGAAAGTTTGTCCCCTTTCCAAACGCCACTGGTCGGCTTCACTGGGGATCGGGTGACCTCCATAGGTTCCATCGATCTTCCCATCACCATCGAAGAGTATCCATGTCAGACCACCAAGTTGCTCACTTTTCTTGTTGTCGACTGTCCCTCTGCTTATAACATCATCCTCGGCCGCACCGCCCTCAACGCTTTTCAAGCTATCACATCCACATACCATCTGGCCATGAAATTTTCTACCGACCTCAGAGTCGGCACCGTGAGGGGAGAGCAGATTGTGGCCAGAGAATGCTACATCGCTTCACTTAAAGAGGTCAAGCTGAAGGAGGCTATGATCATCGGAGGACTCGACGTCAGAGACGAAGACGAGTTAGTCAGAGGGGAACCAATGGAAGAACTTGTTGAAGTCCCCATCGACCCCACCAATCCAATAAAAATAACCAAGATCGGTATGCCACTATCCTCCTAAGCTAAGGCTGACCTTACAACCTTCCTAACCGAGCACAATGATGTGTTTGCCTGGACCCATTCCGACATGCCAGGTATCGATCCCTCCTTTATCACTCATCGTCTTAGTATCGAGCCCCATTTCCTACCTTTCCGCCAGAAGTAGCATATCTTTCACCCAGAACACAATGCTCTTATTGCTTCTGAGGTAGACAAACTGATGGAGGCACGGTTTGTCAAGAAAGTGGACTACCCTAGATGGCTGTCAAATGTGGTCCTGGTTCGTAAAAATAACGGTAAATGGCGACTCTGCATCGACTACTCCGACCTTAATTGGGCTTGCCCCAAAGATAGTTATCTCCTCTCTCGTATTGATCTGCTTGTCGATGCCACGGCCGGACATCAGATACTCAGTTTCATGGACGTCTTCTCTGGCTACAATCAAATTTTGATGGACCCGACTGACCAAGAACACACCCCCTTCATCACAGACAGAGGAACTTACCACTATCGTGTTATGCCATTCGAATTGAAAAATGCCGAAGCAATTTACCAACGGTTGGTCAATGCTGTCTTTTACCATCAAATAGGTCGGAACATGGAGGTCTATGTTGATGACATGCTTGTCAAAAGCAAACTCTCCTCTGATCATCTGATAGACTTGCGAAACCCTACGTAAGTATCAAATGAAGTTGAATCTAGAGAAATGCGCCTTCGGCATAGGATCTGGGAAGTTCTTGGGTTTTATGGTCAGTCAGCGAGGCATCGAGGCTAACCCCGAAAAGATCAAGGCCCTAATAGAAACGCAGTCACCCAGAACGGTTAAAGAGGTTCAACGGCTTACCGGCAGAGTCGCCGCCCTCAATCGTTTTATTTCCCGCGCAACAAACAAGTGCCTTCCCTTTTTCAAAGTCTTCCGACAGGCCTTTGAGTGGACCACCGAATCTGAAGAGGCCTTTCAACAATTGAAGCAGTGCATGGCCAACCCCCCCTACTCTCTCAGGTGCTCTCGAGCGAAACCCACTTTCTCTACTTAGCCGTATCGAACACCGCAGTCAGTGCGGCCCTCATCAAGGAGGACGGCTCAGTACAGCGTCCGGTTTATTACATTAGCCAAGCTCTTAGGGGGACAGAACAAAACTACCCTCTGCTAGAAAAAATGGCCCTGGCCTTGGTTATAGCCTCAAGACGACTCTGGCCTTATTTCCAAGCTCACTCCATAGTGGTCATCACTGACTAACCTTTGAAGAAGGTAATGCAACAACTAGAATTGTCTAGCAGACTTATGCAATGGTTTGTCAAGCTCAACCAATTTGAATTCTCTTACCAACCTCGAACGGCGATCAAAGGATAGGCTGTCGCCGATTTTATCCTGGAATTCACCAACCCCACCCTAATCACACCCCCTTCGCCCAGGCAATTCAACACTGAGGCAAAAGACCCCCACTCCTGGACCCTCAATATCAATGGATCATCCCGCAAAGAAGGTAGTGGGGCTAGTCTCATCCTCACTGCCCCCGAGGGCAGTTATTTCAAGTGTGCTCTCCGCTTCCTGTTTGACGCAAGCAATAATGAGGCCTAGTACGAGGCCTTGATAGCAAGTCTTCACCTAGCTAGAGACATTGGTATAAGCCATATCCACGTGTTCAGTGATTTCCAACTGATCGTCGGACAAATTACGGGGGAATTCGACACAAAGAAAGACACAATGTGAGCTTACAGGGATATCGCACTCCTCCTTGTTCACCTTTTTAACACTTTCCACATCAAACATATCCCTCGGTCAGAAAACTCTAAGGCAGATGAAATGGCCCAATTAGCCTTGGCCGACCAATCAGACCTCAGCCATGGCGTCCGTCTTGAATACCTGGCCCACTTGACTACTTTAGTAACCCAGCAGGAGGTCCACTTCCTCCAAAACGAACCTATCCCATGGGCGACAAACATCCTTCTGTTTTTGACAAGTGGGGAGTTGCCAGACGATAAACAGTAGGCCGCCAAAATCAGAGCTCGATCATCCAATCACATCCTCATCAGCGGTCTACTGTACAAACGTGGATTTTCACGCCAATACCTCAAGTGCCTCAGTCCTACTTAAGCGACCTATGTGATGAGGGAAGTCAACAAGGGTGTATGTGGTAATCATTCGAGTGCCAGGTCGTCGGCCCATAAAATCCTTCGCACCGGCTACTTCTGGCCTACTCTCAACCAAGATGCCACTGAATTTGTACTTAAGTATGATAAATGCCAGCGCTTTGCCAACATCTCTCATGCTCCACCTACAGAACTGATTACACTTAGCAGTCCCTACCCATTCGCCAAATGGGGCATCAACTTAGTTGGTTCATTGCCCACCGGTAGGAACCAAACCAAGTTCGTTGTGGTCGCCATTGATTACTTCACTAAATAGGTAGGAGCGGAACCCCTCGCCACAATCACTGAACGGAACACAACCAGATTTATTTGGCAATCGATCGTATGTCGATTTGGAATCCCTGAAGCCATCGTCTCAAACAACGGCAAGTAATTCGACAATGCCAAGTTCAAGAAATTCTGTGTAGAGCTCCACATTTAGCCATGTTTCTCTTCCCCAGGTCATCCCCAAGCCAATGGGCAAGTCGAGGTCACCAACCGCTCTCTCCTAATGATTATCAAAACTAAGTTGGAAGCCGCTAAGGGATTCTAGGTTGAGGAATTACCAAACGTACTCTAGGCCTATCGCACTACCGCTCGAACTCCTACTAGGGAGACCCCCTTTCGCTTAACATATAGCGCTGAGGCGGTCATTCCAGTGGAAATTGGCCTGCTAACCCCGAGGGTTTTGCACCCAGACCCAGAACTAACTGAAGAATTACATCAAGCTGACTTAGACCTGATCGAAGAGTTCCGAGAGACCACTGCTATCAGACGAGCTTCATATCAACAAAAAATGATAACACACTACAATCGCAAAGTCTGACCGAGGGAATTCGCAGTTGGGGACCTAGTCTTGCGCGAAATGACTCTTGCTACCAAAAATCCCGCCGAGGGCAAGCTAGCAACCAAATGGGAAGGACTCTACGTCGTTAAAGCCAGACCTCACCCAGACACTTACCGACTCCAAGACATGGAAGGTAGAGACCTCCTCCATCCATGGAATGCTGAGCATTTGAAGCGTTATTTCCAGTAAAATGGTGTTTCATGTTTTTGTACCATTCCATTGTTGTATTTTCCTTTTTGTACTATTCCATTGGTGTAAACTTGTGACCAACAGGTTGTGCCTTCAATGACAATGACTTTATATCTCTATTACTTGCATCGTGATTCAATAACAACTTGTTAGCTAAAACCTCAGCCAAATTGAGCACCAAGAGCTCAGCCAAACTGAGTCAACTAAAGCCTCAGCCATACTAAGCACGAAGAGCTCAACCAGACTGAGTTAACTAAAGTCTCAGCTAGACTGAACACCAAGAACTTAGCCAGACTAGGTTAACTAAAGCCTCAACCAGGCTAAGCACCAAGAGCTCAGCCAGCTTGAGTTAACTACAGCCTCAGCCAGATTGAGCACCAAAAGCTCAACCAGACCGAGTTAACTTAAGATTCAGCGCGACAGAGCTCTTCGGGTCTTAGTCAGAACTCGCATGAAAAATTCGGCCGATCTGAATCAAAGCTAGTCCCAGTTGTTACTATACTTAGTCAAAATCCAAGTCCATGCCCATTCATTTCCACTAATCATACAAGTTAGCCCATTTTTAAACCATTTTACATCATGGTTTTCTTACAAGTCAGCCTAATTGCCCATTTTAAAACCATTTTACATCATGGTTTTCTTACAAGTTAGTCTGGTTGCCTATTTTTAAACCTTTTTACATCACGATTTTCTTACGAGTTAGCCTGATTGCTCATTTTTTATCGAGATCTACTCAGCCATTCTCATTATTCCAAATTTACAACTCAGAAGCATAACGACAACAATAACAAAAAAGAAAAACTCGTCATTTTATTCACAAACTTACGCTTTTATACAATTCGTTGTAGAACTTACATGTCAAATAAAAAAATAAAAAAACAACACAACACAACAAACAAAACAAAACAAACACAAAATTTTCACACTTAGTTACAAAAATCACTCTTCCCCACTAGAAGCCAGATCTTCCTCTTCAATCCCTTCGTCCAAGGGGGTCTGGGCGACGTTATCTTCCCCTACCTTCATGAGATTGAAGTCCAAGTCTGGGAACAGCTCTTGCGCTTTATGTTTGAAGGTCATCCAGCCGCTGTCCCAGAACTCGCTCATCTCGTGCTTGTAGAAGTCAGACCCCTGGAAGCTTTGAATCACTTCATCTTCACTCCTACGTCCAGTGGCCGCTCCCGACGGCCCAGCCCCCCCATCTCCCTCATTCGCTAGGCTACTGGCGACAGCGGCATCAATGGCCATCTGGAAGTCGACGGACCCCTTGAATTGCTCTACGGCCACCATACACAAGTCGGGGTACACCGTCCTCTCAGATGCCAATTTCACCCTCTCCTCTGCCAGGGCCTTCTCCAACTCTGCGATCCGACCATCTGCTTCTTCTTTGTCCTTGATCGCCTGGTCACGTAGCTCTTCATTGTTGGTCATGGCCTCTTCCTACCTCTCACTGGCAGTGGTGCAAGCTTGTTGGACCTGCTCTAGTTTCCTCTTCTCGCCCACCAACTCGAACTTTAGCGATACCGCCTTGTGGCACTCCGCGTCCAGCTCTGACTTCATTACGAGGAGCTCGGCACTAGCTCAGTCTATTGAGTAGCCCTGCACCAACGCCAATACTTCCATGTTCTTCACCTTCTGCGCATACTCTAGCTCTTTTGCACACACGCTCCAAGCAGTCCTCCTCCAGCCCGCTATCTCTAGCCTTAGGTTCTGGAGCTACGTCTTCACCTCTTTCAGCTGAGTCCTCAACGGCTCTACCTCCACCTTCGAGCGCGCTGCTTGATTTATCAAGGCAGTTGCCAAGGTCGATGCCTCCATTTAAGTTGAGTAAAACCCTCTCAAGAGTTCAACCTCTGTCAACCTTGCCATCGACCGCACGGCCGCATCTTCCACCACTGCAACGAGGCGGTCGGTTGCGGCCCTGGCTTCCCTCCCTTGTTCTGCCAATCGGCTTGCTAGAGTGCACGCATGGTACATAGCGGTCTTCAACATGACGCTCATCTCCGGTCGGCTAACCCCAGACTTCCCTTCACTAGGACTAGGCGCCACTTCTACCACAGGTCCCACTGTTGCCACTGTTTGAGAGCTCGCGCCTATGTCCTCTTTCAACATCTAGACACTCATCTCTTCTTTCTCCACTTGGGCAGTCTCCTTTTCCGGAGCCTAATCCACCATCCCACCCTTCATCTTCTTCGTAACAAGAATGTGCTTACTTTCCTCTGCCACCACCCTCTTCTTCTTTGTTTTCTTCAACATTAGCTCCACCTCCTGTTTACCCCTCTCCTTCAGTGGGTCCACTAGGAGGGGCAATGGGGCAAAGTCCGTTAGGTCTTTGTCTCCCAACGGTTTGGGCCGCGGTCAGACCCGCTCCCTCATCACCAATTTCAGCGCAGGCCCTAAATATGCCTCCTTATACGTGTCCACATTGGCGAACATCCTGCGTTCTTCCACCTTCTTCGCCCTCATCCGTGCCTCTAACTCCTCCCTCGCCGGATCCTTTTCCATCGGCTGCGGTCCTAGTCTCATGGCAAACAGAGTTGAAGGTAGGATCAGGTCATCCTACCTCACCCCCTCCTTCTCCCTCATTTCCTTCACTCTCTTCACTCTGTTCTCAGCCTCCGCATCTAACCGTGGCTCCACCGACTTTGTAAGGACTTTTCTCGTTGTGCGAACTTCCCCTCCCCCCACCGTTCGCTGATACATAAAACCATCTTGGCCTCCAACCCCTCACCAAAGATGGCAAGCCTACCACTAAACCCCGATCCGCCATCGCTTGCAAAGTCACCCACGTTTCTTGCTGACCGGAGGCTTTGTAGCAGAAGAAGAATTCTTCCACTGTCATAGCCGCCCCCCCGTCGCTCGCGGCCATGAAACTGCGCACGCCATCAGTATTTTCTAGGCATTCGGCATCAACTGCCCTGACGCCACCTCCAGCTTGTTCAACACGTCCACCACTATTTGAGGGAGTGGTAGCCTTAGACCCCCCCGCAGTGCTTCCTCGTACAAGGTGAATTCTGCCGGCCGGTCATCCAACGCCCTCTCCTTGGACGTGGACAGCCTTAACTCTATTTCCGCAGGAATTTGGTACTTCCTCCGTACCTCCTCCAACTCCTCCGCCATAAACGTGGATCTGTCTGCCTTCGTGTGCCAGTGGTCTGGCTCCGCCTGGCTAATTGGCCTAGCGGCTGCGATCATCGTTGTCGGACGAGCCCGTGCCCCTTATGCAGCTCTCCTCTTCTCCCTCCGCTCCGCTCAATACTATTCTGTCAACTCCACTGCGTCGTCTTCTCCCAAAAAGTCTAGTCTCATGGTTGGCACTTCATCTCAAGCTATTCCTCCTACGTGTCTACATATAGCTTCAGACGCTGGCATAATGAAGTTCGCAAAGTGTTGCAGCGGCGTATCACACGAGACAAATGAATTTACTTCTAGGACGTGTTGGTTTTTTGCAAAAAGGTAGGTAAAGTGAATAATTCCAAATGCCTACGATTTGCCTATATTCCAAGGGTCAAGATTAAATTTCGCCAGTTTGAAAATTTTCAAAAATTTCCGGCCCCGCCTCTTCAACGCTCTGTATTAGCCACTCCTTTCATTTCCTGCTAACGTATCACTTCCCTTGTTACGGGATTGTGTCACGTGTACGACTACGATCCACTACTCTCTTCCCCTTCCCTGTCTATTCCACTTCACATCATCACGTACCACGCCGTGCCTCGAGCCCCGCGCGCTGCCAATTCCCCTTCTCACTCGGTCACCCTTTGCGGTCGGCCCTCCTTACAATCGGCCTTCTCACTCGGTTACCCTTCGCTGTCGACCCACCTCTCAGTCGGTCTTCTCTCCGTCGACCTCTCACAACCCCTGTCTTCTTTCTTATTCCCTTTGTTGGGCTGAAGCTGCACTTGAAAATGGGGGATTACTGACATAGGTGGGCCTATAGGGGCTTTTGGCCTGCCACTTAGGGCCTAATACATAATTCAAACACTAAAGCCAAACGTTGCACCAAGGACCAATGACATCTAAACACTTGTCAAAAGATGAACCAGCCACATAAGCAGATAAAGATCTTGCAGAGTTATTGCACCACACATCAACCATTAATGGGGTTTCTTGCAGCATTTATTACGATAACCCCTTCACATCAAAACAGAACGGCCTCATTATGAATAAGGCAAGTTAGAATATAGATTTTCGGCCAATGTGATAGGTCAGAATGGACAAGAAAATGATGAGCAAAGGATATAAGCAAGTTTCTAAGACAAAGAGCAGGTTAAGCTTTTTATCATCATTCTATCTCTATATTCTGTTAAACTCTCTTCTCTAACTTACTCGTCCGAGGGTTCACCGGAGGACTCCCGTTCCCCGTTAAACTTTTGTGCAGGTTTCGTAGTGAGCCCAGCGATCGAACAACCATGTGGGAGGCCTGGATCAGCCTGACCCGTTCATCAGAGACTAGTAGCAGCATCAATTATGATGGACTCTAAGATCAATCCTATCTAAAAGGGTAGTATTACACACTAAAAATTGTACTTAGAAATATCAACTTATATGCCATACATTGATTTTGAACATTAATTTTACATTATATCAATTCAATCTTTATCTCATAAACACACCCTTATAAAAATCTCAAACAATTAAATCTCAAACAATTCTAAGTTAATGGAGTGATCCTCAAGGCAACTTTTGGTTCACGTCCAGGGTTGGCTTTAGGCACAAACCGCAAAAGCTACGGCTTTGAGTCCCAAAAAATTGACTAAAAAAAAGGTCTCAAAATTTTGTTAATTATTATATTAGTCTATAAAAAAAAATCTTATTGAAATTTAAAAGATCTCAACAAAATTCAATTGTGATTTCAAATTAATTAAGGTGGTGAATTGTTTGAAATTATTGAATGGTTATTTTTCAAATGTATGGATTATATATAAAATATGATTAATTATACTACTTACAGTTACTCTTTTCAAATTAAAGTTGATGAAATCTTACTTTTACTCAACTATGCCAAATGAAAGATTAAATAGACTAACAATTTTATCCATTGAAAATGATTTAGCTTATAAGTTGGATTATGCGAACTAAATTAGTAATTTTACAGTTAAAAATACCATAATGATACTTCTATTTAGATTATTTTGGTCATTTTTCTTATTGTAAACTTTAATATATATTGAGTAGATTTTAATAGATATATATATACTGAAAATAACTTTTTTGCGAGTATTTTCAATACCTAAAAAAAATTAAATACATAATTATTTTTAAAATATATATATATATATATATGACGGCCCCGTATTAAAAATTCACTTTAAACTCCGAAGAAGTCAGAACTAACCCGTTCACGTCTATAAGGCTAAACCCCTAAACCCTACCCATAAAACTTTTTTTTCCTTGTTTCCCAAGCTTTTACTCCTTGATAAAAAAGGATAACCAAAAAACCCTAATTCTTTATCTGATCCTTATGTTCTCTCTCTGTCTCCACCTCTCTTTCTAAACTCATTAGAAATGGCTGTATCTTCCATTCTTCGCAGAGCCTCTGCCTCTCCATCCATTGTTCCTCTCGCAATCCGGGCAGTTGGGTCATCGAGACTTGTCCACGGCACTATCTCCGCCACAACACTCAACCATGAAAGCGAACTTCAATTCCCAACTATGAAAATCACTAAAGTTGGGTTTGGTTCGGGGAATTAGGGAAGGATTTATAAAAAGAAAAGAAAGAAATATATAAAATTAGATGAAATGAAAGTATATTGTATTCATATTTTTACTAATCTTTTTCCTCTCTCTTTTGAAATTCTTTTCCAAATCCCTAACCAAACACAACCTAAAAAGCTGGTGGTGACCGATGACATACTCCTCCGAGCTTTCACTGAAAAAATCAAAACCGTCAAGAAATTTGATTCTCACAAGCAGGTGAGAATAAGATTCTTCTTTTTTCTACTTCATTTTTTAAAAGATAATTTATAAAGTTTACTCAAAATGCGAATTGTTTATATAATTTTAAAGATTACAACTACTTATCAGAATTTTTTATTTAACAAAATTAATAAAAAGATAAAATTCTTAACTACAATACGTACCCAAGTGTGCGTACCGGATTCCGCACTAGATGAAAGTGGATCGGGGCTCCGCGCACAGTTGGACCATCCAGGGACTGGGGCTCCTGCAACAAGAAGCACCGTTAGAGCTGCCCGACCGGGGTTGGCCGGATGACCCCTCCGGCGTGGTAATCAGTGATCGGAGAAGGAGTATAGAGTCGAATGGGTATGTATATGTGGTGTAGATTGGGGTTGTTTAGTTACCTTCAATGTGAAGTTCATGTTATATATATAGTGTTCCTTACTTGCTCCTCAAGGTGAGTTCATGGAGTATAGGTGCTGCCAGGTGTCCTTTCAGCATTGCTCCACGTGGTAGACCACTTGATAATTACCATTCATTGTATATTCTCATTGTAAGCATGCTCATAACAAACCACATTCCCTTGGCTCAACAACTTCCATGATTTTAGGAGTGGGGGACCAGCTGAGGTGGCATCCTGCACATGCTTGCACTCACAGATCCCACGTTTCTTTGCGAGGCTTCTCCAGCTCGGTACTTACGTTCTTCAGTTCGGTACTGGTGTGCCTTAGCTCGGCCTTTTCCAGGCTCATTTACAGAGATGGGCTGGGTTATTATCTGTTCGGCCCACAAACCCCATCCCGCAGCTCGGCCCAGACCAGCGCTACGGCTGGGCTGACCTTTCCACTGCGGGTTGGGCCCAAGTGCTAGAGGACTTGGGCGTACTATTGATCATGAAGTTGGGCTCAATTGTTCTGTCCATATACTCATCTGACCCACTTGGATTTGGGCTTTGTCGGATTGGGCCGGCCCAAGGCTTGGACCTGACCCATTTCACATTCAGCCCCTTCATTTTTCCCTTAGCTCGCGCTAAGGTTCCCTTGGGGGGAGCTATTGTTCTGCCTTCCAAGCGTCGCGTCGTCTCGACTTCTCCCCAGTTCGGCCTTGGTGACGGTTCAAGCCTGACACACAATTCCTGCATGCGTCCTTTCGTGTGACACGTGGCAACGCGTGATAGGCGTGCAGAGATTATGCGTCGATTCCATACTGAAGATCGTGCTTTGTATGCCTGCGCGCCGACTAGTGCAATAAATGCTCAGGCTATCAATTCAAACCCCTCGATTTGATCTTCTCGTCCCTCTTGTGAGTTCCAAAGAAAGAGAAAGAAAGAGAGAGAGAGAGAGAGAGAGAGAGAGCCTCTTCCCATTCTGCTGGATTGATCTCGCCAATGCTCCGCTTGGGCTTCTTCACCGCTGATTCTTGCTTCGTGGTCACTGCTGTGATTTCTGTAAGTTTTCTTACGATTCTTCCTCTCTTTCTGCTTTAATCATCTGGTCCTATGTGTTTGCCATCTGTGTCTCGTACTCCGCTATCTGAATCCCATTTCTGTCCCACTAGTTTAATCAAATGGGGAAGTTTCGTTCCTTAGTCGATACCCCAGAGGCCATGGCCATGTTCCGTTTAGATTACAACATTCCTCATGATGTTACCTTGTCACTGGCGAAGGTGGATGCCAAACGCATAGGCACGAGGAACACCGTTGCCTTTCCGTCAATCACGATCGTCGAGGAGGGTTCGGTTTCCTCTTGACCCGTTATTGCGCTTTTACGCATCAGTCGATTGACCCGATGCAGGTGTCTGTAAATCTTTTCCGCGTTGTCTGTGGCGTGTCTGCCCTCAATAGACGACTAGGTTTGAACCTTGATATATGGGATATTCTGGGATGTTACACCCTCTCTCACAACAAAGACCATAGTACATATTACCTGCGTGTTCGTTCCGCTGATTGTCATCTAGTCACTGGACTGCCAGACTCAGATAAACACAATGATGATTTCTTGCAAGTTGGTGGGAATTGGGAGTTTCCTGCTGGGACCGAATTTCAGTCTGAGAGGATGCCATAGAAAGACGGCTACCCAGGTCTGGGCCTCCCTTTCTAATGCCTTCTGCGTTTCTTACTTCGTTCTGAATATTGTTCTGATCGTTTGCTTTTTTTTTTTTTTTACAGAACCTTCCCGTTTCCAGCGAAGACCGAATTAGGAGAATGCTGAAGCCATCAAGGCTGCCTTGAGGTACAAGAGAAGATCTGCTCCTGAGTTGTTAGATTATCAGTCAAGTTACCGCTCTGTTATGCCAAAGAAGGCGAGACTCGCTGCTGCCCTTTTGGATTCTGATATCGAGACCGAGGTGTCTCTTACCCCGCTGGTTTCGAGACGCCGCACTGTTCAAGATGCACCTGAGGGAGCGCCCTCCCCCCGTTTGCCAGGAGCGGATCAATGGCGAAGAGGAGGGTGCTGGTGGACTTAGAGGCTGAGGCCTTCGGAGCCCCTAGCGCTTTGCAATTCCCCGTGGAGAAGACCGAGACAAAGAGCCTTATGGAGGTGAAGATGGAGGTTAGGGCATCTGGGACCCCAGTAACTACCGCCGAGCCCTCCACCTCAGTCGCTGCCCGAGCAAAAAAGAGAAGGAGGGAAACTGGCAAGGCCGTGGGGAGGGAGATTTCTCAGGATCCCGCTGAAGATAAAACTTTTGAGAGATGGGAGCCACCGATATCATATGAGGGCAGGCCCATCTCCACCTCTGATTCGGTTGTTGCTTCACAGGATTTTGCCTTTAGTTTAACCAAGTTTTTGTTGATGCCGGTTAATATGGCTGGACATAATGGGCCTCGTGACATTCCTATCTTGAAGGGGACCCTCCAAATGTTGACTGCTCTAGGCTCTTTTTTCTTCGTTTTTCTTGACCTTACTGTTGTATTGCCATCTTCCTTTTTTCTAAGTTCTTTGTCGTCCTTTGCAGTGTATCCAGAGAATGCACCTGTCCATTACCTGCGCTGAGGAGCTGGAAAGGGCCGTGCTGGAGGCTGCAATGAATATGGAAAGACTGACAGTAAGCTTGGAGTCGGAGAAGGAGGGACGCCGAACCGCTGAGAGGGAAGCCTTCCGTTTGAACAAAATTGTCGCTTCCGCTGAACAATCGAAAGAGGCTGCCGTCGAGACCCAGGCTCAACTTGAGGGGAAAGTGGCTGCCGAGGCCGTTATTCTTTGTGATGGTGCCGAAGCGTCTTTACCGGCGCCAAGCACCGCAACAAGGCTGGGATGAAGCTGGAGCCGCATACAAGGAGGAGGTTCTGGTGCTGCGAGATAAGCTCTTTGTGAAGGGTTGGACGAGTGCCTTAGCTGCTGCGATGGTTCCTAAAGGCTCTTCTCTTTACCGCGATGTCCCTGTTCCCTCAAAATCCTCAGGTTTAAAGACTACTCCTATCCCTGCTGTTCTGCCAGACAATGTTTCCCCTGAAGATGATCCTGTGAATGAGACCCAGATCATGAATGTTGCAACTGAAACGATGGACATTGAAGGGGTTGCCACCCTGGAGACCGAAGCCACAGAGGATGTGGTTAAGGTGGCTCCTATTTCTCAGGAAGTTGGAGTTTCCTCTACTGCTCCCCCTCCGGATGGTCTTGACAAAATTGCTGATGCTGCTCCGGAACTGCCCACTGTTGATGAAAGTTGATTGTTGAAGTGATGAGAGTTGAAAGTTGAACCTTTTATATTTCTGTTCTGATGAAGACAATTTTTTTCTTTCCCCCACTTTTTTTTTTTTTTTTTTTTACTGCTGGTTATGAGGCCTTCTGTGCCCTTTGCTTAGATGATATGATTTTCTTTTTGAACTCTGCAATTTGATGTTGTTTAGCTTCTATGTTTGAACATTTCCTACACTTGCTTGCCCCCGGCCCAGCATTGTTGGGACCTCGGGGCCGAATAGATGCTCGGTCTGGTTCTGTGTTGCCTTTTAATGGATGTTCTATCTGATTCTATACTGCTTGCCTCCGGCCGAGTGCTATTATGACCTCGGGGCCGAACTGATGCTCTGTGTGGCATTGCACTTATTTGCCCCCGGCTGAGCACTGTTAGGACCTCGGGGCCGAACTAGTGATCGGCGTGGCTAACGGATATATGGTATAGCTGTGCTTTGAGTTCATAAGTGGGTCTTACTTAGGTCCAGGTTGGTTTTGTAAGAAAACAATTGTTTGCCCCCACCTGGAGCTAAGTAAGATCGAAATTGTTTTGCAAGAATCGCTTGAGTCTGTTTCAACTTTGATAGTACAAGTGTGTCTGACTGAAAGAAAGAAAAACAACTGTTTGCCCCCAGCTGGAGCTGAGTGAGGCTGATATTCAGGAGTTTGCTCTTGGTGTAGCTCGGTTGATTTTGTTCCAACTCTGCTCGTTTGAATCAATACTGAAGTGTTGTTGCGTTGATACTTAAGAAATTCTGTAGGTGCACAGACGTGTGCTTAGGTTATATCAGTGTAGTTTCCACTAAGCAATGCCACTTAGCTAAATAGAGGTGTTTCTTAAGATATATTAGTGCGGTTTCCACCAAGCAATTCCACTTGGCTAAATTCCAATCCAGTTGCCAAACATTTTCCACCAAGCTATACCACTTGGCATGTTTGAGTGCTAACTGAATTTAAATTCCATTCAGTCGTTCTGAAACTGGGCCATTTGGGTTAAAAACCAAAGTTAATTCCGTTTGATAAACATCAAAGCTAATTCCGTTTGGTAAGAACCAAAGCTAATTCCGTTTGGTAAGAACCAAAGCTAAGTCCGTTTGGTAAGAACCAAAGCTAATTCCGTTTGATAAACATCAAAACTAATTACAAGAATTGAACAAATCTGAGAGGAATGGGAAAATATTTGTATTGGTCAACAAATAAGTGCCTTTACATCCTGATAAAGAGGTTGGGAAATGACCCTACTGGTAGTATTTCTTGAGGTTTGCTATGTTCCAGGGCCGAGGTATTGCTTTGCCATTCAGATCCTCTAAGTAGTAAGCTCCATTTCCAACTACGGCTGTGATTTTGTACGGACCCTCCCAGTTCGGCCCGAGTTTGCCCTCACCAGGCATCTGTTTATGATCCATGACTTTCCTCAAAACCAATTCTCCTGGTATGAATTGCCTTGGGAAAACATTTTGGTTGAAACTTCTGATGAGCTGTTGCTGATATGCTTCAAGCCTGATCAGTGCTGCCTCTCTTCGGCCCTCTGCCATATCCAGTGCTTGCGCGATGGCTTCCTCGTTACTGGTGCTTTCAAATAATTCAGACCGAAGGGTTGGGAGTCCTACTTCAAGTGGGATGACGGCCTCCATTCCATAGGTTAAAGAGTAAGGTGTTTCTCCTGTGGGGCGCCGTGCTGTAGTTCGGTAGGCCCATAGTACATGTGGTAACTCCTCAACCCACTTGCCTTTGGCGTGCTCAAGCCGCTTCTTCACTCCGTTGATGATGGTTTTGTTCGACGCTTCTGCCTGACCGTTGCTCTGTGGGTACCCTGGAGAAGAGTTTCTATACTCGATTCTGAGGTCGGCACAAAATTTCCTGAAGATCTTTCCATCAAACTGAGTTCCGTTGTCCGCGATCAGTACCCGCGGAATGCCGAAACGCACTACCACACTTCTCAAAACGAACCGCTTTGTGTCCGCCTCCTTGATATTTGCCAGTGCCTCAACTTCAACCCACTTGGTGAAATAGTCGGTTGCAGCAATGAAGAATCGCCTATTCCCAGTGCCTCGCGCCAATGGTCCAACAATGTCCAAACCCCATTGCGCAAAGGGCCATGGGCTGGTGAGTGGAGTGAGAGTTTTGGCCGACTGATGAATGAGTGGAGCAAACCTCTGACATTTGTCGCATCTTTGCACGTACTGCTGTGCATCTTGCTGCATTCGTGGCCACCAGTACCCGTGAGTTAGGGCTCGGTGTGCCAGTGACCTTCCGCCAACGTGGCATCCACAAATCCCATCGTGAATTTTGTAGAGAACATTCTCAACGAGATTTGGATGCACACATAAGAGGTAGGGGCCGAGGTAGGAACGTTTGTAAAGCTTCCCAGACGGTGAGATCCAAAATCGAGCTGATTTATGCCTGATCTTGTTGGCTTCCTTTTACGTCTTCGGGAGTTTACGTTTCAAAAGACCAATATTGGATCCATCCATTTCGGCTCTAAGTTGTTGCAGAGGACCGGAGATGCAATACTTGGTTACGGTATGAACTCAACCCAAACTCTTCCGCATCCTTTGTGTCCTTGATGAGCCTAGGCATGCGGAGCATCTGCGTGTCGTTTTTATCCGATTCGGATTCCACTCATATGGATTGAAATTTTCTGAGTAGGTCTCTGGCCTTGCCTGCGTACATAGTCATTCTTTCATCCCGAGTTTCATAGACCCCGGAAAGCTGGTTTACTACTAGTTGTGAATCGCTGAAAACAAGAAGCCGCTACTGCCTTTGAAGTGTTCGGCGCTCCGCAAGCCGGCTAATAACGCTTCGTATTCGGCCTCGTTGTTCGAAGCTTTCCAGCCAAGCCTGAGAGCCTGTTCCCAGATAAATCCTTCTGGAGAAATAAGGACTACTCCTGCCCCCGAGCCTCGGTTATTGGACGAACCATCGACGTAGAGTTGCCAGATGTTTCCAATAAAGAGTTTCCATGCTTCCGAAGCGCTGGGTTTTTCTTGTTCGGCGGTGCATGGCACCTGTGCCGAGCTCAGATTCCCCGGTTCGGTACTCTGGGTGGGAGTGAATTCTGCGACAAAGTCCGCCAAGACCTGGGCCTTGATTGCTGTTCGGGGTTGATACCTAATGTCAAACTCACCAAGCTCTACTGCCCACTTCGCTGTTCGGCCAGAGAAATCGGCTCGGCTGAATACAGATCTGAGGGGGAATTCAGTGAGGACATTAATGGTATGCCCCTGGAAGTAATCTTTGCGATTTTCTCGAGGCAATAAGCAGCGCGTAAGCCAACTTTTCCAGTGGTAGATACCGTGTCTCGGCATCTAGTAAAGTCTTGCTGACGTAATATATTGGTCTCTGATCCTTACCAACTTCTCGAATCAATACTGCGTTCACGGCATGATCTGACACTGCTAGATAGAGGTACAGCTTCTCTCCCGGTTCTGGAGTAGATAATAGAGGGGGTGTACTGAGGTATCTTTTGAGATTCTGCAGTGCTTCAGTACATTCGCTATTCCATTCAAATGCTGCCTTTTTCCTCAAGAGCTAGAAGAAGGGCTTCATCCGATCTGAGGATTTGCTGATAAACGGTTCAAGGTCTTGTGCCATTAAGCTAGTTTCTGCAGTTCCTTAGACTTTGTTGGCACTTCGAGGTTCTGTATAGCCTTGATCTGATCCGGATTCGCTTCAATTCCTCTACGAGTGACCATGTATCCCAAGAACTTCCCTGTTCCCACCCCGAAGGCGTATTTCGAGGCGTTAAGGCGAAGCTGGTGGGTTTTCAAGATGCTAAATACTTCTCTCAAGTCTGTGAGGTGGTTTGTAGCGAACTTGCTTTTTACTACCATATCGTCTATATAGGCTTCCATGGTTTTCCCCAGTTGATCTTTGAACATCCGAGTGATCATTCGCTGGTAGGTCGCTCCGGCGTTCTTGAGGCCGAACGACATTACCCTATAGCAGTAAGTCCCTCTCGGAGTAACGAACGCTGTCTTTTCTTGATCTAGGCCGAACAACGGTATTTGATGATAACTGCTATAGGCATCCAGAAAACTCATGCGCTCATGCCCTACTGTTGAGTCTACTAGTTGATCAATGCGAGGTAGTGGAAAACTATCTTTAGGGCAGGCTTTGTTCAGGCAAGTGAAATCGACACAAACTCTCCATTTTCCGTTCTTTTTCTTGACTACAACTGTGTTGGATAACCACTGCGGGTACTGTACTTCTCTGATTGCTCCCGAGGCCAGAAGTTTTTCGACTTCGGCAATCACTACTTCGGTGTGCTCAACTGAGGATCTCCAACTTTTCTGTACGATAGGCCGAGCTGAAAGACTGATGTTGAGCCTGTGGCAAGCAAATTCTGGGTCCAAACCTGGAGTATCATATGTTGACCATGCGAATACCTCCATATTTTCCTCGGAGTTCAGCGGTGAAGTTTCTCATCGGTAACTGCGAGGTACCGATAAGGAAGTACTTTTCCGGGTCGGCTTCTTCTATTAAGACTTTCTCCAAATCCTCCACCATCTTTTCCTCTGGAGTTCCTCCCACATCTTCCAAGACTGGCTGTCCGGCCACTTCCACTGTCTGTGCAGTTCTTGAGTTGCTTTGTTTTTAACGCTGCCATGAAGCAATGTTTGGACTCAACTTGGTCCCCCGAAATCTGCTCTACTCCGTGTTCCGTAGGAAAACGAATGAGCTGGTGATAGGTTGAGGGGACCGCTTCCATTCGATGAATCCACAGGTGGCCAAGTATGGCGTTATAAGGGGATGGTGTATTAACAACCAAGAACTCTATTTGGAGGGTTTTGGTTCCTGCTACGACTGGCAATACTATTCGGTCGAGCAGCCACTCCGGCTGTGAATTGAAACCAACCAACGGGGCTGTCGCTGGGGTGAGATGCTGCTCGGAGAGGCCAAGCTTTCTAAATAAATCATAATACAGTATGTCTGCTGCACTGCCCTGATCTACTAGGACTCGTTTCACATCAAATCGTTTCCCAATCCCAACAGTTATGATCAATGCATCGATTATTGGGTGTCAGATGCTTTCTAAATCTTTGCTAGTAAATGAGACGATACATAGGGGATTTTGATGCAGTGCGTACCTTTTTTTCGATCTTGGCTCTCTTGACATGATTTCTTTGAATTTGGGCGACTTTAGCGATCTCTTCTTCGATGTCTCCTCGGATTCGGGCCGCTGTCCCATGGGTCACATTTATTATCGGTAGGCGGATGCTCTCGTTACTTCGAAGTGGGTTCCCCTGCTCGGCCACTTCCTTGCCCTGATCAATGTATTCCTTTAAGTGCCCGGCTGCCACCAGGTCCTCCAAGTGTTGCTTTAGTGCCCTGCAGTTCTGAGTCATGTGTCCCCTGTCTTGGTGGTAGGTGCATCTTAGCTTTTGATTGCGTTGAGCTGGATCTCCCATCATTTTCGGCGGCTAAACAAAGAAGGGCTCTCTCTTGATCTTCTCCAGGATTCGATAGATTGGCTCTTTGAACACGGTCACAATGGCTTCATGGGATTTAGACTTATCCACCTCATTTACTGCAATTCCTCGGTAAACTCCTCGATCCGTTTTCTTCTTCTGTCGGGCTGCTTGCTCCGCCGATACTACCTCAATGGGAATCTGATCGTCCTCTAGGCGAGCATACTGCTCAATCCTAGCGCGCAAGTCTTTCAAAGCTGTGGCCGGACGCTTGGTGAGTGATTGTCTTAACTTACTTTTCGGACGCAAACCATGTTTGAAGGACATGACGGCCATTTGCTCGCTGCACACATTTTCTTCCAGATCGTTATACTCTTCCCAATATCTCCTAGCATAACTGCGCAGCGTTTCCTCTTACTCCTTCCTGAGGCCGAACAGTGTGTCCGTTTCTTTCGGGATCTTGGTATTGGAAACGAACCTGGCCAGGAACTCTTCGCAGAGCTACTTCCAGCCATGAATTGATCCAGCGGGGAGTCGATCGAACCATCGGAGTCCGGTTTCTCCCAAGCTGGATGGGAAGACTTTGCACATCAGTGCCTCATCTCGGCTCCAGAGGGACATCATTTGTCTGAAATGGCTGATGTGCGTCAGAGGGTCCGACTTCCCGTCGTAGGAAGTGAACTTTGGTGGAGTAAACTTCTTTGGAGGTCTCATGGTCTCTATTTCTGGAGAGAATGGCGAAGAGACGAGTCTGTCCAGAGCTTGATGTTCTCTCTGGTGAACAGTACGTTCCAAATGATCTCGATGTTGTTCGTTCTGTTTATTGCCAATCAGCCAAGTACGAAGGTCCTGAGGAGGGTATTCGGTCTGTTCACTACCCGTCTTCTGCCTCTTGGCCCTCTTCCGGCGTGACCCACGGGTGTGACTACTCGCTGTTTCGCTCTGAGTTGGGATTGGTTGGCTTCGTTGCCTGGAATCATTCCTGGGGAGTTTCCTCATTGATAACTCTCTAGATGAGCTCCTTCGTTGCAAACGAGAAGGCTCTGCTTCTGTCCTCTTCTCCGTCGGATCACCCAACACCCTCTTAAGTTGAGCCTTCAATTCTTGTATCTCCATTCCCATGGAATCTATAATTCGATCTCTATAATCCTTTTCCAGAAGGAAATGATGGGAAGAACCTCCAGCGAAGGGCAATCGATGCTCGACAGATTCGGGGGTCCGATTATTGTTTCCAATTTGCTCTTCGAAGCTGCCGAGTGCCAAACCTTTTCCTTTGTCTTTTCGTCTGCGGAGTATGTGATGAAGGCGAACGTCCTCAATCCCCATCGCCAAACCGAATCAGAGCTCGAGATGAAAATGATCCACGCCACCGCACCAATTGTGCGTCACCATTCGCACTAGATGAAAGTGGATCGGGGCTCCGCGCACAGTTGGACCATCCAGGGACTGGGGCTCTTGCAACAAGAAGCACCGTTAGAGCTGCCCGGCCGGGGTTGGCCGGATGACCCCTCCGGCGTGGTAATCAGTGATTGGTGAAGGAGTATAGAGTCGAATGGGTATGTATGTGTGGTGTAGATTGGGGTTGTTCAGTTATTCAATGTGAAGTTCATGTTATATATATAGTGTTCCTTACTTGCTCCTCAAGGTGAGTTCATGGAGTATAGGTGCTGCCAGGTGTCCTTTCAGCATTGCTCCACGTGGTGGACCACTTGATAATTACCATTTATTGTATATTCTCATTGTAAGCATGCTCATAACAAACCACATTCCCTTGGCTCAACAACTTCCGTGATTTTAGGAGTGGGGGACCAGCTGAGGTGGCATCCTGCACATGCTTGCACTCACAGATCCCACGTTTCTTTGCGAGGCTTCTCCAGCTCGGTACTTACATTCTTCTGTTCGGTACTGGTGTGCCTTAGCTCGGCCTTTTCCAGGCTCATTCACAGAGATGGGCTGGGTTATTATCTGTTCGGCCCACAAACCCCATTCCGCAGCTCGGCCCAGACCAGCGCTACGGCTGGGCTGACCTTTCCACTGCGGGTTGGGCCCAAGTGCTAGAGAACTTGGGCGTACTATTGATCATGAAGTTGGGCTCAATTGTTCTGTCCATATACTCATCTGACCCACTTAGATTTAGGCTTTGTCGGATTGAACCGGCCCAAAGCTTGGACCTGACCCATTTCACATTCAGCCCCTTCACCAGGAAAATCGGTCTTTCTTGGACTTATTACCTCCTCTCATAAACAAAGCGATTCAAGAAGAAAATTGGACAAAAGAATGAAAGATATTGGCCTATTCACTGAGACACCGATTTAGTCTCTGGAGTTTCTGGAATAAAAAATTGAAAAATTGCTCTTTGCATTTTCATTATTTTATGCTCTAATTAATTAAGTCTCATACAACCAATAAGCTAACAAATAGGAAACAACTAACCAAAAAGTACTAATTCAAACTTAAAAAAATAAAAGCATTATCAACAATAAGTAATAAAATAACAGACATAGCATATGGAATATCGCACAGAAATTAGATATCTTTTTAATAGACAGAATCTTGCATTCATGAAAAAATATTTTCTAAAAAAATGACTAAATATTATTGATAAAAAAAAAAGTTATATTGATAATAAGAAAACTCCTAATTTGAAAATAGAAAAAATTAAGTAGTTTACTTTTGACATGAAAACAAATAAAAAAGTTATTTTAGTCCAAATTTAAATACTACATAGTACTAGAAATGTATCAAAACAATAAAGGCACAAATTTACCACATTTCTCATGCAACTTGCATCTCCTTTGTGGTAATTCTATATCTTCCTTTTATATTCTCTTCTAACTCTAAATAATTAATTACATTTGTAAATGTATAAGTTGAGATTATAGCTCTCGTAATTCTTTCTTCTTCTTCTTTTTTTCTCCCAAATGTCACACAGATACGAGAGATCCCATCCACATTTCCTTTCAAAATTCAAGATAGTCCGGGCAAAAAATGCATACAACTAACACGAGAGTTTCCTCATGTGACCATTAAGGTTAAAGTTGACAAACTAAATAAGGAGGGTCCAGTATCAAAGGCGATTATACGCTGATTATAGACAGTGACAAAGACAGCGACAAAAATAGAGAAACAACGATGATAGTGGTGAAGTGAATAGAGAAACAAAAATAACCATAACGATATGTAAAGAAAGTGTACTCGATCTAGAGATTGACATTTTTGCCTACAACTCAAATCCGTACTGTTTTCTTGACATCGATAACATTTCACTTAAAGAGACCAAAGATCCTGAAAGACTGAATGAATACAAATTTCCCCATAATGATAGGTAAGTTGCTTAATTTCCTTGAATTTCAAGCATTTTGTTCATGATCATCTCTTTTCTTTTTCTTTTTTCTTTTAATTTTTTGGTAAATATATCTATGGACTAACTAAACCAATAGTGTTCTGAAAGGATTCCATTACATCCTTCAATAGCAAGTGTAATGATTTTTTTTTTTAATTTAAAATAATTATAAGGGTTAATTACACTTTTCACTCTTATAATTTAATTCAAATTTCACTTTGGTTCCAAAAGTTTCAATTTAAATAATTTGGTCCTTACACAAATCTAGTTTAAATTTGGTCTTTCCATCGAAATTGGAATAATTTTGGGATACTTGTCAATTTTTTGAAGTTTGAATTTGGTCATTCTGTCTAAATTGGAGATTAAAATTAACAATTTTAGAATACTTGTCAATTTTCTAATATATATATGTAGACAAAATTAACAAAAATTTAGACATGAGGACCAATTTGAAACTAGATTTAAAGTCTAGGGGTTAAATTATTCAAATTGAAACTATAAAGACTAAAGTGAAATTTAAGTCAAATTACATGGTTGACGAGTGTAATTAACCCTAACTATAAATATGCATTTCTATTTCATAGTCATTAGATATGCAATGAAAATCTTTTATTACAAACATGTAATGGAGAAGAGATCAAAGTACGGGTCTTGTTTCACTTTAATTTTTCATCTTTTAATTTTGTCAATTTGATACTCAAACAACAAAATGCGAGTTTAAATGGTCAACTGTCCTCATGCCGTCCAAATTGATTAACGGAAGTTGAGGTATTTTCATAATATTACATAATGACTCAAAGAGAATTGAAAATACAAAATATACCCATGATCTCCACAGTATTCACTTTGTCATATTTTGGAATCTAAAAGTATACATTTTGTTAATTTCATTATAGACGTCGTGAGTATTGGAATCATTTTAACTCACATTTTGCAATTTGATGATCAAACTGACAAAACTAAACAAATAAGTTTGAATGCAACAAAATTTATACTTTGTGTAAACTAGTCCTATATTTTAATACAAACCACTTTTTTCTTTTGTCTTTTCCCACAGATACAGCAGCTATTCTTCTGCTTTGTATGGTTCTTTCATCAAATATCTGAAGGTGAGAGGGATCAAACACAGTACATTAAGCTTCTTGTTCAAGTATATGGACATGAAGAAGCAAAGGGATCATTTTTTGTTGCTGAAGAAATTCAAGAAGTTTATCAAAAACTGAAAATTCTTCCTTTCCCAGCAATTTTTCTATTAATGTTATTATATGGAGTTTTTCCTTTCATTAGTTTATTTTGCTCAAATTTTACCAAGGTATCTAGTAAATTTCCAAGTGTTTCTTACAATTTGAACCTCGGTTGTTCTTTTGTATCTTAATTGTGATTAATTTCTTTGCAATCTGAATAGAGATGATCACGGTTTAAGAAATTTTGAATCAAACTAAATTATAAAAATCTTAGAACGTAAACCCGCCACAATGGACCTGTCAAATCCATTTTAATCTTGGTTCAAAGTTATCAAAAACTAGAGATCAAAACCATTTTTCTAACCGATACTCTCAATACCATTATATTGTGACTAATATCGACTTGTCGTCATGTTGGCACCAAAACTTGGAATTCTCCATTAACGGAGGCATAAACATGTGCAGAAGAGGGCCAAGAATGAAGGAAGTGAAGTTAGTAGCCTAAGAAGAGGAATGAGGGTGCAATACATGGTAGTTGTAGGAGGAGAGAAAGTGCAAAGGCAGTTGCAGCAGTTGCAGTTCATGGGCAATTATAAGAGCCTAGCAAATGGACATGTGGCAGCACAACATAGCCATTAGAAGCCATATAAAAGTTGGGAATTCGAAAGGGAGAGGACCTTCAACCAAATTCACAACTCATGTGAAATTAGGAGTAGCATAACTTAATTAGGAGTAGTTCTTGTACTTAGGAATAGTCTGTTTGTAATTCAATCTTTGTAACCAAGTTTGGCTCTGTCGATTGTTGTGCTTTTTGAACTTGTAATTTAATTATTGTAGTTAAGTGACAAGTTTACTTGTTCTTCAATCGAATTTCAATTTATTTGCACTTGTTTATTCACATTGCAACCTCCAAAGAAGTCCTTGAAACTATCAAAGCATATATATAACACCAACCACAATTGCTTGATTTATTTGTTGTTCATAAAATTTGGTTTCTCTGTCAAATCTCTTCTATCGATTTGACCCAAACCAACTTTTTGCTAACATATTTTGGCACGCTCAATGGACCAGTCTAATTTGGAAGTGATGGCTAAGAAGAAACAACACGAAGTCTTTGAAGACCCTGAGGAAAGGGTTGTGGATGCAGAAGAACTTTATGGTGGGCTCAAAGGAGTAAAAGACAACTTAGATGATGGCCATTCAATGGCTAGACAGGAAGCAAGCCAAGGAAACGGCCAAAATGTGGCCATAATTGACCAGTCCAACTGTTCTCCTGCTGACCCAAGAAGGGCTCTTTTATTACACACTTAGTAAGCAATTAGCTCCATGTCTGCACATGAGAACCAAGTGATGATAGATGACTTGCTAGCCTTGTTTGAGAAGGCTAATATCAAAGTCCAGCTAGTTAAGGAGAGTTATGAAAGAGACTCAAGTGAGTAAAGTACGATTTGGTCTTTCTATAACCCTCGTGACCTCTCAAAAAAAATACAACTGTCAATGAACATGTGTCATTTTATAGACCTCCCACACTTCAAGAAAAATATGAGGAGGAAATGACTGTAAATCCTGTGTTTGAATACACAGGAATGAGGGAATATCCTACAAACCCAGTGTTTAATTATAACCCAAATGACATAGGATTGAGACTTGGGGGGCAACCAAGGCCACAAATGTATGACAATCATGCATTTGATAGGCCTGCAACAGGTTATCATAGCATGGCAAAACAAAGGAACAGGCCATTTAATCAAGTTAGACCTCAGAATATGCAAGACCATGCGATGCAACAACCATATTATGAACCCAACATGATGAACCCAAGGCCTAGAGGGCCTGGTCATCCTCTTCCTTACTTCTAACCAGAAGTTCGCCCCGGGGAGGGAGGGGAAAAAAGGGGACAACAACAGCAATACTTAGACCCTCAGATGAACAATAGGCTGCAAATAATGAATTTAATTCAAGAAATGTATGGCCCAAGCTTAAATAGATCAAACAAACCTATGTTTAGGAGTCCATATCCTCCAGATATGGATAACATTCCTCTCCGAAGGAATTTTAGAGTGCTTGGATTTTCCTTGTTCACAAGAAAAGAGAGGCAGTCAACCATTGAACATATAAGGAGATTTGTTGTACAATGTGGAGAAGTAGGACAAAATGACTTTTTTAAAATGAAATTATTCCTTGATTCATTGTCTAAGACTACATTCACTTGGTTCATCAACTTACCAGAAAATTTTGTGCATACTTGGCAAGAGATGAAGAGTCAGTTTCATGCTCGATTCTTTAGAACTGGGCCTGAAGTTACCTTAGTAGACTTGTCGAAATTTAAACAGAAATAAGGGGAAATTGCATAACAATATATAGACAGGTTTAAGAGGACAAAAACTAGATGTTATGCATATATTCCCGAGATAGAATTCATAAGACTGGCTCAAAATGGTTTAGATTTTGAACTGAGAAAGAAATTTGAAGGAATGATGTTTAGAGATTTGTATGAATTGTCTTCTAGGGCAACCAGCTATGAGTCAATCCTTAAGGAAAAACAACAAAGAAAGGCAACCTCACTTGGTACTTACTACCAAGAAGTTGGGTTTGATTTTGATATAGATATTGATGTAGCACAAGTTATTAGCAAGAAACCCATGGTATGTGAGACTTTAGAAAAGGTTGAAAAACCTGTGGACATGCCATCAACACAACCAGGAAAAAGAAATTTGGTTGCATCTAGTCGACAGTATTCATTTGACTTATCACAGGCAGATGCCTTGTTTGATGAGTTGTTGGCCAATAAATTTTTAATTTTAACTCCTGGCCACAGTATTCCTAAGAATTGGAAAAAAGTACTACAAATGGCACAATTCTTTTAGGCATTCCACTAACAACTGTGTTATGTTTCGAAATTGTGTGCAACATTTGATTCAAAAGAGAATGCTGAGAAAAATAAAGGTGTAATGGCAGTTGACAGTGATCCTTTCCCAGAGTTGGTGGGTATTAATAAGGTGGCAACTAGCCTCTAGTCGATTGACCAGAAGAATAAGAGAAAGAATCCCAGAGTTCTCCTAGTAGAATTAGAGAGGTTACACAAAGAAATAATGGAAAAGATTGCCAAGGAGATAAAAAGGAAAAAGGTTCAAGAGGAGCCTGATGAGAAGTTCATCTGTTTCAGATATGGCACTGAAAAAGAAAAGGCCAAGGCCATTGTGACAAATGGAATTCAAAAGATTGGAAAGAATGTTAGCCTTAGGTTCAACACCATGGGAAGTGATGACTTGCAAATATTTGATAATGACTGCCAAAGGATTTATGCTTTCAATCATTTAGTTGCACAAAAGAAGAGAGTAGAAAGACATCATAACAAAAAAGTAAAGCATAAAGTGTTCTTTGAATGAGAGTTAGTTTGGAAAACTATTCTATCTCTTGGAACAAAAAGCCCAAAATATGGGAAATGGTCTCCTAACTGGGAAGGACCCTTCAAGGTATTCAAGGTATTAAAGAGAGGGGCATATCTTCTGGTATCTTTAGAAGGAGAGCCACATAGAACAATAATCAATGGAAAATATTTAAAGAAATACTATCCTACCATGTGGGAAAACATGAGATAATCAAACACAAGTATCTATTCAAAGAGAAAGATATTGAGAATGTACAAGTCACAAGTCAAAGTTACAAAAAATGTACAAAGGTTTCAGTCTTTTTGAAAATACAAGACAAAGTTGTTCTAGGCCTGTAGCACACTTCTATGCTTTGCTTTGCTTTTTTGGAGGCTGGCCTAGGCAGATTTGATGCTAGTATGCCCATTCTCTGCCTGAGTTAACAAGTCTTGCATGTTGACTTTGATTTTGGATTGCTCTTGCTTGAGAAGGGCTCTTTAGCTTTGACTTGTGCTAATTGAGCCTCTAAGTGAGCTTCTTCTGCTGAGAGTAGGTTGTCTTAAGTGATAGTGTCTTGGAAGGCTTGAGAAGCACCAGTCAAAGAAGTAGCCACTAACTTCAGCTGGTCGATTTGAGCTTTGTTGGCTTCAGGAATCATGCAGCTGTCAAACTTATGAGCTTGAATTTTCTCTTTGATCTTAGGGGGAAAACAAAGTATTGGTAAAGGTTCTAGAGTTTCTGGTTGCTTGGCTTTCGATTGGGAAGAAAACTTCTTGGATGCCATTGCTAAGGTTTTTGCAGGAGCTTGAAGGGTTGAAAAAGAAGGTACAAGAAATGAAAAGGCAAAGGTAGAGCGTAGATTCAAATTTCTAAATTTATATTGCTTGGGCGTCTTTGCATTGGGCTATATCAATTTTTGGGCTATATACAGGCCCAGTTGTTTTTGCCAAGTGGGTCATATTAATATGGAGGGCCTAGTTTTTAGTCTTAATGTTCAAGTGGGTCATGTTGATATTAAGGGCCCAGTTTTAAGTCTTAATGTTTTGACTTCAAAGAGTATTTATTCAAGACAAAACCAGTTTTACCTTGAATGAGGGGGCGTTGTTGGCACCAAAACTTGGAATTCTCTGTCGATAAAGGCATAAACACATGCAAAAGAGGGTCAAGAATGAAGGAAGTGAAATTAATGGCCTAAGAAAAAGGAATAAGGGTGTAATACATGGCAGTTGTAGAATGAGAGAAAGTGCAAAGGCGATTGCAGCAGTTGCAGTTTATCGGCAGTTATAAGAGCCTAGCAAATGGACACATGGTAGCATAGCATAGTCATTAGAAGCCATATAAAAGCTAGGAATTCAAATGGAAGAGGACCTTTAACCAAATTTACAAATCATGTGAAATTAGGAGTAGCATAACTTAATAGAAGTAGTTCTTGTACTTAGGAATAGTCTGTCTGTAATTCAGTTTTTCTAACCAAGTTTGGTTCTATCGATTACTGTGTTTTTTGAACTTTTAATTTAATTATTGTAATTAAGTGACAAGTTTACTCGTTCTTCAATCGAAATTCAGTTTATTCGCACTTGTTTCTTCACATTACAACATCCAAAGAAGTCCTTGAAACTGTAAAGGCATAGGACACCAACCACAATTACTTGATTTGTTTGTTGTTTGTAAAATTTGATTTCTCTGTCGAATCTCTTCTATCGATTTAACCCAAATCAGATTTTTACTAACATTTCCACTAATAAATCTTTTAAAACCTTGCTTCTTGTTCTTTTTAATCTTGATATGCGATTAATTTCTTTGCAATGTGAATGTCAAATCCATAAATTGATTTTTGTTCGTTGTTACGTAACCATTAGTGTGGAATCCATAATTATAGTAGGGAAGCGATGTTTAAATAATGATGCAGTTTGCCGTAAATCATGTGTATAATGTATTTCATTTTCTTAGTAATGAAAGTTCCCTTTGCTTTGCTTTAAGAAAAAAATAAGAATGGTAAAGCTTCATTTGAGATTGCAGTTGGTGATCCAATATGACTGTTAAGTTTTTGTAATTGGCAATCTCGTTTGACAAAACTTCTTTCAGTTGTAATTTTATTCTTTTTTTTTTATTTCAGTGAGGCTATGAGTATTTAGATGCGAATCCAACCCGAATTGTGCAAATGCAAAGGAGTTTGTGATCTTAATCCTATCATGTTTGCCACTTCGCTGACTAATTCGAGGATTGCGGGGGTCCAAAGGGCAACACCTAGGCAGGGTCGAGGGGCAGCACCCCCGAAGCAAAAAACAAAATTGTACGCGAAGTTGTTTGACAACTCGAGCGGTCGATTTTGCACTCGAGCGAAGATGCAATCCTCTTAGAAGTTTCACTCACCTGCACAAGTACTAGGAGTTGAGATTTTACGCTCGAGCGAACTTTCCATCGCTCGAGCGAAGACACTTGTTTAGAAACACGCGTTTAAGCCACACCGCTCGAGTGGCCATTCCTGTGCTTGAGCGGTAGTCGCAATTTTGCCTATTATAAAGCTGTAATTAAATCAGTTTCTAGGGGACGACTTCCAGATCTTCTTCTTGCGTATTAGGTTTTCATCTGGAGCTTCTTTGCTTATTTCCTTTGATATCTATGAGAGTTTATATCATGAATTGAGTGGATTATATCAAAGGGAGTTATTTATTTATTCAATACAAAAGCGAGAGTTGTTCTTCGGTGGATTCCGAGAAATTTGGGCCTGAAGCTTTGGTAGAGTCCAGAGTGGCTCATCGTCGTGGATTTGACATCGGCGTCGTGGATTCAACATTGGTCAAGACAATTTCAAGGTGAAGACGGTGGTGGAAAAGACACATAGGGGTCGGTTCAATTCGGACGTGGATTCACTAGATAATTGAGTATATACTTGTGTAATTCTTTTTTGTTTTCTCAATGGATTGTTTTATGACTTTTGCCCACGGGTTTTTATCACAATTGGAGGCACTCCAATTGTGGTTTTTCCACGTTAAATTGTTGTATCGATTTGTCTTTAATTGTTTGATTATGATTGTTACTTACTGTTTAAAATTGATACATAATCACAAATCAATATCTTAGGAATTTTAGATTTTTCAAAGACCAATCCTTTTAATATGCCTTAGCATTGAAAAATAGGAGATGGGGTAGTGGGATGGAGAGAAGAGGGGCACTGCAACAAATTAAAGTTTTAGAGACAAAAGTTTAGGGATAAAATAATTTTTTAAGAATGAAATATTTTAGTTACTAAAAGTTTCATTATTTTATTAGTAAATTACACTTATCTCTCCTGAGATTTTTGACAATTATAGATATTCTATGTGGTTTCAATAATTACACTGACCTTCGTTATTTTTAAACTATTATTAAGATTCTCCCAATCTATGAAGTTCGTACAAACAGCATAACTTGAATGTGAAAATTACCATGTTACTCTTGATTTACACATGAAAAAGACGAAAATACCCATAAACTAAGAAGTCTCATTCATTATCAATTTGGGTAAATTACACTTATCTTCCATGAAGTTTTGCATATATATTATCAAAGATGCATACATATTTTAATATTATTTAATAAAATTCTTAAATTTCATGTAATATTAAATAAAAATTTTAAATTGTTAAGACATTATTAAAATAATTAATGAAAAAAAAAATTAATTTTCATTGATAAAATATTAAAAATAAACAATCTCTCTAAAATAAATGTTAGCTAACATCCTAATAATTTATTATAAGACTTATTCCATACTACATAAATAATGTAAAGTTTATCATTTTAAGTAATGCATTTATTATTTGAATTTTTTTTAAAGTTGAAAGAAATGGATTTGTACTTTTCCCGACAATTTGCATTACTTATTTATTCATATGTAAAAAAATCATTATTTTATCTTTTCTCAATCATATATTATTCTCAAATTTTAATTTTTATCTTTGAGTCATATAACTTATAATCGGTGCATATTTTTTAAAAAAATGAATGTTAATATTTTTTAGGAAAAATTACTCATAAATTCTATTTTGGTAAAGGTTGCTTTAGTTAGTCCTAAGTGTTTTTTCTTAAACCATTTAGTCATTTTTATTTTTGGTATAATATATATTTTTGATATATTGTATATGAAATTTACATTTTTATCCATATTGATTTTATTTTGCAGGTCTCCCAATCTATCCACCACCCAAATCCCAAATTCCTTCCCCGACGAACCCAGCTGATGATGTGAAAGTAGCCTTAACCGTGGTCTCATTCCTCCTCCTCTGGACGAACGGCGCGACGGCGGTATCGGAGAGAGGCTGCTCTCCGTAGAAGACGGTGGTGGAGATGTCGTCGTAGTAAAGAGTGATCTTGTGGTTAGGGTTCTGGGCGGTGAAGCCGACGTCCCAATTGGCAGAGATTGAGGAAGAAGAAATACTGAAATTGGAGAGAGAGAGAGAGAGAGAGTCGACCTGGAATTCTAAGAGGCGAGGGCGAGGGATGAGCCAGACGATGAAGGCGATGGTAGCGGCGATGATGAAGGAGGCGATTAGAATGCCGAAGAAACGGCGGAGGAAGGTGGCGCATGGGTCAGGGTAGGGCTGCGCGTAATAATACGCGGCTTGAGGAGGTGGAGCGGCGTAGGGGTAGGAGGCGCCGGCGGCGGGGTAGCCGTTAGTATTGTTGCAAAATTGCGGCGGAGGGTGGGGATACCCTGCGGCAGGGTAACCTGTGACTGGCCTTGACTGAATTGTCATTCGATAGAGAGAGAGAGAGAGAGAGAGTCAGCAGATTGGGAGATCTACCAGTAATGTTGATGATGTTTGATGTTCACAATGTTTGATGAATAATGTTGAAGATGTAGTTGATGTTGGTGATGTTGAAGAATAATGTTGAAGATGTAGTTGATGTTGGAGAATAATGTTTGATGAATAGTGTTTGACGAATAATGTTGAAGATGTAGTTGATGTTGGTGATGTTGGTTGGAGATGTTTGATGAATAATGTTGAAGATGTAATTGATGTTGGTGATGTTGAAGAATAATGTTGAAGATGTAGTTGATGTTAGAGAATAATGTTTGATGAATGATGTTGGAGAATAATGTTGAAGAATAATGTTGAAGATGTAGTTGATGTTGGTGATGTTGGTGATGTTTGATGTTCATAATGTTTGATGAATAATGTTGAAGATGTAGTTGATGTTGGTGATGTTTGATGACAATGCTGATGTTTAATGATGTAGTTGATGTTTGCTGATGTAGTTAATGTTGCTGATGTTCAGAAAGGAGGGAAGTCATAAAAAGGCCTATAGTAAGCTTTTTGGGTATTTTTGTCATTACAACATTAGTAAAAACTTACGTTTGCCCTCCATCAAAAAAATATTACGTGTTAAATAAATGGGTATATACGTAATTAACATTCAAATAAGACTTATTAGTCTATAAATTAAAAGGTAAGACCAAATGGTTTAACAAATTAAGATTTGAGATTTATTGATATTTTGCCCTATTTTTTACATGATTAAAAAAATTTTAAAAATAAATATAGAAGTAAAAAAAATCTAAGGGAAGGTTTCTCACAATTAAACCAAACTCATTTATTATCAACATTAATCTTAACCTTCAATGTACTAAATTTAATTTATCCCATTAAATATATGTGAAATTATTATTTATTTTTCATAACTTTTTCAAAATATAAATGTAATTTCTTAACTATATTTTTTTCCACAAGTTTTTGAACTTTTATAAACAAAAAATAAAATAAAAATTCAACCATTAATGAAGGTGATAAATTAATTTTAAAATTTAATTTAATAAAAATGGTTTAAATGAGATAAATAAAGATGGAGAGATAGATTTTAAGTATCATACATAACAAATTAATTAAGTATTTTATTATTCTCAAATAATTTATCCATTTAAGTAAAGATTAATTTTATTTTTAGGTGTAAGAAATGACAAATTATTTGAATTTTATTTTCAAATGATTTCTTAATGGGGGAACTATATGCAAATGAGAGAAGGGAAAAAAAATTAACACCAGCACATGGGGGGTGCAAGTAACACTTGCACTCCCATAGCCTTTCATTTGCACCCCACCGCACTTGCACTCTCATGTGTTGATAATTTTTTTTCTCATTTTTTCACCTACATGCAGTTTTCCCTTTCTTAATCCTTCATTCCCTATCAACTAATTTTAATTTATTATGAGATGACCAATTTTTTTTTAATTCCATATTTATTTTTTGCTTTTTTTTTAATCATCTAAGAAATATTAACCTATGTTTTTTTAAATATGTATAGACTAGAAATTTAATAACTCAAAAATAAAAATAAAAATTTGAGAATAATATATGATTGAGAAAAGATGAAATAATAATTTTTTTTACATATAAATAAATAAGTAATGTAAATTGTCAGAAAAAAATAAATACATTTATTTCAACTTTTTAAAAAATAAAATAATAAATGCACTACTTAAAATAATAAATTTTATGTTATTTATGTAATGTGGAATAAGTTTTATATTAAATTATTAGGATACTATTTAACATTAATTTTAGAGAGATTGTTTATTTTTAAGTATTTTATCAATGAAAATTAAGGTTTTTTTTTTTCATTAAATGATTTAATAATGTCTTAACAATTTAAGAGTTTTATTTAATATTGCATGAAATTTAATAATTTTATTAAATAATGCTAAAAGAGTAATGCTAGGGACTCCAAATGTTTTACTAAGTGTCTTAAATGGGTGTGGGATCCACACCATGTGGGTCCCACACCTATGTGAGACATTTGGTAGAACATTTGATAAAACGTTTGGGGTCCCTAGCATTTTTCATTCTAAAATATGTATGGGTCTTTGATGGTATATATGCAAAATTTCAGAGGAGGTGAGTAAAATTTCTCATTTGAAAAAGAAGGTAATTGATGGGTAATTTTGTCATTTTTGATATTATAACCTATGACATTAGCATGACATCAACAAATTCTGTTAAATAACCTAACAGAGTGTAACAATAGGGAAATCTTAATAACAATTTCAAAAGCAAGAAAGATTAGTGTAATTATTGAAACTACAAGAGAAGCCTATGTAATTGTCAGAAATCTCAAGAGAGTTAAATGTAATTTACCCTTATTTTGTTTTTGATGACCAAATTAAACATTTAGGTTGTATTTGGTTACATTTTCAAATCAGTTTTTGAAATGAAAATTTCAAAAAACTTGTTTGGTTTACAATTTTTTTTTTTTTAAAAATCAAAATTATTTTCTTTCTTCTCTCTCATTCTCTCACGTCTTACACATTAATCAATCAATCAATTTATTTTTTCTCTCTCTTCTTCTTCTCTTACATCTTACATATCAATCAATCAATCAATTTTTTTTTCTTACACCCATCTATTTAACTACAAATATATATATATATACATATATATAAATCATTCAAAAACTATTTTCAAAATATAAAATCAAACAAGTTTTCAAATTTTACGAACTCTTTTCAAAAATTATCTTTCACAATTGATTCTCAAAACTAAACCAAACGAAGTGGTTAATTATTGTTCTTTTGGCCCACAATTTTTGTTGAAAAAATAAATATTTTTGATACCAAATTGTTATTTTCCTACAAATGCATTTATTAGCGATATTTTTAAAATTTTATCATTAATTTTTTTAGGGAAGGTAGGTGTTAAGTCACTTAATTTGTCCAAATAAGATATATATAATACATCTTTTAAAAAGTATGTACCATATAGTATGGACTTAAATTTTTTGTCTTTGTAATTTTGGTCTTAATAATAATTGTGCTCAAAGATTTAAAAAACTAATAATTTTTTATAGGTAAGCTTAGAAATAATATATGTACAAATAGCACCTCCCGAAGAAGTGGAACATAATATATGCACAAATTGCACCTCCCAAATAAGTGGAACATGGCCAAACAACTTTAGCTTTTGTAGGACTCAAAAAACAAAACTACCTTCCAAAAAACAGACAAACGTTTGGACATGAAATAGTCACCAACCAACACATATGCCGTTTCTCAAGCTCATAAAAACTCTCTCAGACACAACAAACAAACACCTCTCGCGCGCGCACACACACAAACTAACACACACAGCAATTGTATTTGCTTTGTTTGGTTTAGATTGTTTTTGTGTAGGTGATTATGGAAAAACAAAGTGATCATGGACCTCTGTACTTTGATCTCAACACCGGAGCCAAGATGCCTTCAGTTGGCCTAGGAACATGGAAAGCTCCTCCTGGTGTGGTCGGTGAAGCTGTCACCGCCGCCGTGAAGGTCTTCTTCTTCTTACATTCAAATCTTAATGTGATGAAAAAATGTTCAAAAATCATGAAAATTAAAAAGATGAAACATTGGAGATGATTTTTTTTCATAAAGGGAAATTTGGGATAAGAGGGGAATTTCTAAAAAGATTTTGACAAAAATTTGATGAATAGATTGGAGTAGTTCATATCAGATCAAGTTTTTTACTCAAATTTAGAATCAAACTAGTTGAAAAAATTGGTAAGGGTTGGAGATGGTTTGTGATTGCAAATATTGGGTCCAAAGTTTGATACATTTTCCAATAGTATCGTAGATTGTGCTTAGAAATGTAAAATTGTTTATTCAAAATGATTTTTGAGATCTTTCTATCAATACAAGGTCTCAAAATTGTCAATAATGTTGATCCTCAAGTTAGTGGAACTTTTGATCAGAACTATGATAAATCATATGCAATTCAAAATTTTGGTCATTGGGGTTCAAATTTGTGCAGGCTGGTTACAGGCATATTGATTGTGCACGAGCGTATGCTAATGAAAAGGAGGTATGTTTCTTTGTAACCCTGGCTAGTTTTGTTCATCATGCCTGTCCAAATTTCGTATATGCAATGAATTTTAGATGTTTTTAGGGCAAAATCCTTTTACTACTCTCTTCTCTTGTGGGTTTGACCTGTGCAATTTAGCACCCTCACATTTAAATATATAAAAACTACCCTCACTTGGTTTTGACTCATCTTATACTTTACCTCCCTACTGTCTCTAATTACGTCCAAAGTGACAAAAAAATTGAGTCACATAGGCCAATTTTGAAACTTGGCACAAAAAACAAAGTCAAGGTTAAATTTCACTATAAAAGATAACTTCACCATTTCATCTTCTTCTCCACCTCTATTGAAAGCCATAACCTTAACTCACCCACCACCACCTCCACCAATATGCTCCCCCACTGCCCCTGCCACCTCCACCTACCTAACCGCCACCCCCCTCCTTCATTCCTCCACCTGCAACCCCTTCCAACCAGTTCTTGTTGAACCAACACAAGATTTAAAATAAAATTTAAAAAAGGCATATCAATGCATACTTGAATCACACAATGTGTGTATGTATGTGTGTATACATATAATATATATATATATATATATATAAGTACAAAATGAAAGTTAGTAAGGAATCCCATTGAGGCGGAAGTGGAGAGGAGGGGAAGGGAGGGAAGGGGAGGATGGGGTAGCAACAAAAGAAGGGGAACGGCTAGGGAATTGGGGGTGGCTTGGTGGAGGTAGGGGGTGGTGTGTATATATATGTGTGTGTTTGTGTGTACAATTTTATATGTGATTATCTATCGGTTAAAAATTCGGAAATTTGTGTTAATATGTGGTGTTGGTTTAATTATGTCAATATATGATTTAATTTGGTTAATATATGATTTCAGTTAGAAATTGTGTATGAGATTTGAGAGAAAGAGAAGATAATAAAAAAGGAAATAGTAAATACATTAAGGTCATTTTATATATTCCATTAATGGAGTTAGCATTGCATTTTGGTCCACAACCACATGAGGACCCTTTGCATATATTTAAATGTCAATAGGATAAAGTGCTATGGGCCAAGAACACGGCTGAAAATGATTTTGCCCCTTTTGTTATTATAACAAGTGTATCCGGGTCTTTCATCTATGCCCAATTAGACCCTGGATATATATATTCCATCCATTGCATTTTGGTCTAAAACTACATGAGTGCCCTTTGCATATACTTAAATGTCAATAGGGTAAAGTGCTGTGGGCCAAAAGCACGGATTGAAAAGGATTTTGCCTAATTAGTCCCTGGGTACATGTATTCCATCCATCTTCGACATATCGGATAATTACCGGGCACAGATCCTGGGGGTGGCCCCAAAGTGGTCAAATGTTTTATAGGAGTTGAACTCGTGTCCTTCAAGTGCATCCGGGTCTTTCATCTTTGCCTAATTAGTCCCTGGGTACATGTATTCCATCCATCTTCCACATATCAGATAATTACTGGGCACAGATCCTGGGGGTGGCCCCAAAGTGGTTAAATGTTTCATAGGAGTTGAACTCGTGACCTTCAATTCCTAAAGTGCTTATCACAGCTGAACTTTCCATTTGGCTAGCCCTTTGCTGTTGCAATAAATTTTGAGTTGTGTTGAAACTTTCGAATATGCAGATAGGAATGGCTCTGAAGGAACTATTTTCCACTGGGGTAGTGAAGAGAAGTGAGATTTGGATCACATCTAAACTATGGTATGTTTGAATGATATATAATCAGAGTTCTTATTCTAGTTTTCTATTTGATCTCCAAGAGAAGAAAATTTTATGCAGATCTTATTCTAATAGTCTATCTCATCTTTGATTTTCATATCACACTTTCAGAATTCTTTTCATGGAATTGAATATTGTTCATCTATTAGCTTAGAAACTCAGTTTGGTTTATCTGTCAATCTATCTGCAAAATGCTTATGCTGCCTACTCTTTTTAACTAGCAACTTCAAATTATACGTCTGCAGGTGCAGCGACCATGCACCCGAGGATGTCTCAAAGGCACTGAGCAAGAGCTTAGAAGACCTACAACTTGATTATATCGATCTATATCTCGTATGCATTTTTACCTTCATTCTTGTTAAGGTGCTATAGCATGTCTACAAACAAAATACGAAATCTGCTAAACTTGCTCTTAATTTGGGGCACAACCTCTAGAATAGCTTTAAACATTGAAACATAGGACTCTATACTGGACTTGTGACGTAGGCTAAGATGAACCATGCATACCTTTGTGTTTGTGTATGATTGTTTTGTTTTACTTTCTCATTTTCTTTTGTTCCATCATAACAAAGAATTTCTACTATGGGTGGTTTTGAATATGAGCTTGTGGTTACAGATGCACTGGCCATTTCGGACAAAGCCAGGCTCGAGCGGGTGGGATCCTGAAGTTATGGCTCCCCTGTGTCTCCCAGAAACATGGGCTGCAATGGAGGGCTTGTATGCTTCTGGACAGGCACGTGCAATCGGGGTGAGCAACTTCTCAACAAAGAAGCTGCAAGACCTGCTCACATATGCGAAAGTTCCACCAGCTGTCAACCAGGTGGAATGCCACCCTGTCTGGCAGCAACCTGCTCTCCACAACCTGTGCAAATCAACCGGTGTTCATCTCTCGGTAATCTCTGAAACATTTTAACCATTCATTAGGACTGTTTCATGCAACTTTTCTCAAGCTGAAAGTTGACAATCAGAATTTAGAAGCTAAAAACTATGTTACATGCACTCAAGTATGAGAATCGGTTGCCGATGCTTGTCCGAGCGTTAGATCTTCCTAAACCAAAATATTGGGATATGTATCCAAAAGTTGGATATGGGTATGGGGACAAGCCTTAAAACAGTGATATATATTGTATATTTTATAATATTCTTAGATAAGATGTAAAAAAAAATGGAATTTATATCACCCATTCATATGAGAAACTAGAAAAGTTTCTTTACTAGCAAAAGTAAGCGTCTTTTCTTCAAATATTATATAAGCTACAGGATCCAAGTGTAAATTGGGTATGGGTGTTAGACACATATTCCATACCCTTACCCATGTCATATTGGTGAACACGGTGCAATGATATAAGTACGTAGTCCATGTAACACAAGCTAAAAGCACCCTTCTCCTAACTTCCAAATAATCAATTTATTTAAGTTATTTTCGCCTCGTAAGTTATAAGTATAAGTTGGGCCAAATACTCGACACATATTCACAAAATTTTGAAGAGGAAAAAAAATTATAGGCAGCTCTAATAAAGCTCCATCAAACAGGGCCAATGTTAGCAGTAGTGTTAAAGATTAGCTTGGTTGTGCAGGCGTACTCTCCTCTGGGATCTCCAGGGTCTTGGATGAAAGGCGAAATCTTGAAGGAACCAATATTGGTTGAGATTGCTGAGAAGCTTAACAAGTCACCTGCACAAGTAGCCCTGAGGTGGGGCATTCAAAGTGATCACAGTGTCCTCCCAAAGAGTGTCAATGAGTCTAGGATTAAGGAGAATCTCAACTTATTTGACTGGTGCATCCCTCCAGAGCTCTTCTCAAAATTCAGTGCTATCCACCAGGTGAGTAATTATACAGGCAGTACCAGTAATGCTATGTGCACAGAAAAAAAATTACAAAAATGTGGCTTAGGTACATTCTGTGTTGTCCTCACTACAATTAGAATGAATCTGGGTCACACATTGATTTTTCTAGTACTATCAATACATGTATACAGATTACAAAGTCGCAATTCTATAAGTACACAAATCTTGTTTATGTTCGTTGCAGCAAAGGCTCCTCAGGGGGGATTCTGCAGTTCATGAGAGCAAGAGCCCCTACACAAGCCTTCAAGAGTTGTGGGACGGTGAAATTTGAGAGGACAAAATCCATTTGCTTTGTTGTAAAAATAAATTTGGAATACTGTCAACCATTATATTATTTTCACCCATTTAATAAAATTTAGATTGTCATAGTGTATCAAGTTCTTTTTAAATGAAATCAAACCAATGTATTCTATTTGCTTTCTTGTAATCATTGAGTGAGCAATGTTTAAATAGGAATTTGCAAAATTGGGTTGGATAATCAGGAAAGTCTGGCGGCGCTCTCTTACCAGGCATAATGCTTGAATTTGGTTGTTATTACTATTGTGTAATGCATCTTACTCTTCCTGGAGAAAAAATTTTAAAATTAAATTTAAAAAAAAAAAAAGTTGGTTAGCTTGGATTTAATCTCACCAGATTCCACAAGATCACAAAAAGAGAGGCCTTTCAGTATTACAGTAAATAACCCTTCCCCAAAACTAGAACTAAAACATTTTTTTTTAGTAAATAAAATACACTAATTTTTCCAGAGTAATGAATAAATTACAAATTTAACTCTACAATTTTTTGACGTAATTACACTATACTCTTTGACATAACATTTAGGCCCATATTGTTAGTTATTCATTAGCCAAACGAATTGAAAATAATGTTGTCATCATTTGTAGACTAAAATGACAGCATTTACATTTTTCGTCTAGGTGGAAGCTGGCAGTGGGACTTGCTTGACTGAAATCCCTTGTTATCCTAATCTCCAAACGTTACATGAATCCAAAAACTCATTTTCATATTCGAATAATACACATTGTAATGAGAGGAATTGGGTAAATTTGTTTGGTAAGAGAGAGGGTAATCGTGTCATTTGCATCAAATATATATTTAAAGACACAAAATATATAAGGATAATATATTAAGAGTGCTGCTATTAGCATCTACCTTTCTTCTTTGAACCTCTCATTTTTTTTCCTTTTTTTTTTTTTAATTCCAATTTTGTCTAAACATGAAGTTACATTTTTACCCTCATCCCTAACATTCTAACTCTAATTTCCCAAACACTAACCCTAATTTCCCAAACCCTAACCCACCAACCTTTTCACCACCATCTCTACCGACGACCACCATCGCCACTGCCATCGGCGACCACCAGTTCCGCCGCAAGCAAGGATATCAACTGCTGCCTCCTTTGCCTCCGCAACAGTAGCAGGAGTTTCCGATGATAGGGCTTTTCACGCCGCCTCGATCCCCATATTGCCGCTGCTGGTGCAGGGGAAAGAGGCATATTATTGCGATGTAGAAGTTAAGGATAGTTGTGTTAGAGCATCTATCTAGTATCATGAATTACGGGCTTAGGCATTATGGAATATCTGAAATTAAATCTACATATGGCATTAGTGTTCATCTTTCACCTGCAATTTGCACAATTACCAGGTCAAAGTTAATTGTCTTATCTACATTTAGTTGTTGGTGTTCATCTTTCATCTTTGCTGTTGGGGGTTTTTTCCATTGGGGTTTACAGTTGGCAATGTGGAGGTTGTATCATTGCAGGTTGTTGTTTGGGATTCCTGAAGATTTCAGAGATAGAGTTTCAAAATACCCTAATTATTTTAGAGTTATGGTTGAAGATGATGAAGGTGGCGGAAGATGGTTGCCAGTGGGGGAGGTTCTGGAAGGTCACCGAAGGGGTGGGACTGCCGGTGGTATGAAAATTGCAGAAAACAAAATTGGGAGTCAAAAAGATGAGGGGTATAATTGGTATTAAGGTAGGAGTTTAAAGAAAAAAAAGTAGGGGATTCATTTTGCTAGGTGAGAGTTTAAAGAAATGGAGGGACCAAAGTAAAGAGACAGGTGCTAATAGTAGCCCTCTATATTAATTCTATCATCTCTACTAATACCGTTAAAATTACCATTATTGCAAGGGAAGTCGATACATTAAAACAGTGATGTTTTGTAAATTTTTCCATTACTCGAGGGAGGTTAGTGTATTCGACTTTCTTTTTCTTTTTCTTTTTCTTTTTTTTTCATTTTCATCCCCTCTATTTGGATGTTCAAATTTATTTATAAAAGAGGATTGCTAAATTCATAAGCTGGACTCCACAATGTTAAGAAAGGCTGTGGATACAATTATAATGACCATGAATGAATGTAAATTTTTCTTTGCCTACTAAAATTCTATTAGAATCAATGGAAAAGGAAATAAAACCTAGCCAAAGGGCAGGATCATTTATTGACCCAAACATTACATCTAAATGGAGAAGCATCCTTTGATCTCCACAATCCTAGATACCAATGGATTACTTTCACTTCTTTCCCAATCTTAGAAATTTTAAAAAAAAAACAAAAACAAAAACAAAACAAAAACAAAAATAAAAACAGAAACATGAAGAAATGAAAAGAATCACTTAAGTTGTATTTATTTGTCTCAGCCACAGGCTCTATAAAACTGCGCTGAAAACATCATTTGTTGACATGGTGAAAGAATAATAATAAAAATAATAAAATCATGAAGGGTTCTCTCCCAAGAATTATCCAGGTAGACAGTATCTAGCAAAGAAATTGTAATACTACTACAAGAACTACAGTAGGCCAAAAGAAGGGTGACACCAAAATTGACAAGAAACAAGAGGGGCTGTCCCGAGGAGTCTCCTCCTGCAGTGCTATTACTCGAGACTGAGGTTCTTGTGGGTGTAATTGACGCCTTTATCACCGTCCACCACTTGCCCACTACCTCTTAGAATCCTATATTTGCAACACAAGGAAGCAAATGCAGGTGTTAAATATAAGCAACATAAATAAGCCTTTGTGCATGCTTATATGGGTCCAAGAAACTATTATCAAAACATTCCAGTATTCCCAGGCATTGAACAAAAGGTTAAATTCCAATTCTAATGAACTAGAGAGAGCACATACAGATTGTTGATAAAATAAAATAAAATAGATAAAAAGGGTAAAACCAGCAAGAACATTGGTGTTCAACACCATGCAGAATATTAGGTGGTTAAGGAAAATTTGTTTAAATTCATTAGGAAGAAGTGGCGCCAATTGAAGGTAAATTGGGGAAAAACTGTTTGAGATGTATGATAATGTGCATCATAGACTAACTAGTGCACGTGTATGAAGTAATTTGATCCACGTGGAGGGTGGTAAGAGAAATAGAGGAAAGCAGAGGAGAACATGGGTTGAGGCGATGTATCCAACCCTAAGTAATGGGGACAAAGGCGAGCTGAGCTAAGTTGAGTTGAGTGACTATAAGTCAATTAATTGGTGGAACTTTAAAACAAACATTAGAAATAAATTTACAAAATTGATGATCAACTACTTTGGCTAATGCAACTTTGGGTAACAGCCAATGCGCGTGTAATATCAAAATTGATGATCAACTTTACCATGTGTAGTTCTTTGAAACAAGAAACAGATTTGGTGACTCTTGGTGATTGAATCAACCTAAGTAGTCCAAACCAAACAGAGCCTAAAAAATGTTTCACTCATTATCTTATGGACAATGCAAGCAATATCAGTATCAGTAACATCACAATTAGTTAATGTTTCATGAGAAGAGGAGAGTTCTATGATTTGTTAAGCACACGTCCTATTGAGAAAACAAAGGCAAAGTATTCAAGTAGTTCTTTTTTTTTTCTTTTTTCTTTTTTCTCGTGTTGCATCAACTAGTTGGGCTCATGCTCAGGTGTTGAAATGCATCGTAAATAATAACATTATTACTGATGCAAAAAATTGTAAGCTGTAAAAATTAGAAACCCATAAAAACTTGAGAATAAGGTTAAATTAAAGAATTTCCCAAAGTTAAATTAAAGGAAATGCTAACTAAAAAATATTTATGTAACCAAAACATAAGGACAGATGTGCATATGTAGAACAACATTGAAGATTTACGCTGTGTTTGGTTGGGGGATTTGGGGAGGGATTTGGAAAGGGAAAGGGAAAAGGTGTGTGAAACTATGTGAAATGTAGATATATTTTTTTCACATTTCACCTACCTTTTCCATTTCCCTTTCCAAATCCCTCCTCAAATCCCTCAACCAAACACAGCATTAGGGGGGAAAATGGCAAGAAACATAGAATGACCTTGGTACTAGACAAGAACTCATACCCTCAATGTTGACATATATTGACCAAATCATTTACTATGAATATATGATCTATTGTTAGACTTCAACCCTAGAAGCGTTCTAGAGCTATATACATCATCTTTGCAAATGCTGTCAAACTCCGAAAAGAACTAATTGGACGTTTAAGAAAAATTTACCATTCCCAAGAATGCAAAATCTCTTGTAGAATCAAGATGCTAAAACCACAAAATTTAAATTTGTCTTACCCCAAGTTTTAAGGAAAACAAAGCAAACTTCTCAATTCATTTAGTGATCATAGCAATCCTATCAATCATTTCTACAAGTCATGCAGAAAATGGAATAAGAAGATGGATAAGAATTCACATACCATCGTGTTGTTAATAGACCTTCAACTCCTACTGGACCTCGTGCATGAATCCTGCTCGTACTTATCCCAACCTGTCAGCCATTAAATAGAACCAAACAACAGATGAGAGAAGGAAATTCAACTAAGCTGGAGTTCAGCAGCGGGAATGTTGGAAAGATCAGTTACCTCTGCCCCAAGTCCAAAACGAGCGCCATCACAAAATCGTGTACTTGCATTGTGAAATACTGCAGCACTGTCAATGTAGAATGTAAAGTGATAATGATTAGCAACATCAAACCTTCAAAATATACTTATCAAAAACAAAATATCAAAAGCGTAAAAACAGAAGTTATATAATAATAGAATATGCCCACCTGTCCACTTGACGTAAGAAAAGTTCAGCAGCTTCGGAATCTTCTGTAACAATGCATTCAGTATGGCCACTGAAAAAAAAAAATGAAGATAAATAAATAAATCCCCATATAATATTATAAATTCCCCAAAATTATTCTACAAACAAACAAAGAAACTGAAAAATGCTGACGTGCCTTCCATGTTTATGTATGTGATCAATAGCAGCAAACACATCACTGACAGTTTCAATTGTGCAAGCCCTCGAACTGTACTCATGGTGAAACGATTGGGCCTCTGCAATATCTAATAAAGAGCTCGTTCGTGGTCCACCATATAGAGTAACACCTGCAACGGATAAACTTATGGTAATGAATCTGTTTCTGTGATCATTGAAGGGTTTTCTATTTTCCCATAGTACTTCTTTTGGAGTTATGCCACAAGACTCTGTTATCATAGTCTTGTGATGAACAGGGCCGGCCCTGGGCTAAGGCCTGTGCATAGGACCCCCAAATTTTGGTCCAAAATAAGGCCCCAAATTTATTAGTTTTACATTAGATTAAAAGTTCAAAGCCCAATCTTTTTTTATTGTTTGAGACCCAGTTTAAAAGGCCCCTCACAAAAATCTGTCGAGCCAAATTAAAAATATATATATATATATAATTATTGCTAGGCCCAATTAAAAATTTATGTAATTAGTCCAAACAAATATATATGATATAATGAGTCCAAATAGAGTCTAATGTCAAGAATTTAATAGACTAAATAACTTTATCTTAATTTTTTTGCCATCTCTGTTTATCATATTTTAATTGAATAATTTTTTCCTAATTTTTTTGCCCTCTCTCTTTATCATAATTTAATTGAATAATTTTGTCTTAGTTTTTTCTCCCAATTTTTTTTCAATAATTTATGTTTTGTTATCAAATAATTAGTGGATTATGATTAACATAATTATTTCGTTATCAAATATCAGTGAATTATGTTGTTTGTATTGATTATTGCTAAACTATAAAACAACAAGACCCTATTTATCTTTTTTGAGTCTTTGTTATGATTTTATTGTATCTTAATATATGAAAATAAATTTTAATGATTATATGTATAAGGAAACGTTTTGTAGCTACTAAATAATAAAAAAATTATTGGTAAATTTTTATTTTATCAGTAATTTTTTTATAAAAAAATATATGTAGGAGGGCCCCATTTTCAAAGCCCGCCTAAGCTCACCTAACCTTCAGCATAATATGCACAAAGTGACTAACCTTAGGTTTCAACCCACAACCTCAAGGTTAGTTGGGCCGAGTTTTAACCATTGAACCAGTGGTTCGCCTTACTTTGATACACTTCATAAAGTGAAATTACTTAGTCATACCTTCACATTGGAGTTCTTGAGCAAGCTTCTGGAGCCCACCATTAGTTGACAAATCATTGTGCACAAGAAGTGTTTCCTGATAAAAAGAGATAAACCATGCTAACGGAGTGTATAACAGAATTTTGTAAACCATGCATGGGCAAACATATACAAAGCCAAATCTCTGGAAATAAAAACTCGATAAGTACATCCAACAGAGAGAAAGTTGCTCAGTCACAAAGAGTGTAAGCTGAAGATACCATAGCATTACAAGCTGCGGGATAATCTGTCTTTGCATCCAAGACAATGTGCTTTGCCATATCAATATTAGCTGACTTATCAACATAAACATGGCATATTCCATCTGGGCAGCAAAGAAAGCAATTTTACTATAAGCGAAAATCAGTTACACGTATAGAGTAAGCCATGGATAATAGTGGGACAATATCTCTCTACCTGAATGACCAAGAACGGGAATTTTTGTTGAATTCTTTACTTGGGAAACAAGATTATTACTACCTCTAGGGATCACAAGATCTATCACATCGTCAAGCTGAAGAATAAGAATAAGATTAGTTAAAACTAGAATCGTGTCAAAAACTAGACGAGTGTGGAATCTCAATACCCACCTGGAGCAAATCAGCAATTTCATCTCTTGAAGTCACGAACCCGATAAGTTTTTGACCAACATTATCTGGGATGGCTGCAGTTATTACCTGGAAGAACAAATAAATTTGCAACAAGAAAAGAAATTGAGTTAAAAAATCAAAAAGAGAACTTGATTTATTAAGCAATTGATAAGCTTCTAAAAGAATTGAGATACTGTTGCCTGGCCCTGTGTAATCGGACCTTGTACAAGATTGCATTTGGACGCATTGCTTCTTTCCTCCTTTCAGTAATAGACCATTCCGCTCGAATTGCTAATGAAGCTATCTGTCAAGCAAGTTTAAAAATTACGGATTAGTTGATCGGGAAAACATAAACATGCAAGGAATAAAAACCAAAAAAAATGATACGGTCATCAGTTCAAAGCTCAATTAGTAACTTTGACTCATTAAAGGTGTAGTATCATTCTATCAATAGTTATTACAGATTGAAGAAGCACTTGGGCACCAAGGTACCCCATGTGTAAGTGCAAGGCTCACCATAAGCCAAAAGCCTGAGTCAGATAAAATAGAATCGACTTAGTGAAATTCTCTGTTAAGTATACTGGAAAAAGAAATAATCCATCGAGCATTTGTGATGATTGTTGCATATTCTACTTGTAAACATGTAAAGAGTAGATATAACTAATTCATGAAATCAAGCACTAGAGATATCTACATCAAGTAGTAAACAATAAGCCCATGAAATCAAAATACCAAAAATGACAAAAGAGTATGATCTATCATATAAGACCATGACATGATGTTGGACATATCAATCAATGACCATTGAAAAATAAAAAGACAAGGATAAAGATAGGCATGCATTTCTTCATCCTGGAGCCTAACTAAAGCGCATGTACCTAGGGGCTTTATGTGTGCTTGACTAAAGTTCTTCCCTAGCATATAGAATGAGAAAATTTGGCTGTGCCTTGATGGTCCTAGGGCATTTCGGGCCTTTTACTGTTTAGATTATTCAATCCTAGCATTTAAAGAAATAGTAAAAGAAATTATTATAGCCCTCCAAAAAAAAGTGTATATGGCATAATAAAAATTAGCTGTGCATAGATGTATGATAATTCTGTTAAGACATGGTAAATTTATATTTCCAAATCCCAGACCCATGTGACAAAATGTATATGGCAGGGTGCCTCCTAATGACCCCAAGGTTATAATGTAAAAACGGAAAGGTAAAGACAAAACAAAAACAAATGTTCAGTTCATCCTTAAATAGTAATTCTCTTAACTACCCTTCAAACATCCTTATCAGTGAAATCTACCGGATGATGCTGCAGATAAAGTAATTTTATTACCTGGACTAGTGCGTCTGGTCGGGATTCAAATCAACCAATAGAACACCCAAAGGACATGATCTCTTCTCTAAGATGAGTCCATCTGCAAGCTGGATGCAAGAACAGTCAAGAGATGTGTCAACAAATCAACAACCAACCCAACCGAGCACAATATATTAAAGATGCTTCCTACATCTTTGTTCATTAAGTACAATATTTAATTCCATTTATATTAAATGAAAAATGATATACATACATAATTTTCATACCAAAATTAAGACAAGAATGATGTGATGGACTAAGTTCCTCTCCATTCCATGGTTGTAATTGAAGATGTCCATAACATCATCTAAGGGTTGTGAAATAATCATGAGAATTTATCAATATTTTAAATTTAGAAAGAATAATTAAAAACCCTTGGATAATACAATGGAGGTCCACCATTACAACTTTGGAATGGAGAGGATCATAATCCATAATTCTCATACAAAATTTAAGACAAGAATGATGTGGCAATGGTATTCTTGCAATTATGAACCAAAGTGGTGGGTATTTTGATTTCTAATGAATGGCCATAAATAAGACACATCATTCTGTATTAGTTTTATGTATACAAATTCTGTTTGTATAGCATTACTCATATTACATATATTTGCACCATAATCTCCAGGTAATGCAGATAATAAAATTTTCTTAAATCAGAGTTACTTCAATTTTCTAACAACTGATGGTGGAAAATATGGTATCACGGTGTGCTTGGGATCCTTGAGACAGGTCCTTTAAGGCTTAACCCATGTTAAATATTTCAAAATAGTCTTAAGAACCAAACTTGTGTCCTTGCCTTTGCAAATATCAACAACATAGTTCTATGAAAAATTTTCTCACCTCCATTCGCTTCAAAAGCTGACCGATGGGCTCTTCCATCTCTGCAAGCGTACGCATAGATTTTGCAAGAGCAGAGATCTGCAAACAATAAACTGTATCATGAGAACAATTTTTTTATTAAGTACTTGGACTTCCACCAATCACCAATGGCCATCCCCCCATGTTGTCTCCCAAACACCAACATAAATGAGATGAACCTCTCGGGTGTGCAATAATTGATCCAGAACAGTTTCCAAAAATTAGAATTATGAGAAGAGGAAAAAATGAGTATATCTGACATCTGTTCCTAGCTAAAAGAAAACCAGAGAATCAAAAAAGAAAACAAAATAGTAATAAAATGGAAAGTAATATATTACAAATTGATGATAGAATAGAATTTTATTATTTAACAACTACTTGCCTTCCCAGGCTTCAGGGCCAAACGTGATACCAATGACTTGTCATATCCAGTATTCTCTGCAGCAGAAACATCAACTACATTCTCAGCCAGGATTAAACTTTCATTTGCTTCCAGTGCATCGGCTACATCAAACAATATTTTCGCCCTATCTTCTGAAGATAGACTCTGCAACGCAAAACAGTGATTGAGATTATTCTAGCTGGAAGTCACTATTTTTCCAAAAACGATGAATAAGAATAGATGAGGTATAGTGTTTTAGAGAAAATTCATATTGATACAGGAAGCTCTATGCCATGCGTATTCAAATAAGCATGACGTTGTTAACCTGAAGCTTTCTGGAACATTCACGTGCTGCAATTGCCATTTCGCGTGAACCAACGTCTGTAAGAGGAAGCCACGAATGTGCATCTTTATGAAAGAGAGTACCGACTCGTTCTCCACTTAGCACTTTCGTGATGTTATCAGCGATAAAGCCACTTCCAGAAAGAGGGAAACAAATTTAGTGTGTAACCAGGAAATCTACATCTGAGAAACCAGCATGCCTTCTATCCCGTGTAATTAAAACTCAACTTTACAAAGCCAACAATGAATAATCCTTTGCATTATAGAATACTTCATCAGAATGAAATATATATAATATATACATATGTAAGAAATGTGCAAAATCAAATTTGATTAATTAACTAGCAATGCAGTATGTTGTGTTCAATAATATCAACCAATTAAAATCGGTAATTATTACATGCTGAGAGACATGATGGCAACTAGTTATTCTTTTACATAACTGAGGGATGTAAACAATCTTGGAAGACCACAATATAATTCTGATAGTTAAAATGCCTGGACCATGCACCAAGCACCTCCCACTAAATTACATAATTGAGTAAATTGCTTCATTCTTATAAAATTTATTTTAAAATAAAAAAAAAATAATAACAAAATAATAAAAAATAAAGAAAATTAAAAGAAAACAAAAACAAATAAATTAAAAGGCTAGATCATTGATCCAATTTCTCCAAACAATTGAATTATTAGCCAATACAGTTGCTTCTCTTTTAAGTGATATATGTACCTTCATCTTTTAAATTAGAAAAATGATATACAAGTCTACTTTGTAGACCCAATGATATGTAAATGATATGATTGGTGGATGATTAGAAAACATATGAGGAGAGATTTGCCTTTGATATTTTAATACATTGCTATATCATTGGGTTTGAAAAGTTGGGCTAATTTTTGGACTTGAATAGCTCTACTCTTTAAATTATTTACTCATATAGTTACTTCTCTTTTCAAGTGACACATGTATCGCAATATTTTTTTCTATTTTCCTAGCAATCTTTTCCTTTTTGTGAGACTAGATGTGACAGCTCATCTCCAGAAGAATGATGCACGATTTGGAAAAACTGGAAATAGAAAACAAATAAGCACCAAGCAAAAGACAGAAACTATATTTGTTTGCATTTTATATTCATATTCAGTTCCTCATCCCTTAATTTTGTACAAAGTTATTTGTTTTTTTCTATAACTGTCATGTTTAGAAATTTTACATTGACTAGAGATCTACGTTGATGTTTCCTCTTTCCTCATGTTTACATTGATGATTGACTAACATCACAGGCATATATAATGATTGGATACTAAAGATGGAAAATATGCTTGTGTTGGTTCAGATTATAATAATTGTCTAAAATCTGAGTGTAAACACTTAAAACAAGCATGTCGAATTATACCTGGCAATGATAACGGGGGTACCAGAACGAGATGCACTGATGGCGGCTCTTACTTTCGCATTCATGCCCCCTCTTCCCACCCTCGACTTATCTCCAAATGTAATTATCGCTTCATGTTTTTCTTTTACATATGTATGAATTAGCTTTGAACGTGGATCAATTGGAGGGCCACTATAAAGACCGTCTACATCGCTCAGCAAAACAAGAAGGTCGGCTTTTAGTTCAAGAGCCAATAGAGCAGCCAAACTGTCATTATCCCAAAATATACCAGAAGAGTCCTGCAATTCATGCTTATAATCATAATTAAAAAAAAAATTACATTATGAATGACAGAACGTATAAATACCCACTAATAGAAGTGAATACACAAGTAGGATTGGATTCACTTTAACCATTCCTAATTTCCTATGCTATCATTCATGATCTCAAGCCACATTTGATTAGCAAATAAGGGGGTGGGATTGGATTATATAATCCCACGACAAAATAATTCTGCATTTAGCTAAACTTTTGACCTGGGATAACTAATCCTGAGGGAGCCTTTATCCCACATATGTGGGATTATTTTTTTCCCAAGCGGAGGGTAGGATAACTTATCCCAGGTCACAACTTTTGTCTCAAAATTCCAAAAATGCCTTCCTCGATAAGTTATCCCCGGATTGAAATGATAACTTGTCCTACCTAATCCTGTCCGCTAATCAAACATAACCCATTCCCAAAAAAAAAATGATGTGAGAAGCAATAGAAACAACTACATTAAGAATAATATCTGTCATTAAGTCCTTGTCCCATTCCCGAGAAAGGAAATAAATAGTAAAGTCAATTTAAATTCAGAGACAGAAGCGAGGATAGAGGAGTTAATTACCGCATACGGAGCTCTCCTAGTACTTATTGCATCATTTTCGTTGAAAATAGGAATACTCCTCAGAGCTAACAATGAATTCACTGTTTGAGATAGCTGGACTCTGAACTCTTGAGACTTAAAATCATTATCTGTCACTAGCAGTTGAGAAGATGTGACATCCAGCTACATAAATAAGGTTGCAACATAAGAACAAACAGATAACAACCAAAACAGACTTGGAAAATGCCTCAAAAATGGCAACATGCAACCTATACTTTGTTAAGGAACAATAATGATAGGACCAAGAGCTCTAACACAGAAAAATAGCAAGAAAAACAATGTGTGGTCCAGATTTAATCTAAGTGTGGATCCCACCATACAAGAGTTGAATCTGGACCACAAATTTTTTCTTGTTATTTTTCTACGTCTACATTCTTGAACCCTAGCTTTAAGTAGTTATAGTTTCAGAAAATGCAAAACCCCAAAAAATAAATATAATAAATAATAAATAAATAAATAATTCCTAGTTCTATTTAAAAATGGATAATGAGTAGATTATATTTACACCTGGCTGAACAAACTGTCGTAAAGTGCCATGAGACTATTCTGTCCAACAGCTGCACAAGCCTTTCCATCGAGTTCAACTTGTGGTTTTTGGAGATCAGCAAAACTGAAAGGAAATATAGATCTTAAAAATGCCAAAATGAATGCAAAGCCAATACCCATCTCTGCAAACATTTCAAGGATTTAGAACTTTGACGATTTCACAATCTACAATGATCATTATAAGCATGCCAGAGAAGAAAGTGGAGGAACATATCTATGCAGCGCCATGTTATTAAATAATTTCAGATGAAAATGCATTTAAGAATAACTTCTATTCGCCAAAGAATTATGATGATTAGAGATAAATAGTTATTGATTCATCATATAAAATTGAATTGATTTACTTCTATACAAAAAGGTATAATATGAAAGCAGATCACAAAACAAAACTATGAGAACCTGCTGTTGATTAATCTCCTGTATTTAAGCCTTTGGCGGCCAGCACCAACAGCACCTGAACTCACTAAAATTATATCAAAGCCTTGTGAATTCAGTTCTTCAAGCTATAGGCATAAAATTTAGAACATATTAATTAGCACCATTGACATGGTAGGCATAGAATCAAATCAAAACTATTGTTTAGAGTTAGAATTTGAAAAGGAAAAAGTTGCTGTTCTGGACATGGTAATGCAACAACATTAGAAAAGACATGATCATATGGTTATAGACAAATTTCATAGCAAGCTCAACATATCTATACCTGCTCAAAAATACCACCAACTCTGCCAACTGCCAATCTTCCATCGTCCCTTGTAACAACAGCTGTCCCTACCTGAAGTAATTCATAAAATTTGAAAACCGTTAACATTGACCAATGGGAAAAATATATATTTCAAAAACAGTAAAACTAATCACATTCATTCGTAAAGATTCTTCCATGCAATCACTAGTAGAATACGCTATCAAACTGTTTCTTAAATTTTAGCATAGAATACCTAAGAGTACAAATCGAGACTACTCAATAAATTATAATGAAAATTTGTCTGAGTGCTAAGAAAAAGGGCCCAAACTCCTTCTAGAGGCCAAAAAATACAAATTAAACAAAAAATAAAAACTCAGATTATATTCTGAACTTCAATTACCTAGCTCAAAAATATAATTAGCCATCTGAATTTTAGGTAAATAGTTGAATTTAGGCCATAAGGAAGTGCAAGTTTTAATTCTAAAATCTAAAAATGAGATTAAAAAAAATGAGATCAAGCTCTGGCAATAAAAAAAAATACCCACTTGCTTGTTAAAAACATATATAAAAAAAATTCCCAATTCAATGTTAAAAAAAAAAAAAAAAAAAAAAGCAAACTTCACTTTATCCCCTCTGACCATGTGTTGTGTACCCTAATGTTTGAAAATGACCACATAACCCTCACATGATTTGTGGAATGAAGTGCACCGTTAGATGCGTTAACGATTTAATTAAAAAGAATAAAATATCCCTATATTTTCGTCATTTGTTTGAAAAGTAAAGTGCACTTTAAGCCCGTACTTTATTTCATGTGTGATTTACTCCCTTGAATTTTAAAAATGAGCATATAATCTTGTTAGGTCTGTCACGTGTTTCGGACTTAACTTACTATTAAGTGGGACGAAATTTTAACAAACCACATGGAGGTTATTTCCAAACGTTAGGGTAAACCACACATAAATGAAATTTGCCCCCCCAAAAAAATTTACAATCATTGTCTGCCATCATTCATTATTTTACCTAAAGATTAATAAATAAATAAATTAATTAAATTATAAAAAGCACCCGTAATTTCCAAGTTCTGCCATTGTTGTCCATGTATGTTATAGATGCCAAACATAAGCAAACATATATAGAACACGCGCGCGCGCGCGCGCACACACATATATATATATATATATAATATATAAACACATTGAAAAGACAAAAACAGAGTAAATCATTGATAATGTGATAAACTAATACCAAATTTAACGTAGAAACTTTGATTGGGACCGTACATGCAGAACACATACGAAGATTTAAACTAATAAATAAATTTAATTAAGGATATGAAAATTTTAAATAAAATAAATGGAAATTAAAGTTACCTTGATTACTACGCGCCTGACATTCCTGACAAAAGCTCGAGTAGGATCCATGGAGTCGATTCAGAGCAGAGCGAGTTCCGATGGGTCGACTCGGTATCAAACCAAGAGTAGTTTTTTTTATACGAGTGAGTCAACTCAGAGAGAGAGATAGAGAGAGAGAGAGAGAGACTGTGATGATGACAGAAATAAATAAATAAATAAAGAGGATTATCCTTTTCTTCGGATACAGGTGTTTTATGTATGCCTAAAAGTTTGTTTACCACTAGAATTAGTACTCCTTACCTTTCGTGTCGTGTCATTTACTTTACAAAATCTCATGGTATTTTTTTTTTTTTATCATATTACAAATAATAATAATTTTTATTATTATTATTTTTTGGGTTATAAATAAACGGAGTGTTGGCCTTTGTCCTTACTGGAAAAATTATGAGATCTTTAGGATATGAGTTGATTTTTTAATTTTTTAGTTTTTTAATTATTTTAGCTTGAGATTAAAAAATTTCATTTAGAATAAATTTTTTTAATTTTTTGATTTTTATTAAAGAAATAATGAAATGATTATAGTTTAGAAATGACATTTTATTTTATTTGACTCAAATAGTCAATTTTGTCTTATGTAATTATTTTAGCCCAAATGAGCCAAACATAGTTTAGGTGGTATGTCTGGCACAGCACCTGGCCATATGTTCACAAATTCTTATGTCTCCTCATATTTGTTAATGAAAATTCTACTTACACCACTAATTTAATTCCTTATACTTTCAAAATTTAAATTTTTATATTTATTTATTTCATAATTTTTTATAATTCCTTTATCACCCTCCTTCCTAATTTTTCTCCTTCTCTTCAAATACACAATCAAAAAAAAAAAACCCGTAACATACCACCATCACCTCCCACCTCCCTTCCTTCCAACTAACAATCAATGCATTCACACAATACCCATTAAAATTTTCAATAAACTCATGTCGGTATGAGCAATCAAAATCAACCCATAGATTGAAAAAACACAAAAACATGGATTCAAGAATTATATGTTTATTTTGGGTGAAGGATTAAAAAGCCACTTTTAGCTTTCTACTTTTTTATACTTTTAAAAAAAATTAAAAAATTAACTTTTAATTAACTTCCCAAAACAATCCAGTATGTATATCCATGTAAAAGATCCTCTAGTGTGAAAAATCTGAGATTTGTTGTAGGAATTGCTCGATCCAGACATACCCAATTGGAGTGGAAGTTGGAGTGATCAAAAGTGGGATAAATCTTGAAGCATCGGAGGAGCAAAGAAAGAATCGAAAGTATTTTTGTTTAATTTTGTTTTTGTGATTCTTTTCACTTTTCTCTCTCTCTTTAAACTTTTCAATCTCTCCAAACTTTTCAAATCTCTCTTATGTTTACTTTCAAACTCCAAGCCTTTTTCTTGGGTTTTTGGATTTCTTGCTTCGAATTAGAGAACTAGGATTTGAAATTAAGTACAAGAGTAGCACCGGAATGGGGTTCGATTCGGCGAAGATTTGCTCTGATGATACCAGCAACGACACTCGTCACTTTTCTATAAATCTCTCTAAAGGTTCTTATCTTTGGACTCTGTAGATCTATTTTCATTTTTGATGTAGTTTTTGAAGCCGAAGATGAGGTTGGAAGGGATGGTGGTCGAAGGTGATGGTGGTGGGTGGTAGGGGTGTTTTAAGTTTTTGGTGCAAGGAGAAGAAAGAAAATGAGACAGGTTAGGGACGAAGGTAATAAAAGAATTATAAAAATTATAAAATAAAATAAAAAAATAAAAATAAAATTTGAAAATGTAAGAAGTTAAATTGGTGGTGTAAATAGAATTTCTTATTTTCTAATTATCTAATACAAAATTTGGTGGTGTATGTAGAATTTCTTATTTTCTAATTATCTAATATAAAATTATATATTCTATCCCCTCCACCAATTAAAACATATGTAGAGCACCACATAGTCTCCCCTTCTACCTATACATGTTTGGGATTTACTTTTTTTTGGTCATTGTTTTACTAGCTGAATTTTTTTTTTTTTTTTTTTTTTAGAAGTTCAAAAAAATTTTGGTCTCTAGATTCTAAAAATAAAAAATTTACCAAAAAAATTCAGGAAAAGCAAATATAAGTAAAAAATAATAGATTTTTTTGAATTTTTGAATTTTTTTTAAAAAAAAAAACATTTTAGAGACACATAAAGACTGATCGGAAAAATAAAAAAATTTGACATGGTTTTTTTTAAAAAAATCACTAAAAATAAAAAAATATATATATATATTCATAAAAAGAAGTGGCTTATTTGGGAGATCCCAAACAGTTTTATTTAAATAAAGAAAGAATAAATTATATTTTGTTCCATTTATGTTTTCTCATTTTCATTTTTTTTATTATTTTGGCCCTTAAAGTTTTTCTTTTTCCACTTTGACCTTTCACATTTTAAGTTTTTTTTAATTTACCCTTAAAGTTAATTTATGTCAAAAATTAAACAAAAAATATCACGTTTGTTGCCACGTCATTTAAAAAAAATTATTATATTTAGGTTTAAGTTTAAGTAAGATGTGTAGGTTAAATATAATAATATATTTCATATTATGTGGTTGTCAATGTAACATTTTTATGTCTAATTTTAGACAAAAGATAGCTTTAGTAGTAAATTGAAAACAAAAACTAAAACATAAATTGGGGGGGGGGGGGGGGGGGGTAAAACATAAAAAGGCAAAGTGTAATTTACCCATAAAGGGTAAATAAAATTTTTAAAGGCATCACCGTTGAACAACTTAAGATATTTGATAACTAAGTTTCGAAATCTAATGTGGTTTTACTTTATTGGTAAATTTATCAACTAATTATACTCAATGATCTCTTTTTTTTCTTTTTTTTTTAATCTTTTTTATCTACTCGAGATTTGATTTTAAAAAAAAAGAAATTAGAAACACATGAATCGATGATACAACTCTCACACATAATATAGATCTCATATTATTGTAAATTCCACATCTACGTGAGATAATTGTGTTTGATTTTATAATTGATTTATGTGTAAATTGAAGGATTAATTTAATGGTTAAAATTATCTAGTTATCATAAGTGATAAGAACCAAGTTGGCTCAAAGTAAAACTTTTTAAACTCTGGGAATAAATTACAAGTTTCACAAAACATATTCATATATATAGCTAAGAATATTTTCCAGAAGAAACTATTAGGGATAATTTTTTTGTAACAACAATGTGATAATGACAGATTTATAAAGTAGGCAATGAGTGAGCTAAGTTTTCATGCATTCTTTATCTTTTTCAGCTTTCATTTGGTCAGATTGAAATGAGTATTCTTTATTTTTTAAGTAATTCTAAATATAAATAAAATGCATCAAGAGAGCTATTCAAGATGAGGGTTAAAAAAAAAATACAATTAAAAAAATCAGATAGAAATAGTAATCTTTAAGTTCTTACCGGTGTTCTTGAATATTAAAATTGCAGGAATTTCAACTTCTCATGACTTCAATATTTAAACGAGTCTGAACTTAACAAACTTTTGTCGCAAACTAGTAGCTTGTCAAAATTGTAAAGAATTTTTAGACAAAGAAAAAACTGAAATATTTCATCAATTTCAACTAAACAAAAGATTCAACATTTTTTTATGGCAAAGATGTCATTTTGCAAAGTCAACCATGTACCCATATCAAAGGGAAATGCCATAAAAATTCCTACTTTGTTGGCCTCTGATCTAAACATATGAAATATTCTAATCAGGATCACCAACCACATGGCAATAACTTGCTTAAATACTTTTTCTTTTTTCTTTTTTCTTTTTTATTTGAACTTGATTAAATACTTTGAGCATCTTGGTTTTTATAACCCAAACTGTAATCACAAATTGTATTTAGAGACTCAGGCCTTGTTTGGCATGATTTAAAAAAAGTTAAAAAATCAAAAAGTCACTATTTTATTTAAGTCACATCATCTTATTTAAATCACATCACCTCTCTAACACATCACTTCAAACCTAATCCATACCCAACTCATATTTTATAAAAAATCAAAAATTACACTTATTTAAATCATCCCAAACCACCTCATATGTAAATAATTTAACTTTATCAGGAGGCAATATGTGGGGTATATGATCCAATGCCTTGTGTCAAACCTCACAATAAGGAAACAATCATGGAGTAACTTGTCATTGACTTTTGTGTAGACACCTTAGTTCTCCCAAAAAAAGGTCAATCAACAATATCAATTAAATTCAGGTCCCCACTTAAATATTTAAGATTTTATTTAACACCAATGCCAAGAATATGCTATAGGAACACCAAGTGGATCACAGAAAAGAAAAATGATTCGTAGTACTAAAAATATGGGTACTAATGCCCTTAATTTTTATTTTGGGTAATTTTTTTTTTTTTCTTTTTTTTTTTTGCCTTAACTGTTTTTCTGTTTTTTCATTTTAGGAATTTCGGGGCATTAGTGCCCCCAATTTCGGGGCACTAATCGGAGCTGCACAGAAAATGCATTAACGGGCTGAGATAATTTTTGAATGTGAATCCTACCATAACTGAGTTTATTCTCATTCATCCTTTATATTTTCTATGAATCATTTAGTGATCCACTGTGTTCCTACTAGTATTGTAGCTCAAAAAATAAATTTAGTTTTACATAATTTGACTTTAAAGTTATGAGACTCTCACAAGTAGTGGCAAAGTCAGTTATGGTTGAAGGGGTCACGTGCCCCTAAAGATTTGATAATTAGATTACTACTCTTATATATAAAGATTCTATATTATTTATCTCCAATAAAATTATAATATTATCCCTCCGTAAATCATGCAAAAAAATTTATATCTAAAAAATTAATAATGTTTTATTATTCATTTTGTACACTGTTAGCTAACATCTCAAAGTAAGAATTGAATCAATTGGTAATTTATTTTCCATTATAGAATTTGTTTAGTTGGTTATTTCTTTTTATTAATTGAATTGATAGTGTTGAACTTAGCAATTGTAACTTTAGTTCTTTATTTATCCATATTATTGTCGCGACCCAAATTCGCCCCTAAGAGTTTAGCCTCGTAACCGACTAGTAATCTGTGATTACCAAAGGTCTGTTTGACAGTAGTAATAATTAAACAATAAAAGGGGGGTCATGATGTCCAATGAGCTGTGAAGACTTAAATGAACATACATCCTCTATATATGTATATATACCAAGGCACACATAAGATCGAGTCCATGTCCATCATATACTTAAAAGCTCAAGTCCAAAACATCCAAGACATATTAGGGAGTAGAATTCCCAAGCCAAAAAAAAAAACATAAACATGTACTTAGACATTAAACATCTCTCCAAAAAGGGGTGGAAAGAGATCACCCAAAAAGCCTTAACATCAATGGATTGAAGTCTCGTAGTGAGACGCAACGGGTTGGCTTGACAAAACAAATTTGGGTCAACGCTGCTAGCTCCGCTCAGGTGCCTGGTCACCTACATACATATATATAAACAATGAGCTAAAGCCCAGTGCATAACAAATGCGTAAAGGGGTTAAAAACAAATGTCCCTTTAGTGTTTGAAACAATCATTTGCATCAGTAAACCATTTAATTGATCAATATTTCATAATTCCAAATCCTATTTATCACATAGGAATTATAGTAATCATACGTGGTACATCCAATAGCTAAACAGTACAGTAGGTCTTAAAAAACCAAGCAGTCAATTGATGGTCATCATATCAGTAAACAGTAGTTTCAACATTGGAGCTGACAGAGATCTCTATAACAGTAACATCAGTAGCAATAATTGTAACGGTAATAGTAACTTGCTATGGATGCCACGAGTATAGTTCATAAAATAGGACAAACATTCATTCAGTAAACAATATCGTTTAGAAAGCAGTACAATTAATCATTCAGAAAATAATTATAATTTAACATAATTTTACAATATTGTTACTCACAGTGTATACAAGCGTGTTATTCAACTTCCTTGAGGCGCCAGAACTTACACAGTACGTAATCTAACGATACTAAATTACACACTTAATTGATAACTTTGTCCTTTCTATTTGTTTTGGTGTGGTTCTACTTCATTATCCTCATTATGATGTCTTAATCATGGCCTAGGATTGCCTAGGATGGAATGAGGATACAAAAATGTACTTGAAAATACTTTTCAAAACTTGCTGAAAACAGAGGTCGCGCTCGAGCGGACATACCGAATGTGAATGGTTGCTGGAGCGCACACTACTTCGCTCGAGCGATCTGGAAAATACGAAAAAGTTCTGGTTGCATGCAATTTCCGCTTGATGCTCGCTCGAGTGTAAGACACAAGTCCTCACTCGAGCGCAACTCTTGTCGCTCGAGCGTGGTTCAAAATACGCAAACTTCTGAGAGCATGCAATTTACGCTCAAGCCAACCTTTTCTCACTCAAGCGGAAGTGTGAAAATGTAAACGGTCGCTCGAGCGTGAAATCCTTCGCTTGAGCGTAGAGGCAAAATTCTGGATTTTCTAGATTTGCCTCCAAATTGCAAACCTTGAATTCAACACTTCAAAACTCATCCTTTTGGGACAAAATTCTGGAAAATACTAAGAAACTCACAAAACATCATAATTTAAAGATCATTTCATGAAATCAAAGCCCAAAAGCATGTTAATTGTACACAAATTCAACTTAAACTTTATGAATGTTTCAAGAATATAACATGCATGAATTCTCTTGAACTCCATCACTTCAAAACATGATCAAACTTGGCAAATTGATAGAAAACATGATGAATTCCCAAAACATAGGTGAGATGAACACATGCATGAAAGAATTCTTTGAAATCATGCCCAATTTGTGAAGAAATGAACATACATGCATGGTATTGCTCAATTCTAGTGCAATTCCCTCATGAATTCACCTAATTCACTTGAAGTCTTGTAGAGTCTAACTCAATTACACAATTAAGAGTTTGATTCCTTACCTAGAGACTTGAATTCACAAGAGTTGAAGTTGAAACTCTCAAATCTTCATCAAATGACAATAATTCCTAGCAATTATCTTTTATCCCAACTTTGATCTCAATTTTCCTTCCCTCTCCTTCTCTCCCATGTTTTGCTTGTTTGAGCCACAAAATGAGGGATTGAAAATGTATTTTCCTAGTCTTGACTCAACAATTTGCCTTATATAGGCTTGGGCAAAAATATAATTATTTATTGATCAAGTACATCTTAAATTATTTTAATTTAATCGTTCCGAACCGAATTTCAATTAAACCCACCATAAAATTCTATAAATCCTAATTAACATATAAATCAAGTCAATTTCTGAATCGGATGCCGATAAGGCCTTCAATTCGCAAATCGAAATTAAAACATGAACAGATCTTTCTACATCAAACAGATAAAAATGCATTTAAAGCAACACACTCATGTAATTAATTTAGGATTTCGTCTTAATCATTTACTTAGCATGCTTAATAATAAATTAGCATTAATCATGGGTCGAAGTTGTTACAATTGTTGAGTTAATAGAGTTTAGTTATAGATTTATAAGTCACATTAATATAAATTTCATGATAATTATAATATCATATCTTTCCAATTGACAAAAAATAACTTAAAAACTGTATAAGTTTGATAATATATCATTATTATTTGTTAGAGGGAGAAAAAAAAATAATATTGTGATTAATGTGTGCTTCCTCTACTTTGAATTTTTGGTTCTGCCACTACTTATAAATTATTGAGGTAGCACATATTTGAGTGGGTTGCTTATGTGTCTGGTTAGGGAAACCAGTCCCAAATAAAATCAAGTTAATCCTAGTTCAAGAATAAATTTTAGTTTTTGATTTTTGAGGAATTTTGATTTTTGAGAAATTTTGATTTTTAGTGAACATTTAAGTTCACGTAGTTTGTAACTACACACAATGAAATAGGTTACCTATATATCTGAATAAAAAACAACTCTGAATTAGAATAAAGTCAGTTGTAGTTCTAAAAATAAAATTTGGGTTTTAATTTAGTAGGTAAGTGACCCAACATTTGATTTGGGGGAACATTTAGGTTCACAAAAGCAACATGACTAGACTAATTTTTTTTTTTTTATAAGTTATCCATTTGGCAACTTCAAATTTTAACTTAAAAATTAAAAAGTTATTAAAAAAGTCAAGAAAGTCAATAAATTATATTTTAAAAAAAATTAAAATAGCATTTGATTAAGTCTTGGAATCATAATTTTAATAAAAAAAAAATTCAAAATTCTTTTTAAAACTCATAACCAAACACACAATTCAAAACTCTTTTTAAAACTCATAACTAAATTCTTTTCAAAACTCTTTTCAAAATTTTATTTTAAAAACAAAAAATAAAAATTCAAAAAAATATATTTTCTTAGTTTGTTCTTTTAAATTATTTTTATCTTTTATTTTTTTGATTTTTTTTTTTTGGGAAATATTTTTTTTTATTTTTGAAGAAACATATTTTTATTTTTTCAAAAAATATTTTGTTATTTTTTTAAGTATTGGCCAAATAATTTGTTATGTTTTAGATGTATATATGAACAATCCAAATTTTTTTACATTTAAAAAAAATATATATATTTAAAAAATTAAAATATTTAAAATAAAAAATAAAAATTATATATTTAAAATAAAAACAAAATTTTTTATTTTTAAATATTTAAAAAAATACAACACACAAATGTAGTAGATACGGCGATATTAAAAAAAAATATTTACCCTAAAAAATAAAATTAAGAAAATTTGTAAATATTTAAAAAAAATCCAAAATAATTTTAAAATATAACTCAAAACTTTTTTCAAAACTCATAACTAAACAAGTGTTCTCTTTTAAAACTCATTTCAAAAACTTATCTTTCAAGATACAACTCTACATTCAAATCACAATTTTAAAACTAAAAGTTAAAAATTCTCTTATGTCTCTACTTTTACACTCTTTTCATAAAAAGTAAAAAATCATTTTAAACCTACTAATTTTTTTTCTATTGATACGTAAAGTAAGGGGTTGTTTGGGGTGTCCTAAATAAGTACACTTTTTTTTTTTGGACTAAAAAGTTGAGGAAAAAATATGATTATTTGGGTTAACTTTTTGACTTTTTATAAAAAAATTATATAAATTAGTTTATAGGAGAAGGTAGGAAGAGTAGCAGTACGGCCAACCGTCTTGGGCAGAGACATTTGACATAAGAAATGGTTGCCTCATTTATGACATTGCATTGGATTGTGATGTTCAGCCTGTGGAGGTCCACCACGAGTCCTTTTTGCTAATCAAAACCGTTAAATGTGTAGAACTCGTTGAGTATTATATAAATATAAAAAATCACGTTGATCGGATATCGATAGCTATCTGATCGGATTAATTTTTTTTTCAACTGTTAACTATAACACCATCCTTTTTTTTTTACAAAACTGATTTGATCATATAGTTAGCCATATCCGATCGATATTATATTTTACAGGCATATAGTACTCGACGAGTTCTACACATTGAACGATTCAGATTATCAAAACGGGACTCATGATCCCCCCATGGGCCAAACAACCGCGTGCTTTTTGTGCAATATGGCTGTACAATTTTTTCAAAAAAATTAGTTTCACCTGTGGGACATCATACGAGTTTTATTATTTTTTGTGTAAAATTAATTTTTTTATTATTTTTTTGGTGAATAGTAATAACTTTTTAATTTTTTTTATAACTTTTTAATTTTTTAAATTATTTTAAAGATGCCAAACCAGGCCAAGTCTGAAGCAGAATCAACTCAACCTAGTTCATGAAAGAAGTTTGGAATTTGGTATGATTTTATTTTGACAAGGCAAAAATCGTCCAAAGTTTTTTTATTCTAATCAATTTAATCCACAAATGAATTTTTTTATACCACTGTAATTCTGCCCATTGAAGCTTGCTGGACAGAGGCCTGTAAAAGGGCTTTCAAAAAGTTTTTTTTATTATTTATTTTTACAGCTGTGGTTCGGCCTCGAACTGGGCCCCCGAATCCCCGAATAGCCATTTTAGGTAAAAAAAAAAAAAAAAAAAAAAAAAAAAAAAAGAAAAAAAGAAAACAGATTCCATAAAAGGAAATTAAGAGGATTAGGGGAAACTTTTTTTGAGGTCCAAAACATTTTTGTTATTTTTATTACCGGGGGTTGGGTTATAAAACTAGAATTTAATGTTTTATACGGCTCAAAGTTAGGTGTGGACGTCGTGTTGTGTTCGTATTCATGTCGTGTTATTTTAGATTTGTGTTAGAATTATCTCAATACTAACTTGACTTAATTATTATTTCGTATTATCTTGTCATGTCATTTTCAGTTCTCGTCGTGTTAATGTGTCATGTTAAAAAATTTTACTATTAACTAAAAATATCAAATGTATGAAAAAAAAATTAAAAAAATTTTCACAAGTTAAATTTAATGAAACTAATTTCTAGTAAATGAAATTATTTATAAAAATATTTGATTTCAATTTGATTTTATTTTCTTAATTTATAAAAATTATATTTTAGATTAACTCAAATAATAGATTAAAAAATACATTAAGTTCAATTAAAAGCAAAAATAAGGCCTATATTAAACTTAAAATCATATTTTACATTTTTTTTAAATAAATTGAATGTAATTACATAAGAGATTAGAAAAATATCTACAATTTAGTGAAAAAATATTGAAATGTGTAACTAATTCTTCATTATACATGTTACATGTCAGATTCGTGTTATATAGATTTGACATTAATCCGACCTATTTAATATTCGTGTTATTGAGCCGTGTCATATACATGTTCATGTCAAAAAATAATCAATCCCAACCTACTAATTTTGTGTATGATTTGAGTCATATTATCGTGTTGTGTCACAAATTTCTACTGGAAATATGGGTTTTGCTAAAACCCAATTATGGTACTCAGTGCCAGTGGTTGCAATTATGGGCCATACTAGGCTTTTTTTAAGGCCCTTAAGACAAATACTGGGCTTTAAGTTGCGGTCTTTGAAAACCATTGATTAGCCCTTTCATTGGGCCACATTAAAGGCTGTACAATTGACTTTTGTCATGGACTGTACATTTTCAATGGACCGTCCAGTAGCTTTTGTGGCAGTTAAAACAGTATTCAAATTTTTTTGAGTAAATTACATTAAGGCTTCCTTAAATTATAATTTATTTGCACTTTATCTCTTAAATTTTAAAACTTAGGGTAAATTATACCTACACCTCTTACGATTTGGATTTAATACATATCATCCCTTGATATTTGAAAAATTACAATGACCCCCCTTGCCTGTATAATTATTTAGATGGAATTAATGTTGGTATCAAAAGATATTTTTGCCCCTGAACCTTTACATACTAAAATTAATAAAATAATATAAATATTTTGTTACTAGGGTTTCAAAGAAAATGATAGTTGTTGTGATTGGACCATTTTCTTTATAGTATATTGGTAGTTTTAAATAAGATATAAGGTTACAAAAGACTTTTTAAGGCCCCATAGGGCAATTCAGTCACTTTTCCTTACTTTTTGTTTATGTCATCAAGATTCTCTTAATAGGTCTAACGTCCACTTCACGGAGGGGGGTTTGTGAAATAAGACTATTAACCACAGAGGTGAAAATATAATTGTCAGAATATCAGGAGGGTGGGATGTAATTGGACCAAACCTCAGGGGTTGTTAGTGTAATTTATCTTAAAACTTCGGCCTCGTTTGGGAACAGACTATTTTACTAACTTTTTGATTTTTTGGCTAAAATATAAGGTAAAAAAAATTAGTATGTTTGGAATGACTTTTTGATTTTTTAAGGAAATATGTGAAAAAAATAGAAAGAAAAATGGATCTTTGACTTTTCGATATAGGTTATAATTTTTTTGATTTTTTTAATAACATTTTGGCTTTAGGCTAAAAATGTTACATGCCAAACGAGGCCTTGATAATTAATCACCTCAAACTATTATCTTTATTATACTTAATCTAACGGTTCACATTATCGCATCAGAATTCAAAAACTACCCTTCCTTGTTATATAGATTATACTTAAACTTTCCGTTAAGATTTTGTTAGGAATTTAAACCAAATTAAGTCATTTGTGAAACACATGACACACTTATTGATTTTTAGGACAATAATATATGTTGCACTTTATCTCCCTTATCTTAGTAGCAAAATGCAAATAGAATCACTAGATATAGACATTATTACTCTAAAAATTTAATAAATGTGTCATATACTGTACACATGATTAGATTTTGTATAAATCTCTAATATAATCCCAACAGAAATAGTTAACTATAACAAGATGATAATTCAAGGTGATTAGCTACTGAGTTTTGAAATTTCAGGAACAAAATATAAAAGGAGATTTAGTCAAAACCTCCTCATAATAAAACTTTAATACATTAAGGATAACCACAAAAAGTTTTCCTTAAAAGTCCAACACATACCACTATTATCAAAATATTAAATTTTAAAATAATATAACTTTTGATCTACATATCGGTTTTTAATAAAATTAATATTTTAAAATTCTCTCATCAAAATTTATAAAATAAGATCCATGTTGACTATGAAATTCTAAAAAAATAAAATAAAAATTATTGTCGTTGAAATTAATGTAAACAGTAACATGTTATTTTGTCTCACAAAGAAGATGTTACTCTGACAATATTATTCAAGAAAAAAAAAAGATATTTTATTTTATCCTTCCGCAATTGTACGTCTCTTCCTTAGAGGGTTTATGAAGTAAAATAAAGGATAAACTTCCAATAGGTCCTACTTTTGAGACTTATTATTCATTAAGTCCTATTGATAAATTTATTAAGGATAAAGATAAATTTATCATTTTTTATTTTATGAATAAATTTATAGTGATAAATTTATCGCCTTTTTTTGTTTTTATGAATAAATTTATAGTGATAAATTTATCAATCTCTTATTTTTATAGTGTTAAATTTATTAGTTAGGTCCTCAGGTAAATAAGTCTAGTTAATAGACCTACACATAAGTACTCCTAAAATAAATTGGGATATCATTTTTACTAAACAAGGGTCCAATAGATGGATTTTGGCTAAATTTTTCAAATATAAATGAGTTATAGTTTAAGAAGATTTATTATAATTTATTAAATATTTTTTTTTTTGTTAAGTTTTTTTTTTGTTAAGTTTGGATTTATTTATTTTATTTTAGTACACTATCGAGCGCTTTTCTTCGAGCAAATAGTCCAAAACGTTTTTAATAAATTATGTGAAGGTTTATGCAAAACAAAGTATAGAGATGATAAAATTGAATTTTCTTTAACGTCTCTTTCAAAATCTATTTATCCTACTTGATGTAGTGATTTTCTTTCAAATAGGTTTTTTTTTTCTTACTGTTTGCAAAATGTTTTGCAAAAGAGAACTCAGTTTTTCTGTTTTTTTTTTTTTTTCAATGGAGAGAAGAAGAAAGAGATGGGAAAAGAAAATATGTTGAAAACAGATTTTGAGGTTGTTTGGCATTCAGTGACTAACTAGAGAAGACTATGTGGCCACAGCTTTCCTCGAAAATTATTGTTTGCTATTGAATTTTGAATATATATATATATATATATCATTTTATACATAAAATGGCTCAAAGATAAAAAAAAAAAAAAATGTCATTCTTCTTCCATCTTGAATTCTCTTTCTATTTTACACCAAAAAACTTATTGATCTTATTAGAAATTGCTTCTATGGTATTTAAATTTTTATGTATATATAATTTATATATATCATATTATACATACATGTATATTTTGTGTATATGGTGAATTTTTATTTTTTTTGGCCCTCCGTAATGAAATCTTCCCCCCTGCTGGCATTGTTTATCGACTAACTTATAGATTTTTTATTTTTTTTATTTTTATTTTTATGAAGAGGGTCTATATCATATTATTTAGCACAATTTTTATTTATAACTTATTATGTAAAAAAGCTTAAATAAGCTTTAAAAAAAATTATCTAAAAGTTAGGGGCAAAATACTTTTGGCTTCTGTTGGCCTTGCTTGATGTAATTTACTATAAATTAAAAGTTGATAATAAAAAAGTAGAAACTAAAAGTACTCATTTTTCAATTTTCAAATTATCATCTTATTTAAGTTATCAAAAAACTAGGACCCAAAATTGATCAAGAATGTGCATGCGTGGTAGAAATTAAATTGATGAAATGTGAGTCCAAGAATGAAGTATATTTGAACCATGGATTCTTATTTTTGGATTCTGTTGGAACATTCTTCTGTGTAAAATAAATAACTTAAAATCAAATCAAACAAATAAAAATATATTACTTATAATTTTTATTTCATCAAATGAATAAATATAAAATTGATTAAGTCGAGCGTGTGACACTGCTCTTAAGACAATTCACTCCTTTTGGTACTTATAGATAAATGGCATCTATCTCCTAGGATACAATAATCTAACACAAATTGTTGTAGTACTCCAAACAATTTGTACGCGAACTAAAATCACGTTCTATACTTTAAATTTTCCTAAAAATAATATATGAAATATATATATATATATATATATATGTGCAAGAGAGAAAAAATAGAAGGCAACAAATGAATTTTTCAAAATCATAAGTTGCTGGAAGAGGGTCTCCTTTTATAGGCAATTAGGTGCCTTTTCAAAAGGGCCGAACAAGTATTTTTCGAAATGAACAGATTCGATTGAATAGGTGCAAAATCTGTTTGAAGACAGTTTTGAATCATTCGAATAAACTTAATATGTCAAGTGCAACAGTTGAAAAACTATTTGAACCCGCCGAAATGGGACCTAAAAGGCACTGTTTGGATAAAAATTTGAATTCAAATTTGGCAAAATTTGAATTAATTTCGCTCGTAAAAATTAATTTTCTTACAAGAATCTTAGAAAAATTCAAATAAATTTTTCCAAAAAATTAATGTTAGGACCAACTCAACCCACAACCCACATTCTGCCCGGGTTGGACGGCGAAGGCGCTTGTGTAGTAGTTTGAGCCATGGCCCACTTTGCCCATAACTCCTCCATTCTACAAACTTGGGGTACCCCTTGGGGCCCAACCCAAGTTTGTCTACTTAGAGCTTATAAACACATACAAGCTTTCTTCAAGTTTCAATGTAGGACAAACATTTCAAGGAAATCCACATTTTACTCTTTAATTGTCTATTCTACTTAACCCGAAATAACGCCAACTTCCATTCACTCATAAATGGTTTTAACGAACCATTTGTATTATGTAACTTGCCATGCGGCAAGGAACATGTCACCTCTTTGGACCCACTCCAAAAGACGTTTGGAACCCACTCAAATTTGGGCTCAAAGTTGGCCTAAAATAAGCCTATAAAAATCACAATTCCAACAATCCCCCATATGAATGGAATTTAATGGAGAGAAAATGCAACAACATGATCTAATTACGAGAGTATGAATTGAAAATATTCGCAAATGACATGTAGCTTTTGGCTTTAAATCTTCCCTTGTGAAACACTATTGGATTTACTAGCTAACTAGTGAACATGATGTCTTAAACTGCTCAACCATTTGTGTAAACCAAGACAATAAAACTCACACAAAGACATTACCGTACACGCTTAGTTCTCACTATTGTGTTCATTTTGGCTCAACAACCCGGTTTTTCATGAGTGCTCTAGAGAATTGTAGTCTTTCATATATCTCATAAAACTGGCCTAGTTCACACTCATATAGGTGATTTTTATGAAGAGTATTTTGTCATACTTCACTAGGTATTCCTAGATATAAGAATCATTAAAAGTATTACTTAACCTAAAACGTTGCAGACATCACTATTTCATCATTGAAATGGGTAGGAGTTTGACTTGTCAGTGATCCTTATAAGTCATACAGAACTCGGTTGTTCCTTTGAACCTAGATCTTGGGATCCCCAGTCAACTAAGTTGGGTTGCCGTTGTGATAACTCTTTATTTAATAGGCTTAAGTCCTATTCTTCTCAATGAATTCTCAACTAACTCTCTTACTAACCCTTTGGTTAGTGGATCCGCTTATATTGTCTTTAAACTTCACATATTCAATGGAAATAATTAGAGCAATGTTTTGAAACCTTCGATCTGAGCTAACCAAAAAGGAACCGGTGGATGGGTCACTGTTCAACCGCCAGTCAAAGCGTTGAACCGTGACGTCATAATTACATCATAAATATATTAAAATCTATATATATATTAAAAATATAAATGTAAAAATGAAAAAAAATAAATTCAACAAAATAATAAAATTTTCAAATATCACCACAATGAAATTGTAATTTGCAATAATAATGTGACATACCTTATTTTATTTGTTGAAGACCTTTCTCTAAATGGGTTATGCAACACTTTTGACAAGCAAAATTACCGCATAATCTACACATCTATCAAAGTTAGAAAATAGAACATATTATAAATACAATCATAATAATGAAAATAATAAAAGCATTATACTAAAAGCAATTAATATTACCTATTTGTCAAATAAAAACACAAACATAATCAAATAAAAATACTATAGTTTACTACATCAATTAAGAGTCAAATCTCAAACACAAACATAAACCAAGCAAGCATAGAGATAAGATCTATAATTCCAAATCTTAAAACACAATAATGAGCATCCATCCTTCTTAAATGAAAGTAGATAAATAAATATATATTAAAAAAAAGGTTCAAAACCAATCCACTACAAACAAACACATCATGCCACAAAAACATTGTTTTTGCCTAATTCCTTGGCAAGCCCTCCATTAGCCAAGCATCGTCATCCTCATTTTCATTGTTGCTTGTGCCAACTCCACCACTTTGAGCATTAGATCTATCATCCATGTTGACATCACCAAATGATCCAAGGTCAATGTCATCTCCAACCTCTAAGACCATATCATCCTCGTCATCTTCTACAATAGTTACAACAAAATCAATAAGTAATCAATTTAATAATAACAAAACATTGTTGTATAATAATGAAATAATTAATTACTAACCATCACGTAAACCATGACATTGCCTCTTATTTTGTGGAGCCAAACTTTCTTGATAAAGCATTTGTTCCAACTCATCAAAATCAAGAAGAGGAGGCTCTTCTTCATCTTCAACAATCCAAAACTTGGTTTTGTCAATACTTTCAATGTCAACCGGATCATAGTTCTTTATTTTGTTGAAATGCCTATAATTTTCACTTAAAAGTAAGACTATTTGAATAAATATTCTATTAAAAAATGCATGACAAGGTAAATGGTTCATTTACCTATTCTTCAACCGCAAATTATAATGAATGTATACTAGATGATTACGCCTTTGATGTTCCAATCTGGTCCTCTTCTTCGTATGTATACGCTCAAAAACACTCCAATTCCTTTCACATCCAAGAGCTACTAGTTTGGCTAAGAATTTAATAGCCAACTTTTGCAAATTTGGAGCACTATGGCCAAATAACCTACACCATTCATCTTATTATTAAAAGAAAAGAAGAAATAAATAAATTAGATCTAATATTACACTTAAAGAATTACTAAGCAATCACAATGAAAAAAAATCAAATATAATACATAATTTTACCTAGTTGTGTTGTCTTGGATGTAATAGTAGCAAGCTTTCTTCCAAAACTTTCTAATTGATCTCAGAACAATCTTGCTTCATCCAAGAGTTTTGTCTTGCTACATGTAGCATTTGTTTCTATCACATCACACACTTGCCATAACCTCTGGTTTTTTGCAAAATGATGATTGATTATATTGAAAAGCCAGATTCAACCAATAAGCCGCAGCATGGATATTTTTGCATAATGTCCTATCCCAATGATCTTTGATAATACTTGTATAAGGCTTGTACAATCGTTTTTTCTTCATGAAAACATTCTTAATTGCTATTCTTGCCCTATACATGCCCTCGTATACATATCCCATTGAAGGTTTTTTATTTCCATCAACAATACGCAACAATCTCATGAGTGGCTCAACAATCTTAACAATGATCAAGCAATCATTTGAAAACTTACTATCTAAAATGATAGCAACAACTTCTTTTGCTTTATTGTCCTTTGCATGCCTTGAATCGACAAAATCCTTACTTGTCACTAAGGCTTTCAAATCATGCATATGTTTTGAACACTATGCAATGCAATGAAAGTAGTGGCAAAACGGGTTGCCCCTGGTGCACAATTTCACCATCCTTCCTTTTCCTCAACCAAGCTATCAACCATGGGCGCATTGTAAACAAATCTTGTCACACTTGATGCTCTAGAGGCAAGCTCTTTCACATGATTCAACTTGGAAATATCACTTAACACTAAGTTCAAACAATGTGCCGCATAAGGAGACCCATTAATATTCTTGTAAGTTTGACTAACAAGTCTTCCAAAGCTGAGAACATAATTTGCCCTATTATCCGTCACCATGTGCACA